>JADRCH010000180.1:6388478-6441559 GCA_019843965.1 Rhynchomys soricoides | reverse complement strand
AGTAGTAGTAGTAGTAGTAGTAGTAGTAGTAGTAGTAGTAGTAGTAGTAGTAGGAATAATAATAGTAATAGCAGCCAGGAAAAACAAAAAGCTAAGGCATACCACAGTGGTTTCTGGATCTGGAAAAGGGTTGTTTAACGTCTTTAAGAAGACAGAGCCTGTTGTTTGGGTTACAGCTCTGTATAAAGCCAGGACTTGAGTCCACACCCCCTGCCAAGCAAAAGCATAGCATAGGACAAGAGGACAAGCCAGTGACTTTTCATATTTCAAGGTGCTTCGTTGAGAGCATTGAACATTATTCTTTTCTGATAACTTTTTTGCATGCTGGGATGCCTTAGAATTTAGTGCTTCTCAACTTATGGGGGTCACAAATCAAATATCTGATTCATAACAGTAGCAAAATTACAGTTATGAAGTAACAATGAAGAAATTTTATGTTTGGGGTCATCACAACAGAACTGTACTAAAGAGTCACAGCTTAGGAAGGTTGAAAACCACTGCCTTAGATAGTGTGTTCTTAAGCTTTCATTAAGACACATGACTGATGTTTACGTATGTGCATTATAAATCCCCTCAGTGATAGACATAGGTAATTTTTTTGCACAGCCTCATACCCAGTACTCTGTCTCTGCACTATGTCCTAGCTGTGCTGTGGGTTTATATAGAAGTTCTTTGTGTGATAAAAACTGTCCTTATCAAGAAGATGTATCAGAGTATAAGTAAGAATGATATAATAAAACTCTTAAATCTACTCATGGACACACATGTAAAATTGCTTATAAACTGTAATGCTTTATTCTAAGTAAGTACTCAGGGCATCCTTCAGAAGCCATTGAAATTAGCTCTCTGTCAAGATAAATTTTAGTGCTTAATAAGTTACATAGCAGAGCATAAAAAGAAAGGACAAGCTAAGGAGAGGATGAATGGGACATACATGAGCCAGATCCCTGACAAATTTAGTGTAAGACCCGAAAGCTAAGGGGACCACAACATGAGCTCACAAGCAAAGAAAGTATAGGAGTTAGGTATCACGGTTCTCAACAGCATTTTAAGTTTACATGTTGCTCTGCACACAGACATTTATTTTTAGGTTGTCTCAATAATCAGTTAATTTATGTGACTGCATTAAGTAACTATTGTTGTATTTTCTAAGTTTTAGAATTAGCATTGCCAGAACCTCCTTCCCACTTTATGAATTCTAATTTGTCAGTTTTAAAATATTCAATGAATTAGTAAGCTCTCTGTATATATATATTTATCTATTTTATGTTTCTGAGTGCACTGTAGCTAGCTGGCTTCAGACACATTAGAAGAGGGCACCAAATCCCATTACAGATGGTTGTGAGCCACCATGTGGTTGCTGGGAATTGAACTCAGGACCTCTGAAAGAGCAGTCAGTGCTCTTAACCACTGAGCCATCTCTAGCTCTGCATATTATAAAACTCTCTTTGTACTTCCATGTGTCTTGGATATAGATTCAAATTATTGAAAAAGTAAAGATTTTCTTTCTCAAAACATTAGTATCAATATTCATTTGACACCAAAGCTGAAGACTAACTGTTAGGCTGTTTTTCAAATAATTTTCAAGTCCATTTACATATCAATATATGGTCATTATTTGCTTTGTTGTGTAGCTAGGGATTTTACATAATATGTGTTTGTAGCATTTTACTGTATTAAAACCCACAAAACCCCTACAAAAGTCTGAATCTTGATTTGTGTATAGAGGTGTGGGCTTTAAATAAGGAAGGGGATCCTATAGAATTAACTTCTTTAGTCCACGAAATGAATTGTCAGTTATTCTTGCCTGTTTGGCCACAAGGAACATCTTTTTGCTGACTTTAATATGTGATCGTCCACCTGCTCGATTTGACGTCACTGCGAGCTTCACTGTGTCTATGTTTCTACATGTAAGAGAGCAAAGGAATAAGGAGTAAAGCCAGAGAAGCCCAAGTGTCCTTAACGCCTGTACCCCTCAGATAAGCAGAGCGAATGGCCTCTGGTATAGGACGGGCTTACACACACGAACTGCTTAGCTCATGCTTAGATTAGTTTCATATTTTCCATTTTGTTAAAGTTTTTAGAAGCACTAAGTCATTTCTTAGACTGTTGGACACAACGCAGGCTAGCTTCCCAATGTTTTACTGCTGTTGGAGGGTTCAGGAAACTGTTATATTTCTTTCATCATTTTGTCACTTCCCAGTGCCTCTTCCCATTCCTTCCCCTCCCCAAAAAAACATCGATAGAGTGTTCCCTGAAAATTAACTTTATTCTTAGATAAGAGTGTTTTGGGTTTGTTTTATAGAGATTCTCAATTCCTTCTTTTTAAAGTTAGGAAATGTTAAGATTATGCCTGCTACTTTTAAATTCCAATATAAGCACTAAGGGGAAATGAAAGCTTACCATGAAGATGGTATGTGACAGTGTACTACCTTCTAGGAATAAAGTAACACCTTGTCTGGTTTATCATTATGCTAAAACGTTCAATCAGTTGTCTTTGACAGACACTGAAGCTTGTACCCTAAACAACTGCTGTTTGGACAATGCTTTCATTATTTATGGGGCTGTACTCCTCCATGTAGGGGAGCTGCAGGTTGAGGACTCAGAGGCAGTTTTATTAGTCATGTTGTGTTGATTATTGTAATATTAGTAAGTTCTGGGTGTTACTCCCCACCCCGGCGTTTTATTTAAAGACCTTATTATTGTTTTATAGTCCTGGCTGGTCTTGAACTCAGTCCTGCCTCTGCCTAACCAATTGCTGGGATGATAAGCCTGCATTACGATGCCTGGCTGTATTATTATTATTATTATTATTATTATTATTATTATTATTATTATTAATTTTGGTGTGCCTTCCAAAACTTACCGAAGTGTAGTTCTGTAATTGATCATAAATGGAGTGTAGTGGTGCCCAAAACAAAATGAGGAAGAAATCAGTCTGTCAAATTTTGATTATCTTCTAAGTTGTGGAAACTGGATTTCCCCCTTTCTTTCTTCATTCACTTTTTCTTTACCTTACTCTTTATCTTCTGCCGCTTCTTTTATCTCCCCTCCCTCTCTCTTCTTTTTTCCCTTCCCCCCTTTCCAGTCTCCCTCTAAGCCTGTACTCAGTAGTACTGCCTGTAAAATTTTAAAATGAGAATATGCAGGTAAGTTCTATTTTTTTAAACTTTTATTTGATTTTGAAAATTTATAGGTTTCAAGTCACTTTTGTATTTAATGCTGCTCTTATAATAAAATTGTTGGTAAATGGGTTTGAACCTTGTAAACGTTGCGACATGTGTCAGTTAGGACTGTGTTATGAGGAGCCTTCAGCGGAGCTGTGTCAAGTAAAGACACCTGTTGTTTTGATGAAGTAGATGGAGCTAAACTCCGTATTCTTTCTTAGCGTTGCGGGTGAGAGGATGGCTAGTCGTTAGAACAAGTTATGTGTTTTAAACACAAGTTGTGTGTTTTACGCTGAGGGGAAAAGAGAAAGCTAACTTATACGGAGAACCTCCCTTGCTACACAGTTTTACTCGTTTATTTTCCATAATAACTTTCAGATGAGAAATGCCTCTGTTTTAATGACAAGGAAGCTAAGTCTCAGGATAAGTAATTTGTTTGAGATCATACAGCTAGACAGGGGTTTTGCAAGGTGTAGACTGCCAATGAGCAGTACCGTGGTCTCCTGGGACTTTGTCTATATTTACCTACCATTAGGGCCACATTCCAAGAAGCCAGACATTGAAAAGGTATGGAGAAAACTCCACCAAGAAGTCTACAGATTTTCTTTCTCTCAAAAGAGAAGTCTTCATTCTGAAAAGATAGAACTCTATTCTTTATCACTTTTAAAGGAATTTTGTGAGATGGTCCCTATGGGGCATAATGTAAACTTATAATGCACAAGGTTACTGTGAAAGGCAAAACCAGCCCCAAGCTTAGTTTACGAACTGGTCAGCTGTCTTTTTTTTTTTTTTTTTATTGCTCTGTCTCGTATTGAAATGCCCATATCCATTCTTCTTTTTAATATTTGTAATTTCTACCACACATAAGTAGAAATCTTATCCTTTATAAGCAATTGACTTTTCTCATGTTTGTGTTCTGGAGTTCTTTAATTTCCAATTAATAAGTATATTTTACTGGAGGAATTTGACAGTATCACATGGGGAGTCCTATAAAGTAGTTTGCTGACATGTACTTTGAAAGAAAATTCAATATTAGTGGAAAAATTACTGAGAATATTTTATCTCTGGGCATTCATATCTGAGTGCCTGTTGGTCAAACATGAATAATGTGTAGAGTTAGAAGTTTCAAATTCACAGTTCTTCAAAATGTGTCTCCCTTTATTTTACCTAAGAAACTTGTTTCTATTGTGTTAAGTTGAATATAGTCTATAAGATACAACTTTGCATAGGAAAATGTTTGCATATGCAAATACAAATTAACATTTTTGTTAGTAAGATCTATAGTCATATGAAATCAGTCTTATTTTTAAAAGATTTATCTTTATTTTATTTGTATGAGTGTTTTGTCTGCGTGTATGTCTTGTGCCGCTTGCATTCATTCTGTGCCAGTGGAAGCCAGAAGAGGGCGTCAGATCCCTTGGCACTGGAGTCATAGACATTCTGAGCCGCCATGTGGGTGCTGGGACCAAACTCTGGTTCTCTGCAGGAGCAGTAAGTGTTCACTTCACTGCACCTCTTCAGCCCCTCGATTTTTTGTTTATAGAGACAGGTGTTGTTGTTGTTGTTGTTTTGTCTATTTCTCAAGCCTGTGCTTAAAAGTGTGTACCACCACTGCTCAGCTAGGTTGTATGTGCCAGTTACCTTGTTTTGTTGGTCATTTTTGTTATTTTGTCTTTAGTTTCCATTGAACCTGAGGATTGAATCCAGGGCCTGGAGCTTGGTAGGTAAGCTTTCTACCATTGAGCTAAATCCCAACTCCCCATTTTTTTTCTTTTGTCTGAAAACTCAGCCCTCAGCCTAGTTCAATTATAAAAGATTGCAAATTTGTCTTTTCCTTCTTAGAATGGCTCCCCTTCCCCCTTATTCACAAAACTTGTGACTAACATATTTTAGTAAGGTAGCAGTTGTGGATAGTCATCTGCTTAGACTATGGCAGACTCTGGCTTTACATGCATTGGTCAAATGATACCGTGCGGAAGGTGCTGGTTCTGTTTACTGTTTTTACCACCTGCCTCCTCTGTTGTCAGACTGTTCTCCTTCCAGTGGCTTGTATCTTGAGTTAATATAATTTATGATAATTGACACACTCCTTTCTCCTTTCTATCCTAAGTTATATTCAAACAACATTATGTTCCAAATAAGGAAATTTGATCGTATGCTGATGAGATTTAACTAGTTAAAAACTCTTGTCAGTCAACACTTATGGATCAAGTGCCTACTGTGTGTTGGTTGATACTTGACCTCGACTTGGGAGATATAAAAGTAAATACAAAATAATCTTTGTCCTCAAAGTAAACATGGAGCCAGAAGACATAAATATTTACCATATGTATTAATGCACATTGATTGTTCTAATAGATGGGGTTTACAGTAGTCCTAAGAAGGAACTGGTAAGAACCAGACCCATTCTAGCGTAAGAGTTGAACACTGAAATATAGGTGGGAGACTTTCTTCCTGTGACATTTTTCTTTGTCCTAATTGTCATTAATTGTAAAACTAATTTGTCTGAGCACTGGGGTCTATTTTGAAAAACCAACCTTATAGTTTGGTGGTGGCATATGACTAATCCCACCATTTGTAAGACAGAGACTTTGGAGGATGGTGGCAAAGTCTAGGCCATTCTGGCCTGGATAATGATTCCAAGCCAGTCAGGGCTAAATAGTGAGACACTTTCTCAAAAAACCAAACCAACCCTCCAAAGCAAACACCACCACCCCAAATTCACTACGAATCAATCCAAATTAAAAAACAAAACAAGTTTCTAATGTTAATTTTTAATTTTATTTAAATATTAGTATATATCCTTTGGTAACATTTAAAATTCAGAGTTGTCTTTTAGTCAAGTTTTAAGAGTTTGCTTTTTATTTATTCCTATCAGTGACATAATGTGGAGTTATACCATGATTGAACGGAAGTGTCTGTGTAATATCTCAGAGAGGATTCTATATACACCAATGTTAGAATAGGATAGTAAATTTAATCTAGATATAAAAGGGCCAAAAGACATGCCAGTGTAAATACAGACTACCGTCACTAATGCTTTCACTTAAATTGTACCAATTAGAAGTTACTATTACTATTTCTAGTGCAAGTATTAACATGGATTCTATAGAAGCCCATGAGAGGTAATAGTAAGTTGTACCTTGTTCCTTCATCAAGTCGTTTTCTGCTTTCCCAGCAGGATGTCTTCAGCCTGTATGTGGATTTATAATTTCTTGTTTAAGTGGGTGTGGCTTGACAGGTCCTCCAGTGTGGTACTTGTGTTCATTTATTTATAATGAATAGGGTGTGATCTTATAATCGTGGCTTTTGTATATTTCCACCTAGTTTCATCTGTGGCCCACTCTAGGCTGGTGACTTCTGATTCTCCACATAGGGTGGAGTGAAAGTTTGTTTCTGTAATACTGCACTCAGTGTTCCCAGTTGTCAACTCTGGGTGCTTTTATATCAAATACATTGGAAAATGATATCATAAGGAAGAAGCTAATCTGGGAAAACAGTTCTTTATAAAGTCATATCATGGATAATGACTGTAATGTTTTCATCAGAGTAGCAAGGAGGACAGAAACGCAGCGATTTACAGTACGTGAGTCTTTTTTCTAGTCTCTGTTTTGGAGCCATTTGGCTTTATTGAAGAACAAGCATTGAATCTTATTATTTCTCAATCCTTATGAAATATTGAATGTCTGTACAAGTCTTCTATCTGTAGACACATGTTCTGGTCTTACTTGGTTCTGGAAAAAAATCAAGACCTGGAACACTCATAGGAATTTGTTGTAAGGCTGGGTTTTGTTTTATGTTCATGATTTCTACTTATAATCTCTGCATAAATAATGCAAATTGTACACGTTTTCTGTAACTTGGAAGACCTTGAGTGGGATCACTCTGTGTATTCAGAGCAATGCATCTGAGGACACTCTCACATGAGTAGTGATGAGCTTACCATATAAAATATTTGTCCTGAACCATTTGCTTTTCATTTAACTTCCTTAAATGTGATACTATGTATCATTCCTGATACACAGACTTCAAACACAGTAGGTGGCCTTTGAGCTCAATATGCAGATCTTAAGAATTAGGAAAATGTGTACTTTTCTTCATTACACAAGTGGCTTTCTAAAAAGTTTTGACTCAAGTTTTCAAAATAGAAAAATGTATTTTTGTTGACATAATTTTAGGACACCTTATGTTTATTTCTAATTGATACTTGCTTAGGAGTGGCTACTGGTTTTGTAAATTGAAGTTTTATCCCCAAAACTTAATGTAATCAGTGCTCTTTAAAAAACATATTGGGTACGGCATAAATACATTGTTTCTCTAGGTGCATTACAGTACCCGATCTCAAATTATACTAAAGATAAAAAGTATATTATTAATAGCTATAGTAATAAAAACAGCATAAAAGGACATATAGACCAATGAAATGAAATAGAGAACCACAAAAGTAAACCCTCATAGCTCTAGCCACCTAAATAAAATTCTCTCTCTCTCTCTCTCTCTCTCTCTCTATCAATCTATTTCACATGTGCATGTCTGTGCCTTTGTGAGTGGCTGTGCACGTGTATTTTACAGGCACTCATTCCTGTGTATATACATAAGCCGGGAGAGGGCATCTTGTATCCTCCTTGCACTCTCTGCCTATTTCTTTGGGTCAGGGTCCTGCTCTGAGCTTGTGGCTTTCATTTTCTAGGCTGTGCTAGAAGTCAGCAATCCCCTCCTTTATTTTGTCCTCCCTTGCAGCTGAGGTTCCAGGCATGCAAAGGACTCCTGACTTGTTGCATTGGATCTAAGGTCCAAACTGCCCCTAATGACTGCAGTGCAGCAAGTGCTCTTAATTGCTGAGCCATTTCTATAGACCCCACTCAGTTTTTGACAACAATGCAAAAGACAGACATTGGAGAAAAGGCAGACTCTTCAACAACTGCTTTAGATAGCCACATACAGAAGAATAAAATTAGATTCATATTTCTCACCCTGTATAAAATCAATTCAAGATGGATCAAAGACTGACCATAGACAGAAATTCTGCATTGCTAGAGGAAAACACTAGCAAACACTTGGGAAATGTTTGGGAAGAACTTTCTGAAAATGTCTCCAGTAGCACAGTAAACCATTCCAACAATCAACAAATATGCTTGCATGGAGGTATCTTCTATACTGTAAACAGTCGCAAAGTGGAGAGACTGCCTATAGAATGAGAAATTAATTGTTGCCAGCTATACACCTGACTCTATACAGCGCTCCAAAATGTAACATGAAAACCCACATTAACTATTTAATAAATGGTCAAGTGAACTCAACAGTCGAGGCTTTTTTTTTTTTTCAGTTGTAAAGATTATTTTCTGCAGGAAAATGGGACTGAAGATCATCAAGTTCAAATAGTTCAGAATCAAATGAATGTCATGTTTCTTAAATGACATGAAAGTAGACGAGGACTCGGAGAGGATGAATAAACTAAGGAGGGCAGAGGGGTGAGCAAGAGAAGGTAATGGGGCAGGAGACAAAAAATATCACACGTTCACGGAGGCTAGATCTGTCTGTCTGTCCGTCTGTCTGTCTATATACATGAAAGGAAAAGGGAGAGAATTTGTAGGGCAGGGTCCAGTGAGAGACGATAGAGGGGCGCAGGAGGTGTGAATGTGTGCAAGGTACAGTGATGTATGTGTGTGAACATGTCACAGTGAAACTCATGTGGCAACTGAAATTAGTAATGAAGAACGGTATTTGCAGAACAAAAAGACAGTGTGCCTAATGTAGTGACAACACATGCCCACTCTGAAATAGAAAGTTAAGGGATCATAATATCCATGTGCTGTAGAGCTGGTGGATATAGGCTAACACAACATGATTAAAAACGGGAAATTAGGGTGGACTTGACTTCAGCTTTGCTCGAATAATTATCTCTAGCAGTCTCCTCAAAAGCACTTGCTCAGTTGGAATGAGAGAAGATGGATGAGTGGAGAACCCAGGCTGACCCTTCCCCAGACATCTCCCCCTAAATGGACTCCCGTCCAAGCTCCTTGGCCTCCAGGTTTAAAATGATGTTTTCATGAGTAAAGTAATTTGAGCACATTTCCTTTAGGTCTTTATATTTATTTACAAATTACATGAGTGTGTTTTTATACAACAAAGTAAAATATTAGAAAGTTACAGTGATCAGCTTTACCAAAAAATTCTTAAGTTTTTCTTTCATTCCAAACAGACTATCTTGTCACATTTTGGCATTCAAGGACTCTACGCTGGAAACCACTTATCAAAACTGGGCAATGCCACACCAGTTGTTAAGTTGTGTGAGGATCAGGGGCTTTGCCTTGTTCGTCTTCCTATTTCCCTTAGCATACAGATGCACCAGGGGCTCCAGAATACTATTAAATGGATATGCAGATCAGGGTGTTGGGTAGGGCTGAGGGCAGCTCTAGCTCACGTATGGGGAATCTGATAAGAATGGAGACTTTTTTCATTGTTGTATTTTTTGTACCTCTAAAAGTACCTGTTACACAAGTATCAGTACATATTAGCTTCCAGCATAGGGGTGCAGAGACTGTAGCTTAGCCTGAGATATCAGACAGAGGCCACAGGTTGCTGGGTGCTATGAAAAGTTCCCGAACAGTGTATGGAGACAGATTCGGTATAGGTAGGTAAAAGGGTCAGCCTGTAGGGTCCCAGCTTTGGAGACCTCAGATCTTAAAGGTAAAATTGGGACAGTCTTAGACAGTGAGATCTGATTTTACTCCTCTGTGTGCCCTGTGTGGTATGTGTTCTAGGATATGGTTAGTAGGTGTCTGATTAGTTTTTGTTGAATTGGTTTGTTTTATACTGCACACTATGTGTAGGAGCCTCTGGCCTCTAGGAGTGGATCAGAGGCCTGTAAAGGAAAGCTGTATTACCAGTGCTGGCCATACAGAATTGCTTTGGTGACCTAAACTGCTCTGATCCTGCTCCCTCTTCCTCAGTACTAAAACTGGCATGCATGTATCATTCCAATCTAACACGAGCACAAGTAGGACTGAACTTATTTACATAGAAAGTTTATAAAAAGTTATTTTACATTTCTCTACTGCTTTGGAATTGTCTTAATCAGACTTTTGCTTTTAACGTACCACCTTAAAAAATTTCTAGCTAGATTCTGTTTACCCGGACCATCATCCTAGTTCTGTGTGCTCAGAGTATTTTTGAGCTCCTGTCATGTTCTAGGTGCTAACCTCATGGAACTTCCTAACCTTGGAGTGACAATTTAAAATTGCTTTTTGGCATTATCTCTTGGAGAAGCTGTGCCATTAGCTCTGTCTTTGGTAGAAACTAGCCACATGAATGCAGTCCTCTGCCTCTGATCAAGACAGGTACAGGTTTATTTAAAGCAGTTTCACATCTGCACATAAGCCACAGTATTCTAATTTGCTTTTCTAATGCCTTGTAGCCAGTGCAGGAAGTTCTCTATTTATTGTCTTACAAAGACAGGCTAGTCTGCTATCCACAACTGAATGCAAGTTTAATTTCTTCTCAGAAATCCTCTTGCAACTTTGGTATGATTGCCAAGTAATAGTTCTTATTAGTCGTTGAGTTATCAGATCTTTATTGCTAGGCTGTAATCCTTATTGCTACTGCACAGTGGTAAAATATCTTACACTTGGTGTAACTCAGAGCCTGCATTGTGCTTTAATTTGCTGATCTTACTTGCACTTAAGAACAGTCTGTGAGGTAACTAGTAGGAGATTCCCATTTCACAGACAGACACAACTCGTGCTTAAAATTAGTGGCTTGACCCAGGTGACTGAGTTTGAATTGGCTCCCCCAAGGCAAGATTTACTCATTCTGGCCATTCTTCCAGAGAGCTGCCCCTGTATGAGACAGACTTGGTGTTCTGAGCTAAGATCGTCCCCCCTTATTTTCAGCTTGTTTAGATTGCTGTCACCTAGAACAGCGGTGGTTTAAGAATATGTGCTTTAGCTGTTTATGTCATAAGACCTGCAAAATGCCAATGGAATGAATACTACACTTCTGATTTGCTTAGATAAGTGTCTAGGGTAATGTGAATAGTTTGTCTACTGACCACATTTTTAGAGCATAAGATGGGAAATAAAAGGACCATATACTGATAAAGAATGAGCTTCGAGTATGTATATGTTAGGATCACCTTCCCTCTCTCCCTCCCTCCCTTCCTGCCTGCCTGCCTCCCTCCCTCCCTCTCTCTTCCTCCCTCCCACGGTCTGTTTCTCTCTTTCCTTCCCCCTTCCCTCCCTCCCTTTCCTTCATTCCCCTCCCTCCGTCCCTCCCCCTCTTCTTCCTTCCATTTCTTCCTTCCCTCATTCTCTCCCTCCCTCCTTCCTTTCCTTCCTTCCTTTCTTCCTATTGTTTTGAAGATAGGCCCTCACATATCCCAGGCTGGCCTCAGATTTAGATACTGTGCAGCCAAGGATGATCCTGCACTTCTGATCCTCTTCCTTTTGTCTCCCCAGTGCTGGGGTTGCTAGTGTGTCTCATTGTTCCTGGGTGATTAGAGCTCAAACCCAAGGCTTCCTGCAGCTAGGCAAGTAGGTCCAATTGAGCTATATCCCTAGCCCCATTTCAACATTACTGCAATTGTTATTTAGTATAATGTCTCTGGACATGCTGTAATGTTAATGGATGGAATTCTTTTGAGAACTTGCAGTTTGGCAAAGTTAGAGAATATTGTTTATTTTACATAGTATATAATGGTGGAAGTGTTAGAACTCATGAACTTTTAAAAAAGTTTTTATTTAAAGTGGCCAAGAAAAAGAGAAAGAGAAGCCTTAGATATAGTGAAGTAGAGTTCCTCTCCAGACTCAGTGGCTCCTCTCCTTTTTTATCTACTCCTGTGATGTTGGAATCAGCCTTCTCAACTTCAGATGCAGGAACTGAGGCTCAGAGGCTCCCCAGCTTGCTCACATTATTCTTGTGGCGAATGGACTTGACATTCCATCCCAGTTCAGCTTCCTCCCTCTGTCTGTCTCTTGTACTTCCTTCATGGCATTTGCCACATTCAGTGGACCTGTGTGGATTCCCATGGAATTGTAATGCCTTGACTTTAAAAGCATGACTTTCCAGCCCAGGATAAAATGGCCTCTTATTTATTTGTGTTCATGCATTACCAAGCAAATTGCTGTGTGTAATTGTTTCTAAGTAACTCGTTCCTAGAATCATTTCAAGAATGAGGTAAACTTGTAAATTAAAAAGTTAATATTCTACAGGGATAGAATATCTGTGATGAAAAATATAAAGATGAAATAATTGTAGATTTAAGTACCATAAGCCTAAAGAGACTAAATAGAATACTAACTATAAAAGATCTTGCAGGTCTTGCAGTAATATATTCCATCATTTTAAATTGGAAGAAAGTCCCAGATTAAGGAAGTGTGATCCAGGCATGAGTGGCAGAGCTGAATCTGAGTAGACGACTTCTTGGTTTGGTGGTTTTCTATGGAAATCTGCTTAGCATGAGTTGATTGGTGCCATTATGCTCACTGCAGGGTTATGTGCCTTTTAGTTTCTAATGAGAATGAAGCTATATGGACAGACTCTCTATGCTCTCTCACTTTCTCTGTTACCCTAAACTCACTTAATATGTCTATGGCTTGAACTTTCTTTATTATCTTCCGATGCAAGTTCTCATTTACTTTCTGACATGACCTGATTTTGGTGGCTAACACACAATAAAATGAAGCATTGCTTCAGTGTCCAGAGAAAGTATTTGCCAACAGTTACACATTGTTAAATGGCATGCTGGCTTATCAAATGCCCTAAGTTTATTCCAGTCTGATCTTGGGAAAAGCCATCTCGGCCTCATCGCAGCTCTCCTGGATCTTACCTAGAACAGCTTTTAGAACTTACTGTAGGGCTGCTAGATTTCCTCTATCCATGAAATTATAAACTGCTCAACGTTGATCAAGAGAAAAGAAGTTTTTAAAACCATAACAGATTTAGTTTTCAAATAGTGATTGGCTGACTCATACACTGGGATGCTTTATAGTGGTCGTATTAAGAAACTTCTGTGGAGACACAGTGCTCACCTACCTTGTCATGTACTGAATCCACTCAGGTGCACATAAACAAAGCAATAAATTAAGATAGAGGGCCATCTTTCAAGCCTACTTTTTAAATAACTGTCTTTTGTCAGAGAATGCCTTCTGCTTTACAGTGCAGGAGGAAGTCTGCTGCGCCTCATCAGAGTTCTGCTTGGGAATTTGGGAACTGGGCATTATTCGCCCTGAACTTCCAAAGGATAAGAACCAGGTAGTCCAAACAAACACCCTGTTCTATTTTGTGTAAATTTTAGGAAAAAAAGGGGAGGTATCATTTTCTCGAGGTACCTGTATTCAAATGCTAGGAAATTGTCAAAATAGATAGATTTTCTTAGAAAAATACATTTGTTGCCTTCTGGCAGGAGATCACCATAATACATATACAAGCCTCTTTGTCTCCTTGGGCACCAAGGGCACACCTCCTTGGGTTGTACATAGTGTGACTTACAGAAATGTATGGGGAAATTCTGTAGGTAGTTTTAGACCAGGAAACAATGCTTTAAACAAAGACATTAAAACATCAACTCTATAAACCGGTAGAGATAGATCTTAAATATAAAATGCTTGTTATTTGTGGAAATCATTTTAAAAATTATAAACACAAGACAAAAGACTAAGTGGAGACATTACTTTTTTGTGTGGTGCAGTCAAAGGCTGTGTATTCTGTCACACCCTTTTGGTTTAAACAGTTTTATATGTTTTCAAAGTTAGTCTGGTTTTTAAAATTTGATTAAAGAAGAAAAAAATCTGTCTTTTTTAAAGGAGTTAATCTCTATTAGATGGGTGTTGTAATAGAATGCAAAAAGGACTTTAACCATCAACTTCTTTTATCCATCATTAAAAGCTAATTGTCACATCCTAGAAGCACAACTTGATAGAATTTTTAACATACCAAAATTGGCAACCTGTGAAGAGGCAAGTATTCTCTATGAGGATTTGAGTTAGAAAAATGAAAGGGAAAATGAGTCTTTTATAAATCTTAAGTGGCAGCTAAGTTGAAATAAAAGCTTTTAATTTTTGTGGGACAAGGGTGATAACAGATTAGTTGCTTATGTTTAGTTGGAAGTAGAAAGTTTTGAGTGTGGCCATAAGTCTCTAGGGTGGGTGTTAGGACTGAGGACTGTATATATAGTTTTAATACCCTGCATATTTGCAATGATGACCTTCGTGCTGGTCCCTAAAATAATTAAAACAAGAAACAAACAAGGGCAATGACTACTTTCCTATTCTTTAAAGAATGGCGAATGGTGGGTTATTTACTAGGAAAACCACTGTCTATGTGGAGTGCGAATGGGGGAGTTAGATTTTGTTCTCTGACTCCAGCTCTCTCAAGTTTGGGCCTTGCTTAGTAGGTAGTGATGATGTGTTAAATGGTTAAAACCAGTTTTGCTAAGGCTTTCATTCACCTCTGTGACATGGCTGTAAAACACAGGGCTCCAAGCAGATTTTTCGATGGTGTCCTCTTACCAATCCTATTTCCAAGCCTCACAGTTAGGTAGAAGAGGCAGCGAGCAACACTGATGAAGAAGTCAGCTTGTGTAAGGCAGCTCAAAGGTGCTAATTGCTTCCAGCAGAAAATTACACATGGAAGATCAGGGAATCCTGGACCCTTGGCTTTTATTTAAGTCCTGTGAGCTAATGATCAGTTTCCCAACACTGTAATACCCAACCTGCCCCAGTCTTTTCTGCAGGCTTTTAAGCTCTCAGTGGATTGATAGTTGATGTTCAAATTGACACACTGCTGCGAATTTATGTTTTTATTCTTTAACTTCACAGATCACAATAATATTACTTGTTTCTCAATTATTTCTGTTTGATTATTTTATTTTACCATCGTTACAAGTTTAGGACGTTTTACTGTGATTAACTTAAGGACGATGATGATGATGATGATGATGATGATGATGATGATGATTATTTGAGCCAATTGTCAGAATAGGGTAATGATTTTTTTTATTTTGGCCTATGTAAAATTCACAAATTTAGATTATGGTAGACAAGGTTGAATGATTAAGCAAGTGATTAAGTGATTTTGTGATGTCATTCTAGGGATGTATAATTTTATTTAATATGAGATAACTTCTCTAAGAAATTTGTAGTAGAAACTCAGAATTTATTTTTTCTTTTTTAAAGGTAAGGTCTTTCTGTAGCACTAGAGCTCAATGTGTAGATCAGGCTGGCCTAGAACTCACAGAGATTCACTTGCCTCTGTCTCATGAGGGCTAGGATTAAAGCCCCCATGAGTACACCACCATACTAGGCTAGAAACTGTTCTTTAAAAAAGATTTATTTATTGATTTTATGTGTATGAGTACACTGTAGCTGTCTTCAGACACACCAGAAGAGTGCATCGGATCTCATTACAGATGGTTGTGAGCCCCTGTGGGTTGCTGGGACATGAACTCAGGACCTCTGGAAGAACAGTTTCTTAGCTCTTAAGCCCTGAGCCATCTCTCCAGCCCCCAAACTATGAATTTTTACTTTTATTTTAGTTTATGGAAAACCTGGGACTTTTGAGTTAAATAACCAAACCTTATATTTGTATACAAACCTACAGTAACTATATGTTAATTTTTAAAAAATGTTGAATAAGGTCATGTTAATTTAAGATATATAATCATAATATTTTGGGCCTAGCAAACTATCTTACTTTAATATAAGATGTATGGTTATTGTATGTAAAAGTGATACATGGTTGTTTTTCTCCCAACTACTGCTTATTTTTAGAAAGTAAACTGGTTATATTGATTTGCTGAGTAATGTCTTACCCATCCAGTTCCTGTTATTTTCTTGTAATATAACTGCTCTGCTTACTTGACTTACTCTGTGACTTGTGAGTAATGAGTAAGTATTTTGGGTATACTTCATAATGTTCATGGTGAAAGATAAATCAATGTGTGTATCTTTGCTTTAAAAATCGTAAGCTATGCTGGGCAGTGGTGGCACACTCTGGAGGCAGAGGCAGGCGGATTTCTGAGTTCGAGGCCAGCCTGGTCTACAGAGTGAGTTCCAGGACAGCCAGGGCTACACAGAGAAACCCTGTCTCGAAAAAAAGGAAAAACACAAAACAAAACAAACCAATAAGCTATTTAATTAGCAATTACTAAGTTGTTTTATATTATGAAATAATACTAGAAAATTTTATTTTTCTAATAATATGAAACAGCTTAAGTACTGTCATCTTTTTTGAGGGGTTGTGTTGAAGTTTATATAAATAGTTCAGGGTGATGGTACTGGTCATATTAAATATACCGCAGTAGTATAAGGACAATTGGAAAGACTTTATGCTGACTTTTTTTTTTATGGCACTCCTTTTTAAATTTTTTTTTCTTTTATTGGATATTTTCTTTATTTACATTTCAAATGTTTTCCCCTTTCCAGGTCTCCCCTCCGGAAACCCCCTATCCCATCCCCCCTTCCCTGCCTCTATAAGGGTATTCCCCCACCCACACACTCCCATCTTCCCTCCTTGGCATTCCCCTACCCTGGGGCATCAAACCCCCACAGGACCAAGGGCTGCTCCTCCACTGATGTCCAACAAGGCCATCTTATGCTGATTTTTAAACAGTGTCTTTAGTAAACCAGAGGCCTTGGTGACTATTGACAACATACCTGCTCAGTTAGTCATATTGAATGTCATCTTAGTCCTATGTGCGATGGTCATCACACCATTCCTTGCTTGACCCAACAGTACCAGCTTGAATACCTGTTATGTAAATGAGCATTCATGGATGGATGAAGTATAGAGAATTTAGAGGTTTTCTTGGTGACATAATTTTGAGGTCTGATCAGTTCTAGATTTCTGTGACAAGTATTCCAGTTGGTTTGCTTTTTAGTTTTACATGTCTTAACTTAAATGAATAAAATGTTACATTAAATATATGTGTTCACAACTTATTTGTATACAAGGTACTCTTCTAAATATAATTTTTAGTCTATTAAAAGTCAAAATATTAGTAGACATAATTTACCCGAATTCCTCTCCTTTTTGTCTCTTCTACATTGTTTGTTTGTTTGTTTTGTTTTTATTTTTTTAAATCCTATTCTCTATTCTTTCACACATTTTAAGGCAAGGCTCTGGCAAGAAGAGTCCCCTACCTGGAATCACATAAGAGAGACCTTTATCTAAGCCCAATGCTACTTCTACTGTCTGCATGATATAGAGGTTCAATGCCTGGCATTCCTTTCAGGTTCTGGACAGTTGCTTGTTATTCTCATTTGCTTAACTTCATTTTCAGTATTTTAGATTTCATTTTTAGTATTATAGTTCTGGTCCCTGATATACTCTCAGAAAATTAAGTCAGTCTTTTAAATATCCACCTGGGAGGCAGCATGCTTTACAAGTATATTATATGTTAGACAACTCATATTTGAATGTCATGCATGACATTCTTAGCAATGAATATGTGGGTATATGTAGAAAATCATTTTTTAGCATTATTTCATGATGTAAAACAACTTAGTAATCGCTAATTAAATAGCTTACGATTCTTGTTCCTCCATGTGTAGACAAAGGCAATATTAGTTACCTTTTGTAATTATTTTCAAAATGAAAAGATATGACTTGTGTAAAGTCCTTGAGTGCTTTGTATGCAAGGAGTCAGCATTTGTATATTCATGCTTTTTTAAAACACGAAAAAGACACTCCTGTTCATTAGGTGTTTTCAGTATATTGATCTTTATATTAATTTGTCTATGTTAACTCACAGCTCTAAGCCTTATGATTAAACAAGTGAAATGAAAACTGAAAAACAAAACTCAGATTCGGAAAATGAGATTCTTTTTGTTTTAGAGGTGAGGTGGGGGATATTGATGATACAGAATAGTATACCTATAAAGATAAGGAAGGAGATAGCTAACACATTATTTAAATAAGAAATACATTGAAATATTTGTTCAATAAGTATTTATTGAACTTACTGTGAGATAGGCACCGCTTTAATCTCTAGGTGATATTATTATTAATAAGACGGTTGTAAATGTTAGCTTTGTAGGGCGTACATTCTAGTGGGGAGAACCAGATAAACTGTGTGAGCTGTCTCTGATGTAAGTTGCTTATAAGTCAAAGAAAACATAAAGCAAGGAAAGGAAGGCAAAGAGTGGCGGCTGCTCTTTCTACGTGACTAGTTATTCAGCAGAGCTGTGCTCCATGCAGAACTGTATAGAGTCCAGAAGGGGTGCGTTCAAAGATGGTAAGTGTGGTGATGACCTCAGGGAAGCCCTTCCTCTTTCCTCCCTTGCACTATGTTACGTCTGACGATGCTCTCATCTCCCCCTTTGGAGGCTTTCCTCTTCAGCTGACAGGCAGTGCATAATCTGAACCTGGTGGCAGACTTTTGAGAATCCTTTGTTATGCTTGGTAGTGGGTGCCTAGTACTTTGGATGCCCTTTTCTGTAACTGGCAGAACCAGGGGCAGACCACACATGTTTCTTGCGGCTAAAGTACTCACGTAGCTTTTTAGTTTTCTTGTTTTTCTTTTAACTCATGGTAGAGGTTAAGTTAGTAGTAGACCTTTAGAACTGTTTTTACATTCTTCTCAGTTCTAATCTGCTTTTTTGTTGTTTTTGTTCTGCTTTTTGAGTATCAAACTCAAGACTTCCAGTCTCAGGCTCTGCTCTGCTTAACAAGTACCATTTCTTAATTACTTAACTTAAAAAACACAGGGGCTAAGAAAGGTACATTTAAATTATAAATAATTTACCAGGAACCAAGAAAAAAGGAAAATAATGTTGAGCTAGTATTATCTTTTCATTAAATCTGAGGGGTTCAGGTCTTCTGTCCACCTCTATATTCATTCACAGACTAGTATGTTAATTCTTTCAGCATATGTTTACTGAGTATCTGGCAATGAAAATGTCACATAGAGAGTAATGGTACCCCATGTAGTATTATCATCGTGCATGGAGAGTGTGTACGCCAGGATGGGAGAGGAAAAGGCAAAATAACCTTGACCTTAATCATGTAACACAAAAAGAACGCAGCATATTTCTTTGAATAGAGTATATGCTCAACACCCGTGAATGTCTGTATTGATTTTCAAATACAGCGGTCAATCATTCAAGAGAAATAGTACGTTGAAAGTCAGATGTGGGGATCTGGTGGTGTGTTACCTGATTTTAGGGATGTCTGGATGTCTGTGTGGAAATTTGAAATGGGCCTCAGAGGTTGGACTGGATGTGATTATCCTTCCCTGAGTATGGGGAGATTGCCGTATTTAGTTTTATATTTTTTTGAGGTAAGACTGAACAGGCTGTCCATAAGTATTTGTTGAGTGAATAAATACAGAGAAAAAGACAATCCTCTTGGTCCTTTAGTGAGAGAAGATTGCAAGCAAGAACGTGCCAGAGACAAGGAAACACAGGGAACTTAGAAACTCCAACAGTAATTCTGTCAGCTAAAGGTGAGTGCAGAGACGTGGGGCTTCTGTGTAGGCGGAAGGTCAGACCTTGGGAGTCAACTGCTGTGGGAGAAGTCAAGCAGGTTCAGTTGCCTGGACTTGTGCTACTACTGGAGGCAGGAGTGACCTGCAGGAGCCTCGGGCAGAGACAATGAGTTGTAATCAGGAACTCCTTTCAGGTGGCCTTAGGGGCTAGAGAGGCTTGTTTGCAACCAAGTGATACTTTAAAGGCTGAACTGGCAGCAGACTCAACTACTGCTGTAGCTCTATGCAGTGGTTTTGATGCCTCCTCTTGCTACAGGTGTTATTCCTAAGAAAATGAAAGCATCAAATCACATTTACTGGATTAACTTTTCTGAGAGTTTAGCACTATCTAATTCATTCTCCTGAGTGCCCCTACCGATATTACAAAAGAAAAAAATCAAGTAATTATCAAAAGTATAATCAAGTAATTGTTTTACATCAGGTCTCAGGTAATTTACAGTAGTTCAATTTTTATATACTGTAAATATATTTTTATAGCCCTTTTGGGTCTTTTGTATATTCTGTACTATAAACACACACATATGTACAGAAAGAGAAGAGGGAGAGGGAGAGAGAAAAAGAGGAAGAGGAGGAAGAGGAAGAGAGAGAGGAAGAAGAGGAAGAAGAATAAAGGAGAGAAGAAACACAGAAATAACTACACATTCGGTATTTATTACTGCAGCATTTGCTTTAGTCATAGAGCCCGGTGATAATACTGTGGTTTTTTTTTTTTTTTTTTTTATAATATATATATGAAAATTCTTCATGATCATCAATCTTTAAAGTGGTTTCTAAAAAAGCATTTCAGTGGTTTTTTTTTTCCTTTTTTCTTTTGAAGAAACAGAACAGTGATGCTGTTTTAGCTTTTATTTAGAACAAGGAAGATAATTCTTTAGAGAAGCCGTCTCAGCTTTTGTCTTCGTATCCAGCAGAAACGCATCACACTGTAAGAAGAAAGAGTCTGAGCATATGATATGAGCAGTTTTTTCCTTCCAGGAGGAAGGGCCGTATGAATAGACTGTGTAAACCCGAGATTCTAGCTGGGACTTCTGCCTTTCTGAAGTGAGTAACCTGTACCAGATCGCTATGTCATCATGCCTCAGCTTTCCCATCTGTGAAATAAGAGGCTCTCCTGAAATGACCAGGAACAGTTTTCTAGAAAACATTTCCTGTAAGTTCTGTGCGAACAACAAGGGGAAGGACCTCCCATAAATATGGACAGTGTGTAATATCATAAGATTCAGATGATTTGCTGTCCTTCAGAAGTTCCTGATTTGTACTTGTTTTCCCCAGTAGAGGCTGAAAATCCATGTTTACTTTAGCTGCAGAACACTGGGCTTTTCTAAGCAGAGTGCGTGGCTCATGGAAGATGCCCCAGTACATAATTACTGGGTTTGTTTCAACTGTGAGAGACATTAGTGTTGAGGGATTCCTCTTGGATTCGTCTGATCTTCTGTTCATGTCAGAGAAGCAGTTGGAACAACTCTTGCTGTATTCAGAAGGAAACTCTCCAATGGATGGTCACAAAAACCATTATATTCACTGAATGAGCATTTATTGAGGTGCTGCTACTAGCCCTGCAGGCATAATATTAAGCCCTGAGAATCTAAAACAAATACAAATATCTATCCCTCCCAGCTTCTGTTAGGAAAGCAGGCACTAGGGACTAAGAACAAGCACGTTCTACTCCAGTATCATACACAACTTCCCTTTAGTCTAAGTCTTGTCAACTCTCATCTGGTCTCTCCTCTCCTCTCTTCTCCTCCCCTCCTTTTCTTCCTCTCTCTCTCCCCTTCCTTCCTTCCTTCCTTCCTTCCTTCCTTCCTTCCTCCCTCCCTCCCTTCCTTCTTTTTTTTTTTTGAGACAGGGTCTCACTATGTAGAATCTTGCCTGTCCAGGAACTTACTATGCATGATTTTCCTTACAGAGACCCGCCTTACTCTGCTTCCAAGTGCTGGGATTAAAGGCATGCTCCACCACTCCTGCAAAGTCATTGTTGAAAGTAAAATTACATCTTAAAAAGTTCAAATTAGTAAAAGTACTTAAAAATATTAATTCAGCTTCTTCTTTACCTGTCTGTTGTCTTACCACCCTTGATAGGAGGCGGGGCGATTTCTAAGGACGTTGCAGCCCCAATCATGCGGACATCATGTAGATCAAAGCAGTCTTCAGTCGTTTTTGCTGAGTAGCAAAGGCCTCATTTTGCAGACCCAGAAGAGTTAGGTTTCATTTGACTCTGTGAGGAAAATATTTTCTTTCAGACATTTTATTTTGGAGTATCAGTGTTATATCTGGTTGTTAAAAATCCTTTAGTTAGCTTGAGTGTACTAGTCAATAGTGAGAACTTGGTTTATTTGATATTTAGAAATCCCACTAAAATGAATGATAGGCATTCTCATTGCCTTGGACTGATGATAGTAATAGTTACTGTTGCTGGTTATCAGGGAGTATGTACGAGACAGTAGGAGAGGGATTTATTTGAGACTTTACAGTTTCATGTGACTCAGTCTGACCTCACCTTTGCTGTATAGCCAGGGATGATCTCAAACTCCTGATCCTTCTGTGTCTACTTCTTGGTGTATGCTTCTGTACCCAGTTTTATGTGGTGCTGACAATAAAAACCAGGGCTTTCTGCATGCTAGATAAACACTCTACCAACTGAGTCCCTCTTCCAGCCCTGTGGTAGACAGTTTAAATAATTTTATTAAACTTAGAGTAACATTATGAAGTAGATACTGTGTTCCATTCTGACTGGAAAATAATATCCATGTAGCTGTTTCTATGCCTCAGGATTTGAATTCTGATTGTTCTGACCCTAAAGTCTAAGTCAGGGACCAATTTCCCACCCTTCCCTCTGCATCTAAGAGATGGTGGCTAAAATCCAAGCCCATATTTTTTTAATGCTTAGGCCAAAGGGCAGATTGAATAGGTGAGAGTATAAATTTGAGGCTATCATTTGGGAGAGAGGCCATGGACTGTAAATAAATAGAAAAGGCACACTTTAAAAGCCAAGGCAAATATGAGAAAATTGTAGCCAAGAGGAGAGTGCAAACCAGCAGTGGGATCAAATTGTCCATGTACGCAGGTGAATGGGTAGAAGGTAAAGGAGTCTCTGAGGTCTGTCTGTGATTCCCTAGCTACTGCCTTGTCGATTTGCTCCTAAACAAACAGGACACCCAGTACTGAGTCCAAGATTGAGTGCTTTCCATGTCGTGCAGCCAATTCTGATACACAACAAATGCTGGCAGGGAACCGGATAAGACTGTGCAGAGGGCCAACTGTATGGGATGGGGTTTGGTATCTAGACTCGGGCTGGGTGTGGAGGTTTCTGCTTTTCCAAAGAGCAGAGTGTGAAGATCAAGAAGACTGACTGGGAGTAGAGGGACTGTTTGTTACAGATTTGAGGTTTTACTCACCCTTAATTTTTAACTCCCCTTTCCACCTAATACTTAAAGGAAATAAATCATCTTTTCCTTTGTGCTTTCTGTGAATAAAATTGTCTGTCTTAAATGCCCCAAAAGGCTTTATATTTATAATAAATAGACTGGTAATCTCAATTATTTTGTGAGCACAGTATTGGTTTTTAAGGGGGAAAAAGGTATGATTATTTACCCAGTTTAATTTATTAATATTCTATTACTTCTTTTGATTTGTCTGACTTTAATTCCTAAATAGAGTCAGTGTTTGATATCTGTAGGATCCACGTCTTGACGCTGATTCAATCACAGACAGAGAAAATATCTGGGGGAAAATTGCATTGGTGCCAATCATGTACCAACTTTGTCTTATCATTATTCTGTATATGATGCAGTGGCGTTGTAATTACTTGGATTGTATTATAAGCAGTACTGAGATAGTAACATTTTGTGAGGATTTTGCAGGCTGTATGAAAATACTGTAGTGTTTATATAAAGGATCTGAGTGTTTGAAGGTCTTGATACCTGCACGGGGTGCTTGAATCAGTTCCCTGCAGTCCTATGGGATAACAACACTTATTTGCCAGGTTTCTATGTTTGACTGTTGTTTCAGGAAAATGATAGTATTTTAGTTTTGTTTATGATTTTTCTTCATGTATGAGTGTGTGTTTACATATATACATGTGCTCGTGGATTCATGTGGCAGCCAGAGAACAACGTAGGATTTTTGCCTTCAAGGACTCTATCAACTTCTTTTTAGGTCTTTTTTTTATAAGTTATTTTATTTAATTACATTCTAGTTGTTGCCACACCTCAGTCCCCCCTTCATAGTTCCTCATCCCATTCCTTTTCCCCCCTTGCCTCTGAGAGGATGCTCCCCCCCCAAGCCTGCCCCTTTCCTATGTGCCAGGGGCCTCAGACTGACCCATGTATGCTCCTTGTTGGTGGCTCAGTCTGTGGGAGCTCCCTGAGGTATGACTTAGTTGAATCTGCTGGTCTTCCTGTGTGGTCACTCTCTCTTTCAGCTTCTTCAATCCTTCCCCTAATTCAACCATAGGTCTTCCCAACTTCAGTCCAATGGTTGGGTGTAAGTATGTGCTTCTGTCTCAGGCAGATGCTGGTAGGGCCTCTCAGAGGACAGCCATGTCAGGCTCCCGTCTGTAAGCACAATCTAGCATCAGTAATAATGCCAGGCCTTGGTGCCCCCATGAGATGGATCCCAAGTTGGGCCAGTCACTGGACCACCTTTCCTTCAGTCTCTTTATTTTTGTCCCTGCAGTTCTTTCAGACAGGAACAATTCTAGGTCAGAAATTTTGACTGTGGGTTAGTAACCCTGTCCCTCCACTTGAGGCCCTGTCTATCTACTAGAGGTGGACTCTTCGAGTTCCCTCTCCCCACTTTTGGGCATTTTGACTAATGAATCCTGAGAGTCTTTCACTCCCAGGTCTCTGGTACTTTCTAAAGGGTACCCCCACTTCCCATTCCCCCTAGACTGCTTATATCCATTCATTCTCTTGGCTTTCTGGGCTTCTCTTACTCTATCAACTTCTCTGAGATGGTCTTTCATTGACCTGAAGCTCACCAATTAGGATAGACTGACTGTCTACAGGGATCCTTCTGTCTCTTGTTAGGATCAGGAGCTTGTGCCATCATGTCTAGCATTTACACATGATTTCTGGGGGCTCAGAGGTCCTCATGTTTGTGAGGTAAGCATTTTACCTACTGAGCTATCTCCCCATTCCCTTATGATTAAAAAAAAATTACTTATTTGATGGGAGGGTGGGGGAGCATTTGTGTTTTACAAATTGTCATAGGACAACTTTTTTCAAGTGTGTTCTCTCCTTCCACAATGTAGGTTTGGGGATCAAATTCAGGTGGCCAGGCTTTGTAGAAAGCATCTTGACCCATCCGCTTTCTCCTCTTTAGAAAAAAAATGCTCTAAGAAGCAGTTAGCTTGGCTGATGCTGGTTGTGTGGTTATATCTTCTAGTTTGTGAGTACTAGAAGTTGCTAGTGGCAGCTTCCTCTGAAGCCATGAGAGGTAAGAATAGGTGGATAAATGTCAGAGGTGTAGGAAATGCTGATGACCAGAATTTGAAAATTAGTCAATCCACGGAAACGTTATATGTCAGTCATAAACTATAAAGGGAAGATGGCATGGAACCAAGTGGGAGGACAGTGTAACCACACCACGCCTGCTCAGAGGGATGTCCTACAGCCTGGCATCACAGCAAGTACGGCAGCAATTATTATAATTTTTCCTTTCCCATAGTGACTACATCTCTCTCCTTCATAGAGCATTTCTGGTGAGAAATAGTGTGGTGAAAATGATTGAGGATGACTGTGTCTTAGCATGGAAACTGTGGAAATCTGTCCTTCTTAGTCCTTGCTAAGACTGAGGTCTCCCTGTGACTTTTACAGCTTCATCTTGCAGCTTACCTTTTCTGCCTGTATATTGTCTGTTTTGAGCCCAGGATCTGAGCATTGGCCAAACACTACAGTGCAGTTGGAATACTTTCTTTGCAGTTGCTCCTTGGTGTAAGGTTTCAGCTATACCTAACTCACGGAAGGGTTTCTAGATTGCTAAGAGTGCCAGACAGCAAGATAACCCACCAGTAAGGTTCTTCGTTGAAAACCTCAGAAAAATCTTAGAGAATGCTTGTTTAATTTTCAAGAAAATATTGATCTTTATGGCCACATCACTCTGTGATCATAAAGTCCCAACAAAAAATATTCATCAAAAGGCAGAAGTGGAACTCAAACTATTATCGTACTTATGTTTAAGAACACAGTCTTTGAGTTACAGAAACTTCAAAGAAGAGCAAAAGTCTGTAAGTCCTGAAATGGCCCGTTCCCGAGGTAGCAGGCGCTGCTAGCTGAGGGCATCTCTGCTGTCAGCCTGTGACAAAGTGGACAAAGTAGCTCAGGGCTTTATTTGTAACTCACATTCTTGTAGAGTTGGGAGAGTAGTAATTTCTCAGGGTCTTAATCTTTTCTGGACAAATACTCCCTCCCCTTACTCCCCATGTCTTAAATGTTAGGGCTGACACGCTGCTGGAGAAGGTAAGAGGAAAGCCATATTTCTACAAAAATATCATCTAAGTAAATTTGTCATAGAAAAATATGGGAGTGTAATTATAAGTAGGAGATTTTGGATTTTACCTATAATCTTGTAAGGTGTCAGAATCAAGAAAGCCATGTTTCAGCGAACTGTTGTCTACACTGTGGGACCCAGTAGTGGCTCAGAGTCTGCATAGCATCACGTCTTCATGTACTCTGATACTGTATCACTATTTGCCCACCAGGACTTGATTTTGCAGTTTAGAAAACTCAACAGGTGTTTTTATTCAACAGGTTTGTATGCTTATTATTATCTATGAAAATCACTCATGTTGGATGTGTTATGTATGTGATGACTTTTATTCTTTTAAACAAGATGTTTAAATGCTGGCCTTGAGCCAGGACCATTCTGCTTAGTGCACATTCAGAACCCATTTCTGCAGGGGAGTATTAACAATGAATGTTAGGTGCTTTGCAGCTTTATAGGTACCTGGTGCCTTTCTGGAGTTATTTTTATAATGGACAGAGCTATTGGGGTTGTTGTGTGGCCTGATTCTTTAGTGGGTACCATGGCTATATGATTTTTCTTAGCTGCTGCTGTTGTCTTATTTTCATTAAAAAAGTTGTGTTAATTTTTATTTTTTTATGGATGGATATTTTGCTGCATCATGTGGATGCAGTACTCATGGAGACCAGAAGAGGGCATCAGTTCCCTGACACTGGAGTTAATAGAGGGCTGTGAGCCTTCATGTTCCTACTGGGAACCAAACCAGCGTCCTTTGCAAGGGCAAGGGCAACTGTTCTTAACTGCTGGGCCATTTCTCTAGCCTTTTGTTTTCATTTTTTGATGACTTTAGGAAATGTGTATTAAGTTGTCTGAAGTGTTACTCTTACAAGGGTTAACACCTATTTATATTTTCAGAAAAGACCCAGTTTATATAAAATAGCCAAGGCAGATGTCGGAGAACTTTTAAAGACTGAAGCATCATTGGATGGATTCCGGCAAACCTGAAGTTATACACAGATCAGTCTTTGGATTTTCTAGTATTCCAGTTCTCAATCTTCTACTCAAATTCCTAAATGGTAGATGGAGAAAAACTCATATTTTTATCAAGTCAGAGACTTTGGTCCATATTTGCTACCAGGAGCTCAGACTTATATTTTTAGAATGTTTTCTCTAAAATGTCCATTTGAATATTATATCCTGTTCTATAATATGTATCTATTTTTCTCAAATTTAGCATGGTGAAATACATTAGTTTCTAAAATTTTGATTTTTTTTCCCCTAAAAAAATCTGTCTCTGTCTCCGTCTCTCTCTCTTTCTGTAACTGAGACTAGCCTCAAAATCATGACAGCCCTCCTGCTTCAACCTTCCAAGTGCTGGGATTGCATGCCTAGCTGAGATGTATAGATCTTAAACACATAGTTTGCGTAATGATGAAAGTGTATATTGGATTTTAATAGAATTCCAGAATTGTGATAAAACACACGTCTGCTTTATCATAGAAGTACTGCTTGATGATTTTCCAAGGAAATTGGTGTCCTAGGAATATTTGTGTGTTTGTATGTGTGTGTGCATGCATCTGTCTGTCTGTCTGTCTGTGTCTTCTACCAGTCACACCAGGCTGTATTCTCAAAGGAGTAGTGATAGGCAGTGGCATTATTATTTTAATTTTCAGAATATGTAGGGTTGATCAGTAAAACAGTTGTGTAAATTGAGTAGGTATCTTAATAGAATCTCCATTGCTAATGTCTGATATTGACCAATATCACTTCTTTACTAAAACACAACAAAATTCCCATTTCCCTAATTGTTTTTTGAGTCTTGTAACAAGTCAGGAAGAATTTTTTGAAGCTGATTTACTTTGTAATTACGGTCTTTTGTATATATTTGGGATCTACCATTTAATTCTTTTAATATCCATATTCAGAATGACATTTGACAGTTTCATTTGCACTATCCACAGAGAACCCCCTGATGACCTCTATCTAGTGTTCAGTCTTGAATTCTTTGTTTTGATCATTGCCTGCAGCAACTGGGATAGATTGCTTATACCTCTCTTTTTCTCCACCATCTTTTAGGAAGTAGATGATTTCTTTAGTAGAGACCAAAGTTTGATTCTTGCATATAGTACGGTGCGCAATACCTGTAGCCTAATAGATTTATGTTAGTGGTAACTAAGGTGTTCTGTAGTAAAGGAGGTTCAAAGTTGAGTGAGGAATGGATAGAGCCTTTGTTGAGCAAATGTCTGTAATGAGAGAGTTGGTTAGGGTTAGGGTTAACAGTATCACCATCTTCTGTTAGTCATGGATATTCTTGCGTCTCACATCAAGATCCTGAAACAGAAACTCGACGGAGGGTAGTAACCTGTGGTTTACTAAACTCCACTAGGCGATAGTGGTTGATGATAAACGTTGAGAATGACTAGATAAGAAATGAGGGAAACAGTAGCCATCTGGAGCTTAGCCCTTGGAAGATCCTTTAGGGAGCGTGAGTGTATGAGATCATAGAGATGCCGTTGAGAAAAAGTGTTCCTTCAGTGATCGGAAGAGTGTTTCTGGGGAGCTGCCTCAGCAGGCAGACACTGAAGGCAAGGTATGTTTTCTGGATTCTCTGGGCAGAGTGCTCTTTGTGAAGTTGTAGTCATAGGAGATAGATGGTGGGTGCATTGGCAGGGTTAAGGGGCCTGGGCTGGGTATCAGTGTCCACACTCAGGTCCCGGAAGTCGTGGGATTTGCCCAAAGTCCAACAGATAAGCATGAGGTTTGAGTTCTGTCAGTGTCATTCCAATCTCTTCCTAAACATTAGTTATGCTGTCTATTATGACAAGAACCATCATAACAGTAATCAAATCTCCATCATGAACAAGAGAACACTTAGGGAAGGGATATGATCAGGGGAAAACAGGTGGGATGACTATTATTTGGTTTTGCACTGAAGTGTAGGATAATTTGTGAGGCAGGTGGAGTGGCCTGAGAACAGGCCTTCTTTCTGACCTAACAAACATCTGGACTCAGAATAAGGGAAGTGAACTACCCCGCCTGATGCTATTCCGTATCCCTATACTCAGAATATTTACATCATGTCTTTTTAAAAAGAGACTGGCTACACATAGCTAGCCTGAAACTACTGGAAATACAACTAAATCTGCATGCCCTGGATTATCAGAAAAACCCCTACTCTCACTTCCTAGTTGACTCCACTTACTATCTCAGATGACACCTTTTTTTGTCATTTACTTTATTTATAAATTTAAACCACAGCATAGCAAGAGCAAGCAAGCAAGCAAGATGTTTTATAAAGTCAAACCGTTTAATTTCTTATTTCATGGGGGTCGGGGGAGGAATAGGTGGAGGCAGGAGACAGGTGAAGATGCTGCCTTGTAGACCAGGAAAAGAAACCTATGCTTTCTTTCATATTTATTTATTTATTTTTTTAATTTTCCCTTTAGTGATTTAGAAATCAGAAAACAGCTTAATTATCTTTCAATTTAATACACAAAATGTAACTCCAGTTTTCATTTAGGTGATGGGACTAAACACTAACAGGAAGTTGAGACCATGATTTGGAATCCTAACTGACACAAATCTCACTGTTTTCATCCTCAGCAACTGTGCCATCAGCACTAGTGGCTACCTGTGATTGACTCAACAGTGACATCTACTTGGTTTGCACACTGAACCCCAGATTCTATCAGCATCCCTAGTCATTGGCCTGATATCTTCATGAGACACTGCTTTCCAGTTTGCAGCTCTGAGCCTGAACTGCGGTGTCGCTCTTGCACCTCTGAGGCTCCACTCATAAGGATAGGGAACAACAATGCTTGAGGCCCCCAGCTTCCTCTCCTTTGGTAGGTCTTGACTCCTGTATTACTTCTTCCCAATGTCTTTTTCATCTACTTCTCCTTTTCCATTGTAACTCATTGCTGAGGGCAGGTCCTAGTTTATCCCGTACACTGGCTGCTTTGAACCATGACTCTTTTCTGTGTATACCTGGTTTCTCTTCTTAAAATTCATTCTACATATCTATTTTCATACTAATTTTTCTACAGTGCACTCTGACTATCTTACCTCCTGGGATAAAAGGATATCCGAGACTCACCCTCAACCAATGCTGAACAACTTTTCTCTCTGAACTCTTCAGGAAAGCAAATTGGAAATGCAGCAGAATAAACTAACAGTTTTCTTACACGTATAGCCACATTGGCAAAAGCAGGAGACCGAAGCATTGCTGACATTCCCCACAGTTGGGTTTGGGAAGTTGCTTCTTGTTGGGCATATGTTTTTGCATTACAGAAAATTTAACAGCATTATTAACCTCTACCCACTGAATGCTAATATCATCCCTCTAGTCAGCACAACTAAATCAACAATACTGTAGATATTACTGTTCGAGGCCTCACAGAAAGTGAAAGTCACATGTTAAGGGGCCACTGTACTGACTCAGCTAAGTGGATGAAGCCAAACATGAAAGGAAGATTGCATAGTCTGTATCTTGGGTGTTATAGGTTGCAAAGTAAGTGAAATTTGAGAAACTGATCCTTGAACACTGTTTGGAATAATTTGTCTTGGTGATGTAGAACCTATTTCAACCCAAAAGTTGATACAGTCCCTTAGGGGAGCATTTTGCCAACATTCAGCAAAAGTTGAAAACTGTAGGAATCCATCTAGTTATCAACCCCAGAGAAACTCAGGTGTCTGTGCAAAGGCTGTGTATTTGGCCAGTCATAGCAGTATTACTTATAATAGATATCTGGGAATAGCATCAGTGGCCATCAGTGGAGAGACAGGCCAGTCATGCTGACTAATAGGCTAGAATGAATATATGAGTTAAAACGGGTGAGTTAGCATGGGTAGCTCCAAGGAAGTTGTGGGTAAGCTTTCATTCTAGCTTCTGTATGGCTTAGAAGATACCCCAAACAATACCCTACTCAAGCTCCTCCTGAGGAGGAAGGAATGAGGAAGAACGGGACAAAAGAGAGCAAAATGGAGGACCTGATTTTAATCTAATTTTCAAAATGTCTGAAATTCGTGATTGTTTATTTTGAGTGGAAGCTTCAAGTATATTTTCTGCTTGTTCTTTGTGGTCTTATTTTTTCAAATTATTTTTCACACTTGCATTACTCCTTTTAAAAATATAAACGTTTTAAGACTTCATAGTGTTGAGTTGTTCTTGACTACAGTTGTACTTTTTCCTGAGAATTCTTCTAACTATGAATTTAGTTGTAAATGTTGAAAAAAAGTGACTGCTCTGCACTGTTTCTTAATCACATTTCCATGTACTAAGGCATAGCTTCATGATTCATTCCTGTACAAACGTGTAGATCTGGATTCTCACACATTGAAATAAACGCAGCTGTGTTTATTTCAGTGCGATTACGTTCAAATAAACACACATGCAATCCCTTATGAGCATGAACCCGTAAAACACTTGTTGATTTGGTTCTGAAATTGTGTGTTCAAATAAACACACTTGCTTTAAGGGAAGTTTTGCTTTCCTTGGTGTTCATGCCTAGGCCATGTGTTTTATAGAGGGCAGATGTGGAGTGCCTGGTGGAATAATAGTCCTATACAGTCTGAGCCATCGCTTCAGACTAATGTGCAGTGAATATGTTGGTGGCTGTACCTCTATAATACAAATAATCAAAAGAGTATTTTGTGTCACCTGTTTTATTTTAGACATCGTAACCGAATGGGATATAATCAAAAAAAATGAACACCTAAAGCATATCTGTGAATATATTTTAAGATTTTTAAGGCTTGGAACCCACTTTTGGCATAAACAGACTTATGAATCTCTGTTTTTAACATTAAAGATTTTAGAATGAGGATAAAGAAAAGGTGCCTACCAAAGAGTGCTATTCAGATTTATATTTCTCTTGAAATGGCAGGAGGTAATCTGAAGCGTTAACATCCTTCAGCCTTCTGTAGGATATTTTAATCAAATGCAGTGTAACTTTCACAGGGCCTATATTTGAGGTTATCTTTCCTTATAGAATGAACTGCATGCTATAGCTAGCAATCCGTGGTTTTTTATCTTACAAAACATGGGGTGGTTTTTATATGGATAGGAAACTCTTTAGGGAGCAGACAAACTGAGGTCTGTTTGGCTTCACTTTCTTGTCCATATAAAGTTCTTTGATTCAGGAGGGTTCTGTGGGTGGGAGGGGCTCGGGAGAGGAGCTTATGGCGGGGTACAGTTAACTGCGAGAGGGTATTCCATCTGAGGGCTCAAGTGTCTGTATCCTCAGACCCCCTCCTGCCTTGTCCACTCAGCGTCCATGGAACTTGTTCACCACTTCTGGGAAGTCCAGGATCGTTTTTAGTTTCACCTCACAGGACCACATAGAAGGCCACTTGGTGCTGTGGTAGAGGAGCAGATGCCTCAACACAGTGCCTGCATTCCGCTAAGAAATGTTTTCACTCAGTCATTGTGAGTTTGGCTTTCTAGGAACTTTTATCGGGCATTTCAGAAAGTTAAAAATTTTAAACATACCTCGCCCAAACTAAACTATTATAGAGAAAATAAAATACTATTTTCTTTCTTTTGACAAAGATCAATGCGTTTCATAATAAAATGATTCTGCTTATATAATGTAGTATTTAATAATTTTTCAAAATTATTTTAACTTAAAAATCTTTTAATTGTTTACGTTCATAGCCTGCCTCACCAACTAGAAATGAAGCTTCATGGAAACAAGAGCCTTTGTTTTGTCTGCGTTTCCTTGTAGTGCTTGCTGCAGGGCTGGAACGCAGTAGACACTCAGTATACTAAATGAGTCTTTAAAAGTGATCCCCATTTTTGATGTCTTATGCTGTTTACTTATTAGTTGAGGGTTTATTTCATAGAACCCTTTTAATGTGTTTCCTCATTGGTTTCACATTAGAAAAACAGAACACAGGCACTATTTCCCTTTACTATGTTTGTTTGTTTGTTTGAGATAGGGTCTCTCTGGAATTAAAGCTGTGCACCACCATACCTGGCTCCATTTTCCTTTCCTTTTACCAACTTGGTATCATTTTCCTTTTAGCTTTTTTAGTCTGAGATGTGAAATGTAGTTTTGAGTTTTACAATAACCTCTGAACACTCGTCTGTGTATTTTGTTCCCTGAAAGTACGGGCTCAGATATCCTTTGCTCATCTAACATCGAACTGCTCCTTTATGCCTGTACCTTTTGTCTGGGTAAGTGTGCATATGTGCATATGTTTGTGTGTCAAAGCGGCAATTTTCAACCTCTTCTATGAACTAACAAGTGTTTTCTTTCACTTCTAAGTAAATTATTTTTATTTATCATCTGGAGATGTTTTTGAATCAGTGTGTGGACATCATGTTGTGACATCAATCTATTTTTCTTTTTCGTTGGAAACATTAGATCCACAAGTAGTTTTGTAATACCTCTTGCTATCTGATGGTACACTCATTTTCTTCTTACTCTTTTTCACTTTAAAAAATTCATCCAAATGAATGTAAAATCATTTCCTGAGTATAAATATTATAATTAAAATTTATCAGAATTACATGTAAATTAATACAATACTTAGGAGGAAGTTGCCATAAAATGACTGACTTTCTGGGAACATTGATTCCATTTATTCAAGCTCCTTCCTCACAACTCAAGGTATCTCCCCTCCTTTCAAATCTTACACATCTCTTCTCCGGTTTGTTCTAATATTCTTATTAATTTTGTTGTCATGATGAAAGGGATTTGTGTGTAGCCATATTTTTTCATTGATTATTCTATTTGATTGAAGAGAAAAACCAAACATTTATCATCTATCTGGCTACCTTGTGGGCTTTGATTCGTGCTACCAGCTAGTTGGTTGAGTGTCTTTGTCTCTCTCTGCATCTGTCCCTCCTTAGGAAAAGTTGAATTATTATGACTGATGACATTTATGCTGGACTGTTCAGTCTGTGGCTTCTTGTTTGGTTAATACAGTCATTTGTGTTTCAAGTGTGGCCCATCTTGAGTTACATATTTTTATGTAGTTTGATCGTTTAGTATTTATGTCAGTTCTATGCACAGTTTTGTTTTTAAAATATGTTCCTTGTCCTCTTTTATCATGTAAAGGATGGAAGGCTAAGACAGCTTAGGTGAATACATGGTCCAGTAAATTTGTTGATCTGATTGTGTTTTCTTTTTTTACCCTGCTAATGGAGTGAACTCCAGTGGTAAATTTTCTGCTGCCAACTATCTTTACATTTGTGAGATAACTTACTTGGATGTTTTTTGTTTGTTTTTTGTTTTTTATTTTTTTTGGTTTGTTGGTTTGTTTTGTTTTCTCGAGACAGGGTTTCTCCAGGCAGGGTTTCTCTGTGTAGCCTTGGCTGCCTTGGAACTCGCTCTGTAGACCAGGATAGCCTAGAACTTCAGATCTGCCTTCCTCTGCCTCCCAAGTGCTGCAATTAAGGGCTTGTGCCACTATCACCTGGCACTCTGAAGTTACTCTTAACAGTTTTAGATTTTTAAAATTTGTTTTTTAGGGATTTTACATCTGTCTTGAAGTGTGATAGGAAAGTAAGTCATTTTTGCTATTTTTACTGGTCTACTGAGTCTCAGTCAGGATGGTTTCCTGTAATCTCTGTATGTTATGGGAAAATTTGATTAAACTGGGAATTATTTATTTTGAATGTTTATCATAACTTCGGCAAAACTACCCCAGCCCCCATATCATGTCTTCAGCATGTATATCTTTAACAACTGCTTTCAGTTTTTTTTTTTAATTGCTGCATTTTCTACTTTTCCTTTGGTCAGCTTTAATACATTATACTTTGTGAGCAAACTTTCTATTTCACATAAGCTTTAATGTTTTTGGAGGAAGGTTCTTAGCATTGTCTTCTGATATGTACTTTCTGTGTCTGTCTCCTGTTCTTCATGAATTTAATAGATTCCCTCGTCTTAGTTCTTTCTTGTTCCTTCTTTCCCCCTGTTTATATTTTAAAATAATTTATTATCAAACTTATTTATAATTCTCTGAGATGACATTTGATGCATTATTGTTACCAATGATGGGGACCTGGGCTGGTGTCTTCCAGATTCTAGGCCTCTTATTCAAAGCATTAGAGTAAGAGCTAACACACACTGCAAAAGTAGTAAGGACATTTTATTCACAGTGAGATGATAGTGCAGACCAGAAAGAAATACGTCTTGTGAATGACACAAGACAGTTCTTGAGGGCCCGAGATTATTGCCTGGACTTTTTAAAAACAGGGCTCAGAGGAAGGAGACGTTTGCTTATCAGGGGCAGTAGTTTGGGTGGTTTTCTGTTTTGATTAACAGACCTGGGTAAAATAAGCCTTTGCTCACATACCTCTTTCCATAATGTATCTGATTTCAATAATATGCATGTATAGGTATTCATAGGCATAAGAAGATAAGTAGGGTATTCTCCTTAAAAACTCACTTTTAGGACACATTTTTGCCTTATTGCACATGTACCAAAACCAGTTAAGGCCAGATCAGCCTTCCTGCGCTCTATATCTGGATACAAGTGGAGGGCCATTTAATTTAATAAAAGTTTGATGGTCCTTAAGGGGAAGAGAAACTTATTCCGTTGTTTAGAGTGCAGATACAGCTTGGGGTCCTAGATTGATAAGAGGTTTCTAGGTACATTGTTCAGAGAGGTTGTGTTCATATGTTCTGGTGAGGGGCCAAGGCTGTTAAGTGCTTGTTAGAAGAGGGGTGTGTACTTAGCCCCAAACAAGTGAAGTTCAGGTGTCTCAACTGTCCCCTATGCTTGCCTGAGTCAGGATTTTCTATGGGTCAGTTTGATAGCCTGCTACACATTTGTGAAGGTAGTATGATCAGTGCTACACACTTTGGAATATTTCAGAACTTACAATTTGCTTCTAGAAGTATGGCTTAAAATTCCTACTTTAATAGTTTTATGTCATTTTATGATGAATTTCTTAAGTCACTATGTGAGCAAATGTGGTCTGCAACAAAGTAATAGGGATTTTTTTTAAAAGTACCTTATTACTGCGGTCTGACCAATTTGTATGTGACACATCTTCGTTTTGTTTTTCTTTTGTATTGAAAACCATTTTTATTACATTTACTTGTGTGTGTGTGTGCGCGCGCGCACATGCGTGTGGAGGTCATAGGACAACTTGTTGGAGTTGATTCTTTCCTCTCTGTGAATCCTGGGTATTGAATTCAGGTAGCCAGATTTGGTGAGACATTCCTTTAATTGCTAAGTCATACTGCCAGCCTCTTTATTTGGTGCTTTTGAGACAGGGTCTCATGTAGCACAAGGCTAATCTTGAACCCACTATGGAGCCAAGTTTGACCTTGAACTCTTCTACTTTCCAAGTGCTAGGGTTATAGGCATGCACTGCCACACGTAGCTACAGTCTCTGAAACAAATGATGTCCTATTTACAGGGATGCAAAGTGCTGTGTATCTTTTATGTTACTATCATGTCTATTATACAGTTTGATTTGAGTATTATCTGCATCCTTTGTAACACTGATGCTCTTTCTTTTCATTTACTTATGGTCAGAGGTAAAGTACCCCAGTTGATCATAATTTGTCAGGTTGCTATGCACTGTGCCTTTGTTTTCCTCTCTTTATATTTCAAAGCTGTATTGTTAAATGTATAGGGATCAGTGATTGTTACTTATGGAAGAACCCTCCTTTTGGTGGCGTAAAGGTCACCTGATGGCTTTCTGCTTGGTTCCTTTTGTTTCTTTTGTCTGTGTTCTACCTACTTTCTCTTTCCGTTTGTCTGCCTTACAGTTTCACATTCCTGAATGTCAACTTTGTGTGCTGTTTTAGTTTCCATTTGCTTTATGGTTCTAGACACAGCTGGTTTTTACTGCTATTTCATAAGTTGACCTTAATGGGACTCTGAATAGTTAGTAGTATTTATAATCTTTTTTAGTTTTTTTGAAACAGGGGTTCTCTGTGTAACCCTGGCTGTCCTGGAACTCACTCTGTAGACCAGGCTGGCCTCGAACTCAGAAATCCGCCTGTCTCTGTCTCCCAAGTGCTGGGATTAAAGGTGTGCACCATCACTGCCCAGCTTATACTTGTATCTTAAATTTGTTAGTTTCTTTTTTGCACTTTCTAGAATTTTGTAGGGATGATTAGTTTTCTTAAATTTGCTGGTCTTATTTCCATAGTATACATTTCTTTGCTATTTTGTGGTTTTATTTATTTATTCATTTATTTATTTATTTATTTTTGAATGCTTATTTACTTATGTTTGAGTGCTCTGTCTGCATGTATGCCTGCATGCCAGAAGGCGGCATCAGATCCCATTATACATGGCTGTGAGACCCCATGTGGTTGCTTGGAGTTGATCCCAGGACCTCCGGAAGAGTAGCCAGTGTTCTTAACCGCTGAGACATCTCTCCAGTCCCTTGTGGTTTTATTTTTAACATTCATATTGAAACTATTTTTTTTTTTAAACATTGCGTGGAGTTATAGGTGTCTCAGTCTATTTAGTTCAATAAATATTTTTTTTCATTCTCAAACTTTTTAAGATCTCCCTTATGGGGTTGACCATTCCTTTTATATCCCTTCAGGGACTTTTGAGATACAAGTAAAATATGCCTCTGCTCAAAGCAATAAGCATATAGGCCCCAGAAGTCACATACAGCTGCCTTCAGATCAGGATGTGCGGCCATTTAACAGTGTTACAGATACTTACATAATATCTGGGTTTGACCTTTGATTTTTCTATCAAAGTTATCCTAAAAATGTTATTTGCCTGTACTCTAAGGATAAACTTCTCTAATAATAATAATATTAGGCATCTTATTAGACACTGTATACCAGATATTGTATCAGACTAATTTTCTCACATGCTATCTCATAAGATGCCGGTTTTCCCTACAAAGTTTCTGAGGGTATGTCCATGGCAGCTTTTTTGTGTCTTATTCCCTTGAAGTCAACTGCTTATTCTTGTATATTTTCTGAGAAGCAAATCCTTGGTCTCGGGTTGTGCTTCTGGCCTCCCAAGTTTAAGAAGTTGTCAATGTTGTCAAGAAAGGTGCTTGACCCGCCTTGCTGATCCTAATTTAGAGACTTTTTAAAGTCTGTTTTTTCTGCCCAGTCTGTGGATATGTGTGTGCACGAGTGTACGTCCAGTGTACCCACTGGATGGACTTCATTAATTCATTTGTGCAGCTCTCCCTGCTAGCTGTCGTTGCTGTACGATATTAACCTTTTCTGAAATGACAGCCCAGAAGTATATCGGCTTCATGGTCCTTAGGGTGTGCAGGTACTCCTGATTGGAGAACCATTGTACACTGACAACCAAATCTGACTGACCCCAACTTTTCCAAACTCCAGTGTTCAGTTCATTCCTTCTTTGGCCTGCAAAAATTCATACTGAATTTGTTACATGTGTCTTTTCAAATAGAGCAAAAATTCTTTGTTTGTTGTTAATCCCTTATTTGTAGACTGTTGGCACTTATTAAACTACCCCTCAGAGAAAACAGTTCCTGGAATGGATAGGAATTCTCATATATCACACTAATTGCATATTAGTTAGCTTTATAGATAAATGCTTTATAATCGCAAAGAAACTCTCAATATGTTGCTTCCTTTATTTGAAACCTTCTGATCATTACTGTGTTTACACATTCTCTTTTAAAAGGTTAAAATTAGCATCTATGTGCTATAATCATTTCAATGTTTAATATACAACCATATAAACAGGTTGATTTTAAAAGTAGCATTTAAATTATCAGCCATTCAAATAAAAAATTGTGTCTATTGAAGTATGCCTAGGGAAGATAATTTTTTCTTTACACCGATTTACCTCTCTTGTTACATTAAAATATTCATTTTAAAGAACGTGAACCAGTCAGGAAAGTTCCACTAGATGACATTAAATAAGCCACCTTTTTTTGGTAATTTTGTCTTCAGAAGCAGTCTGTATCTTTAGCTTACTATCACTGTACCAATACATTTGCTTTCTTGTCTATTTAAAATTTTCAGCAAGCTTGAAATTAATGTTTTCATTATTATCCCAACTTAAACAGATTAGCTAAGTGAAAACAATATATTCCATCTTATCCTTGTGAGAATGAGGTCATAGTCACAGTAATTAACTTGCAGTAATGGAACTACTTCTCAGTGTTTCAAAATTATGATCCTTTAGTATACACTTACATTAATTTAAACAATATCAGAAAAGAATCAGATAATTATTTTTAGCAGGATTAAGTATTCTTGAAGACTTAGTTAAATAATCTATTTCTATATAAAAGTACAAATAATAAAATATTACAATGTTGTGTAGGTGTTAAAAATAAACACGTGTCATTTTTTCGTTAACATTATTTCATTTTATGGGAAATAGTGTAGTCATCTGGGATAATCTTAATTTAAAAAATCTCAGGATTTTTCATTAGTATGGTTATGTTTTTCCAGATTATGTATTTCTATGTTTTGATTTATTAATAATTCGACTACTGAATCCTTGGTATGAAGTAAGCAACATAAATTAGCTAAGAATCTTTCAGAGTCTGTATTACTTATTCTTCTGGAAAGTCACTGGTAAAAACTGTAAACATTTTCACTTTAGAAACAAGGAAAATGAGAAGCAGAAAAGTTAAGTAACTAATCCAGGATCTGGCACCCAATAAAGGACTCAGATTTATTACCCAGCATCCTCTCGCTCCAGAATTCACCGTTTGCAATGTAGCAGCTTTAGATAGGTCTGTGAAGAAACATCATTTCAAGGAAATATATATTGTTAATGATTGTTAAAATCCAGGTGAGGAGCAGGGAGAAGGAGTCAGTTTGTTAAGTGATTGTTGTGTAGACCTAAGGGCCCTCCGCTCAGATTCCCAGTATCTGTATTAAACACAGGCAAAAAAGCATGGCTGATCATGCTTGCAGTAGAGAAAGAGTCCTGCTGTCATCTCTGGCAGCCACCTGCACACCAATGTGGACACACAGGAACATGCATACACCACACAGAAAGTGTCTAGGTGATGCTTCGGAGATTAGGTGGATAAGGATCAATCGTGCTATTGGGATTTCAGTTGGTATGATAGTAAACTCCAAGGAAAGTAAACCAACAGCAGTCCTTTGTTAGCAGTTTAGTATGTTTACCAATTTCCAATTAGTATACGAATACGGACTGGAAAACAGCCAGCAATATTTAAAATCAAACTTTTAAGTCGCTATCATTAACACAAATTGGAGATGAAACCGAGTGCCTAAGAATACTCTCTGTTCTCTTTTTCTTCAATACCATGAAACTTGACTCCCCAGACAGCGAATCAGGGCTGTAGAGGGCACTGTGAACCAACTCAAGCGGACTCGTGCGGTAGGAGGTAGATCAAGAGAGGCTGTTGTCAAAGTTTCCACTCAGGTCTGAGACGCACGTGTATGACCACTGTTAATCTTGTTTCAGACTTTTATTAGAGATAAAATGTAAGGGGTGTTAGAACCAAAGATGCGTATAAACCCGCAAAGAAATGGCAGGACACAAAAGGTGTTTGTACTCACGAACTCTGGAGACTTAACCAGCTTCCGCCTTAGATAAATACATCCCCCAACCAGACACTTTGGAATCAGTGAACTTGGTAGAGTTTCGTGTAAAGAGTCTTCTCTTTATTTTTTCAGTTGTATAATTATGGCCGAAACAGGCGATTTCCTATTGTTCTCCTTCCCTTTCCTTACCACTCTGAAGATAGAGACCATTTATTTATATGGCAAATTACAAGCCATTACTAAATTTAGAAAATATTGTAATTATTACCAGGTAAGGTTCATATGACATTCGCTTGCATGTATTTCTGGATGGCTTGAACATCTAGTGTTTGATTGATCACTCTTTTTCCTAGGGAGTGTGACTTTTTTTAAAAAAAAGTTGTTTATTTATTATATGTAAGTACACTGTAGCTGTCTTCAGACACTTTTTCTTCTCACTCTGGCCCCGCTTGCTCGCTGTAGCTGTCTTCAGACACCCGACAAGAGGGCATCAGATCTCATTACAGATGGTTGTGAGCCATCATGTGGTTGCTGGGATTTGAACTCCTCATAACCTTCAGAAGAGCAGCCGGCGCTCTTAACTGCTGAGCTGTCTCTCCAGCACCCAACCTTTTTCTTTTTAAACTCAAATTGTCTGAATATTAGTATCCTTTCCATTTAGGAAAGGCCAGCCTGGGCAGCACAGCAAGAGCAAATCTCTTTAAAAAATCAAAATAAAAAAGTAAACAACAGCTGTCAACCAAACATATATCTCTGATGATCTGCTTACAGTGTAATACTGGCCATTGTACTAATTTCATTGGGTAATACTATCTAATTTAAATAATTTGAATAGTCATGTAATCCTTGAGTAACATGCTATCTCAAAAGTTTGGTAAAACATTGCTTAGCAAGGCTTTAACATGAGATGTCGATAAATGAACCATCTATTCAAGGTGGGAAGGCTGGCACCAAGACTTCCTTGTAAGTTTGACAATTTAAAGTGTGATGAGGATAAACATGTGATGGGAATCAGGCAAACAGTTCAGAAAAAGAATAAAATAGACCAAATGCATGTAATGCCCTCCTATGCATACTCCCAGTTGGCTCCCACAGCCACCTGTTGTTATCTCTGCAGATGTAGACGGGACAGTGTGGAAGCGTGGGCAGCACCAGGGAAACACTGGTGGGGAAGCAGCTCATGACCTGCAGGCCTGTAATAGAACCCAGGCCTGTCTAGATTGGTAGCTTGGAATTTTGTGATTTTGCTCACACAAATGTTGAGTAATTTTTTTTTTTAAAGTAATTGAAGAATCAAAACACTGCCTGTATCTTTTGGAGTAATTTCCTTTTAAAAATGATTTATTTTATTTTAAATTATGCTTGTGTGTGGCGTGGGGTAGGGTTGCGCAGGGGGTGGTGCGGGGTCAGGGTATGTGCAGGTGCCCATAGGAGCCAGAGAGAGCATTGGATCATCTGGAGTTGGAGTTACAGGTAGTTATGAGCCTCCTCACATGGGTGTCAGGGCTCCTACAAGAACAGTACATGCTGTTAATCATAGCCATCTTTGTAGCCTCTATCTACTTCCTTCTGACTAGAGGACAGGTTTCCTGAAATTACTCAGTGATTGTTAATTTCAGCTTAGGAGTTCACCAAGTCTCTGTCCTTGGGACAAATTGTAAGTTTTAGTTTTCTTTTGAAGTCTTTGAGTGGTCTAAGGTACGTATATATAGCTTGTTTTCCGTTGCACATATATAAAACTCTTAATTCAAAATGATTTATAGAATTATTAACAGGGAATGTTAACTGAACAAAATTAGACACTGAGTAAATCTGTGATGCAAATTTACTCTCTGTTTTTTAGTAGTTTTAAGGTGCTACTCACTGTTCAGAGGATTGATCAGCCAGTTTATTTATTGATCTATCAAGCAGTTACCCATTTTATTTTGGTTTTCGTTTGTTTGTTTGTTTTTTGTCTTAGTATTAGGTTCCTAAGTCTGTGGTTACAAGACACTGACCAAAACTTAACTTGTTAATTTCTTTCCTAAAATTCCTTAAAGACATTATATCAACAGAAGATATTTATTAATTGGTTTGTTCTCACTAGTGCTGTTGATTAAACTCAGGTCCTTGTGCCTGGTAGGTGTGGTGCCACAGACTCACAGTCCCAGCCTGAAGATACTTATTGTTACAACATCTCTGAAAAGCATATATTTGTTTCTTGTAAGCCTTATTAATTAAGCACCAGGATGCAACTTTAAGGCCCTAGCCTGTGGGAAAGGTGAGACAGATGTACTAGTGTGGTGTTGGTTTGGGTGTGGAGCACAGTGGACTCAGCTACCTAGAGGGAAGCCTGCATTTATTTGGTCCATATATTTGTCTGAAAAAATGTTTTGCAATGGGAAAAAATGATGGGAGAAAAGAAGGAAGGGTTGGAAGGGAAGATTGTTCTGCTGTCTTCCTAGAAGCTCACTAGTCTTTGGGAACATTACTCAAATTGTCTAAAAGTCAGTATCATCACCGGCATAATGGGAAAATCGTAGTGCTTACCTCGTTGGCTGCTGGAGCATGGGAATAGTGTAATAAGGACTACTGAGAAGAGATGTGCAAATGGCTTTGATACCTGTTGGCACGTAGTATTTTCTAAGTAATTGATAATAAGATGTAGTCGTTGTTTTCATGTAGCAATGATGAATGAAAATCAATGCTTTAAGTGTTCTGGAAGCAAAGGGGGTAGAAAGCAGGTAAGGGCTAGCTCTATAAAGGCTGAACAGCCGAGAGGAGGCGCTGGGAAGCTGGGGTCATGCCCTCCCTTATCCCAAGGAAGTAAGGCTTTCAAAGAGAAAGTTACAGAAATCCCAAATTTCTGTTTGTTTTTTTATTCAGCCTATTTATTTGTTTTAATGAACAATGAACGGGTGCTATTTTAAACTCTTTTGGTAAATTAAAGTGTGTTTTAGTTCTGACTGAAAAAGCTCTTCAAGTTCTCAGTAGTACACCTTTGTGTGGCTAGTTAGTGTGCTGTCTAAGCAGTCATGCCGCTGCTCTATTTTATAAAGTGTCACTCTTTAAGATAAACAGTGTCTAGAAGCATGGCCAGGTACTTTCACTGAGCTGGAAGAGGGAGACATGGGGGGAGTAGTCAGGAAGCATGTAGGTGGGAAGGGCTTCCTGTTTCCAGGCAACAGCAAGGCGCTACAGACAGAGCAACTTGAATATAAATTCATTCAGGAGAGGGCATTTTACCACCCTGCCTCCTATTAGGGACATAGATTTGAGTGTGGGAGAGAGGGTGGGGTTTAAACTTCTCATTAGCTTTTGTGTGTCGTGCTGAAAATATGGTGGGCCAGTGACTAGCTTAGAATTGTACGGTATTTTCAAAGCAGCAGCATCCACATTTTGCCTTTTTTTTTTTTTTTTCTGGAAGCACCGGGTTTCTGTGGCTTCATTTTCCTGCCAGTCTGCTTGCGAGCCTAAGACGCTCTTGGGCCATAAGCAGTCTCTTTCTCTGTCTGACTCCATCTGCAGGAAGGAGGGGGAAGTGCAGCACACTGGCTCCAGGGGAGGTGCCACCTTACTCTGGGGTGTCAGCAGAGGTTCACACTCGCTGCTCTGCTTGTGCTATTCTCCCTCCTCATGAAATGAAAGACAGTGGTGGTAGAAGCTATTTGCAAGACACAGCTCTCTAGTGAGGGCGGTTCATTTTGAGATTTTGGAAGTAGGTGGTTATTTAAAAATTGAGACCCCCCCCCTCAATGATTTTATATCTGGTGGTGTAATCTGTGGCCCCTACAGACCCTCATTCTTTACTCCAGCCTCTTGTTAGGGAGATAAGAGCTCCGTGTGCTTGCAGGTTGCGTGGTCTCTTTCAGATCGCATTTCCTCTGGAGTTGCTGCTTTTCTCCTAAAATCTGCTTTCAATTGTTTTATCTTACATCTTGGGATTGAGTATTTTTCAGAATCCGAAGTCAGATGAGTGGGCTTGTAAAGGGCCCAGGCAGGTCACGCACAGATCATTCTTTGATTAGACATGGAGAGGAGAGGAGAGCAGGTGCTGCCTACGGTCTTCTTGGAGCCGTGTGTGTTTATCAGTCCATTAGGAGCCTGCCATAGTCACTTGTCCTGTGATTTTAGCTACCTTAAAAGACTTCCCACTTAAAGGGCTACAGAGAGCTGTGCTGCGGCTTAAGCAAACACACAAGGTCCAGGCTTTATGTAGGATCCCCTGTCGCCATGCGTGTCCAGGGATGAATCACTTCTTGAAGGGTCTAATCTGTCTCCTTATTGTCCTCTCGGGAAAGGGTCACATTATTTAAGTGTAACTTCTGAGAGCCTGGCAGGCCTTTTCAAGGAAATGTTGATGGATGCTTTGTAGTCCCTCCCATCCCAACGGACTTCTTTATGTTTCTTTCTACTTAGACACTTAACCTATGTTTAGGGCGCCTCTTTTATTACCAGAAAGGAAAAGTTAAAAGAGTAATCCTCACTATTGATACGGTTTGCTCTCCAGTTTGAGCCCTGGGTCTTTAATCAGACATGAAGTTGCCTCTGCTCGTCCCTGGGCTCACACCCTGTTTGTGTGTAAGGACAGTATTGTAAGGACAGTATCAAAGCCTCATCTCAGTGAGCTAAGGGTCCTTATTCTAATTTTCTGTAAGCTTTTAAACTGCCTTAGGGTGCTGGGCTAGCAATCTCTGGAATATCTGTGTTGATTATATCACTGTTCATGGTGCTGAATCCCCCCATAACTGGACTGCATTTGAGAAGTTTATTTCTGTTTAGCTATCAAGAAAAAATATTTTTATGTAAATTGGTTGCTTAAGTTGTTTTGTAGACATTTTAGATAATTTTAATCATTTTTATCAGTTTATATATTTCATATATATAAAATTATAATAAGATTATAATAGTAAATTGGAGGCCCATACTTATTTTTATTTATTATTTATTTTTCTCTATACTTATTCACTTACTTTGGCTTGCTGTCATCCTGATTTTAAAGATATGACCCTGTTACAGTATTTGGAACAAAAGGAGAGCCTTAAGTGCATTGGGTTTTTCTCAGTTAATTTTTAAGACAATTATACTCACTGTCCCTTTCAACATTGCTGTGATTGGTAATTCTTTCGGATGTACAGCATTGCTTTTTTATTATACCCTCAGATTCATGCAATACAATGTACTTAGAATTTGTTTTATTTTAATGTAGATAGCAGTAAGATTTCCTATTATATTTACTTAGTAAAACATTGTAGCTTTTGATGTCAAATTATATTAAATTCTTATATTGAATTCTTATATTCATTATATTCATTATATTGAATTCTTAAATTTATCAAAAATATGTCTGATTTGTAGGTATGTTATCAGGAAAATGTATCCCTTGGTTTAAAAATATTTGGGAGTAAAGTAAGAGGAAATGTCATGATTTGAGTCTTTTATAATTATGCAAGTAAATGTTTAAATGTGAAAAACCTAAACTCAAGTTTCTGAATTTTCAAACAAGCTAATGGCTTTGTTTTAAATATCTTCAATTATATTATCATTTATTGAGCTTTGTATAATAATTATTTTTATACAAGGACTGTTGCTGCTGTATGCTTTTGGTAGCTGGGAGTAGATAAAAGGGAAATTCAAAATCATACCACCCCTGCCTCCACCCCCATACTCCAACCCGCCCTCATCCCCATCCCTCATCCCCCATTCCAGTCCTCCCAGGAAAGGAATGACCCTTCCTGAGTTTGTTTGCTTGCTTGTTTTCAGACACTATGTAGCTCTGGCTGGCCTTGAATTACAGAGGTCCACCTGTCTCTGCCTCCCCAGTACTGGGATTAAAGGTGAGGAACACCTTACACCTATCCTTCCGAGGTTGTTTGTTTGTTTGTATGTTTTGAGAGAGTCTCAAACAAACTACTCTGTAGCCCAGGCCAGCCTGGAAATTCGTAAATAGCCAAGGTTGGCCTTGAACTTTTGGCAATCCCATGGCCTCCTGAGTGCCACCATACCTGTCTCTTTTATGATTCTTAAACTCAGAAGGTCTCCATCTGTGATCCTTCATTTGTACCTGGCTTTTAGTGAGACTGACTTGAAAGTCCCATATTTTCTTCATCCTTCTGTCTTCAAATGCTAACAATGTTTTAACTACGCTAAATGGATAATAATTGTGGAATTAAGCAGAGATTTTTAAAAAGTAGCTTTGTAGGTAGAATTGTATGCCACATTATAATTGGTGGTTTGTCAGTTCTCTTGTGTCATGGATATGAGCTGACGGTGTTCAGTTTATATACCACATTTGTCGTATATGCTCAGTATCTCGAGTTAGCTGTGCTTTTTATTAGGCCAACAGGAATTTAAGGTAAGGATGTGAGTTTTACATCAATAATATAATTTACCAGGACTGGGGCAGAATTTATGGAATTTATTAACTCTTATTGGTAATCATAGATTATGTCCTCCGAGAAATATTTGTCATGTATTTTTAGAAAAGAATAATGTATTATTAGTAGCATTGTTTTCAGAATTTAATGTAGTTTAGAGTATCATTACATCGTGTGTCTTCCTTGATAGTGGTATGCATAAGATGAGCTGAAACATTTCTGAAAGAAGAGATTCTGGAACTTAGAATTCCAAAATTGAAGCAGAAGTATTTATTCCTTAGGTTGTTCAGACACTATAGATATTTTGCCCAGCTTTTTGATTAATAAAATGTGTATTGCAGAAGCATTTTAAGTATTTTCTGTAAGTAGCAAATACTGAGAAAATTTTGAAATGTTTTTAAAATATTTTAAAAACGATTTGTGCAACTTTTATCTTGAATTTTTACCATGTGGGTATCACGTGTGGAAGCTCTTGAAACATTTTTCTGCTCTTCCTAAAGTCATTCGTTCTCTATCACTTAGGTGGCATTTATAAAGCTAACAAGTCTTTAAAATGTTGTTTCTTTTCTATAGAAGCATGCAAGGTATGCGGTTAGGGTTATAAGTGTCCTATTCTGGCAGCTAAGGGACTGCCCTTGAAAACCATAGACATTCAGTTTCCAAACAATACTAATTTTAAGCTAGCTTCTAGGCTCGAATTCAGTTCCTTATTGTGAAAGTAGTGTCTTGCCTCAAGGTTGTTGGCACATAAGTAAGGCTTTCTATGTCAATGCATTGTTGTTGGCCTATTATGCACCTGGTAGTTATAATGGGTAGGGTTTAAGTTCTAGAAGTTTGCGCTTTAACAGTGTGGGGGGGGAGGGGTAAGAGGGTGGGTGTGGTTGTCAGAGTGCAACTTTGTGGAGTTGTCTGTTCCATCTGTATGTAGATTCTAGAGATCAAACTCAGATCATCAGGCTTGTAAGTGTAAGCACGTGATCTGCTTAGCTATTTTATGCGTTCTGTGTTATCAGTTTTTAACTAAAAAAGAAAAGCTTAAAGCTTTTAAATAATTCATAACTTATATTTTGCTTCTGTATTAACAAACGCTCTCATTTGTGTTCTGTCTGTCTGTCTATCTATCTATCTATCTATCTATCATCTATGTAACTGTATAAGTGCAGTTGTCGTGGTTATGCATGAGAAATGGTGGTGCAGGTGTAATGTGCCTGCTGCATCCCTGGAAACTGCATTATGCTATTCTACAGATCTGGGCTTTAGTAGTTTTTCCATTATCATTTGATCATTTCCAAGGCTGTTAGCAGTCTAGTTAACTGTATTATTTGCTACTAATTAGACAATGAGGAAGCTGTGAATTACTGCATTTATGATCAGAATTAAAGTCAACATGAAGTTTAAGGGCCTGCTTTAAATATATAGATAGGATCTGCTCCCTCTTATATTTTGGTCATACAGAAGATTTTCAATTTTTTGTTTGTTTTTGCCTTTTGGAGTTGTTTTGTATTTCAAGTAGTTTTGAGATACAGGCTTCCTCATTAACTAGCATGGTAGGTACCTCATTAACTAGGGTGTCTTAGGTTTGGTTTTTAACCTTTAAAGAGCTAGAAGGACCTTGTAGGTAAACTTTTCAACCACTTTATTGTTGAGAAAAACAGTGCACCACATATGTGCCTTGCTGCCCATGGAGGTCAGAAGAGAAGGTCAGATCCACTGGAACTGGAGTTGAGGACAGTCGTGAGCGTCCATGTGGGTGCTAGGAATTAAACTGGTTCCTGTTCTCATCAAGAACAAGAAGTGTTCTTAACTTCTGAGCCATCTCTCTAGCATTATAACTAGACTTTAGAGTAATTAGTGATTCAGTTATAATCTAAAAACAAATTGAGTTTTAAGTGCTAATTTACCTTTATTAAACATTTTAGGTATGTATATTGTATTTTAAGTTTTCACAGTGTAATGTCACAATAGAGCACTTACTAGCACAGGCATTCTCTGAATCAATTGATGGGGAGGTTGGAATATTTATCTTCTAAGTAGTCTTCAGTTTTTATTTTGAGACTAATTTTTATAGGGCTGCTTTATTTAAAAACAAAAAAGCCAAACATGTTATTATTCAAAATAAATAAAAATAAATTGTATTTTAAGCTGTACACTCTCTCTCTCTCTCTCTCTCTCTCTCTCCTTTTTAAATCATAGATCTTTTTCTCATATAATATGTAATTTGAATTAGTTCCCCTTCCTTTATGCTTTCCAGTTCCTCCCCACTTCCTTTCCTATTAAGGTCTATTCTCTTTCTTTCCCTTAGAACAGGCTTCCAAGAGATAACAACAAAACATAACATAAATAAGATAAAATGTAGATCATCATAACAAAGTTGGACAAGCCAAGCCAACCGTAAAAATAAAAGAGTCCCAAAGAGAAGGCACAAGAATCAGAGACACACTAGTTTACACAATCAGGAGTCCCGTAAAAGTACCAACTAAAAGCTGTAGCATATATGCAGAGGACTTGTAAGCTGTGCACAGTGTCTTTTATGTTTGTTACTAGTTCTTCTGAACTTGATTCAACTAATTTATAGTTGATTTGTTTTTTAACATTGAAATCAAAATTATTGAATCAATACTATTTCTTCTTCAAAGTTGTTTTGATAATATTGTGTCAAAACCTGAGTTCTGGGAACCAGAGACCATAGCCCCTAGCCTATCTTCTAGACAGGGCATTCTGAATCCAATTGTTACAGGTGGTACCTGTCTCCATAGCTACGGCAGAGGTCAGTAGCACCATGGCTTTGTCAGTGGGTGCTTGAGTGAGAAGATAGAAAATAGAGGATCATGGCTTCACTTAAGAGCCACACAGAGTCCCAAGGCTTGTGTTGATAACAGTCTAACTGGGGAAAGCAAGATTTACAGATCACAATTTCTCCCTCCCTCCCTCCCTCCCTCCCTCGTCATTATACTTTCCACAGTTAACTAATAACTAAAATGTATCTATTATATGCAGGCTTGGGACTTGGAATCCCTACTTTCTGTGATTCACAGTTTTACAAAATAAATTTGCAGAAAGCCAAGCAACAGAACAGAAATTACCTGGTTTTCACAATGCACGTCACTGACAGGAATTATCTTTGCATTTTTTTTCACTTGTTTATCTTTTTCTTCCATGAAGTCAGAAGCACTGTCTGCTTTGTCCTCTTTTCTAGTGACTAGAAATGTGATTGTTACACAGTAGGTGCTAAATAAGGAACTGTGGCAGGATTAGAATGAATGAATGATGGTTGATTTTTCTTATGACTTTTGGGGGGGTGGGGATGGGGGTGTGGGCTGTGAGCCAGATCTCTAAAGTTTGAGGCTGGGAAGGTAGAGGGAAGTGAGAACACACTGAACATGTGGGCTGGCAGCAGTGTATAGGCTTGATCACAAAGGAAGGGAAAGGTCCTGAAGAATCAGAGTGGGAGTTAGTGCACGATCAGTAAGAAAGCCTGGGTGATAGCCGTTTTAGCCTGGAAGGAGGGAGTAATGTGTGGTGTTACTTAGAGAAGCTTAAATAAAGCTCAGCTTCTCTGTGCCCAGTTCCCCAGTTCTCTTTTAAAATACCTATGTCTTTTGTTTGGTCATGATCATTTTAATTAATAATTTTAATAATATAAGAAAATCATAATTGTCTTTCTAAAACTAGCATAAAACTATAAAACGATATGGTAGCAACTAAATACATCATGATAGAGGCAGACTTGCTGCTGTACGCTAGGATTTGGGGTTAGCAGGCTAGAACACCAAGGGTCAACATGTCAGTAGTGACCTGACTGTGGGCCATAGTTATTGTAACAGAAATTGCTCATCTACCAATGAACACTTACGAGTATAAAATCCCAAGTTCAGTAAAAATCAACGCAAATTGTGCACGATTACTGATACTTAAAAATCCCAAGTAAGATAAAAAATATTGAATTAGGGATGATGTATTTCACCAGCACCCCTCTAGAATCTTGTAAAACAACTGAGAAACAGTTATTTGGTAAGAGAAATAATTAGAGAACAGTTGAAGTCGATGGAGTGAAATCCTAATTCTGAATTTTCTTTGGGTTTTCTGCTTCCGATTCCAGTTGTTTTACTTTTGCTTACAGATTGCTTTATTGATCAGGTTCTCTTTCCTTCTGGCCAATTATTTGAAAGTAAAAATATAACGGAGTGGCAGGATAGTGGCAGAGAAACTTGTGTTTCTATTACAGAGGATCTGGGTTTAGTTCCCAACACTCCTGAGTGTTACACTTCAGTTTCAGGGGATCCAAATCCCTCTTGAACATTGTGGGCGCCAAGGATTCATGTGGTGCATATGTGTACATGTAGCAAGAACACTCATGCACATAAATACGATAAAGAAAACTTAAAAAGAAAAATGCAACTCACATGACAGCACACGACTCACGTTCCCAGAGGTTTCCAGTGCAGAGCACTGGTTTACATGTTCACTGGTTTCCTGTGGCACTGCAAAGCACAGAGCAACCTAGGTCTTGACGTGCTTTTTGAGGAGTGTCACCTAGCAGTGTGTTTTCAATCAAGGTTTCAGAAGTAGGAGCTAAGGAGAGAGCACAAGGAGAGAGCACAAGGTGTTTATCCCAATACTGGGAGGGAGGGAGGGAGGGAGGGAGGGAGAGAGAGAGAAAGAGAGAGAGAGAAAGGGAGAGAGAGAGAACTCAGAAGTGGAGCTTACATTTTCTTTTGCGGCTCTGGAAATGTATTAGAGAGAACAAATGTCCTTACTTTTGCTCAGTTACAGAAATATGTCAGAATTTCTGAACCTGTTTTGAGAATTTTGCCTTTTCTAATTACAGTTAAGGGACAAAGGTGTATTTAGAGAAAGAACAGAATTTAGGAAAAGGGATTTTTGTGTGAAAGTGTGATTTTCACAGTTGGCTAGCAATTTTGGTTCATATGCTATGAATTTTGGTTAGTTCCTTTATACCTTTATTTTATTGCTTTTTAAAAAATATCATTTTGGGGGTCCATTTATCCTGGTTTAATCCTATTACCCGGGGCCCTCAGGATATATGCCTTCATATGTATAATGCAGAGTTTGACAGATTCACATTTCAAGGATTTCCTTAATGTGAGCCTTTGTTAGCATTTCTGAAAACATTTTCATAAGGAATCATTCCATGGGCTCTTTGACAATAGGTTAGAGCTACTTAAATATGAAGATTTTAAAAATTAGATAATTACTATAATACTGAAATGCCTTATAGCGTGACTAAGTGAGAATTGTTTTGTTTTGTTTTGTTTTGTTTTTCGAAACAGGGTTTCTCTGTATAGCCCTGGCTGTCCTGGAACTCACTCTGTAGACCAGGCTGGCCTTGAACTCAGAAATCCGCCTGCCTCTGCCTCCCGAGTGCTGGGATTAAAGGCGTGCACCACCACTGCCTGGCTTAAATGAGAATTTTTAATGTGCATTTGCATATGTGTGCCCATCTGAATTCCATTTCGAGCATTTACCCGTCTTGCTTTGCATCCTTCTTGATATTGCTGTGAAGTTTAAGCACTGCTCAGAGGCCTCGCCTACCTCCATAAAGGTCTTCCATTTTGTGACCACGTTGGCCACTGGCCTTTCTGTTTCATATCTTGAAGCTTACTGACTCATCATTTATTTCATCATCAAAAGCTATGTCATGGCCCTGTGCCCAGCATGTAGATTAGGGCAGATTTCATTGAGTAAACTGTTTTGTAGTGTGGGGGACAGGAATGCCACTCTGCAGTGGCAGCACAGTCACGTGTGGCTCCAATGGAGTCACAGTCTGCCTGGTCCAATATCTCCGGAAACTTAACTGCTGACCTTTCATGACCTTATTTCCCTAACACAACTCAAAATACTGCCTGCTTCCAGGCATTGCCCACTCTCAGGAATCAACCAGTTTCCCAAAGGTTAATGACACCTCTGATGGACCACCCATCCAGTCTTAAGGAGGAAATTACATGCCAAGTACAGAACCACATCAATACTTTTCTCACTGGTGCTTTATCTAAAGAAAGACTTCAGATTTATCTTTTACTATGATATCCATCTAAAGAAAAAAATTAGACCATTTCTTGAAAATTCCCTTGACATTATTTTTCATAGGATGGTTAAGAAATAATAATAATAATAATAATAATAATAATAATAATAATAATAATAA
>JADRCH010000180.1:6371190-6388468 GCA_019843965.1 Rhynchomys soricoides | reverse complement strand
AATAATAATAATAATAATAATAATAATAATAATAATAATAATAATAATAAATCAAACCACACTTAGAGAATTCAAGGGAACAGTATGAGTCCATTAAAAGAATTTACATTAAAAAATGTAAAAGCCTTCGGTTACTCACACAGTTAATTAGATGTGGTTGGTGAGAAGGAAGAATCATTTTAGAAATCTGCATACTGTCCCACTCCATGCATAGTGTTGACACACGACTTTCTGGCATGTTAAAAACAATTGGTTTGGAGTAAGAAAACCTAATTATAGTTTTGACTTACAGTTTAAATGTTGATTCACCTTTGTGGCTCTTTGTTGGTTTTTTATTTGTAAAGGAGTAATGATAGTGACCTTGGTGGTTTTCTCTGAAGTGAATGTATCTGTAGGATATGTTTGCTAAATTTCTCTTGGTAATCGTTTGGATATTGTGGATGTGGTTTACGTGTCTCTGTAAGCAGAAAGGCTTTGCTAAAAGACTTGAGTTTTAACTTTCAAATACTAAACTTCTCAGAAAAAAAATGTTATCAGATAAAAACCACACACAGGCAGTGGAGAAAATTGCTTAGTCAATAAAGTGCTTGTTTTGGGAGACATGAGGTCTTTGATCTCCAGAACCCATGGCTCATGGTGACACTCACGAAACTTAGATAGGTAGATAAGCAGGCCTTCAGGGTTCCCTGTTCATCCAACCTATTCTGCTTGGGCGTTTCAAGCCAATGTGAGACTAAGTTTCATAAAACGTGGTAGGCATCCTGAGGAACATCTTAGGTTGTTCTCTGGTCTCCATAGAAATGTGCTCATACACATGTACACAGACATGCAATACCTGTGCAACCACACACACACACACACACAGAAAGTATAAATAAAACTTATATGTACAGTTGTTGGGAGAATGTACTTTTGTCAGATATGATATATTTATTTTGTAAAATACATAAAAATAAGTGGACACTGTTAATACTAGTACCAGCTTACAAGCAAGAAAAGGCCCATGTCCTACGGTAACATTGTTTATTTCAAAATGTCTAATAATAAAAGGAATGTCTCATTGAGGCAAAATAATAAAAGTGATTAAAATCACTTCATGGAAAGAAGGGAAATTGTGTGTGTGGTGATGGAATTTGTAATTTCACTTCCCAGTGAATTAATGTAAGTTAGCTTTCATAATAATTTTGATACCAAAAATGTCATGGGGAACATTTTGACTTTATGAATGTAATTTAGTTTGTTGTTAGATGTTTCTATAGCTTACATTAGGAATTAATTAATTCTTCAGTTTAATATGACTTGTGTATTTGGTAAAATCTGAAAGACGGTGAGTCTAAAAATGTAATTGATTGCTTTTTTATATTAAAAAAGGTCTATTAAGGCCATCATAAGGAAACAAACTTAAAGAAAAAAGCCACATGGTCATTTCATTCGATGCTGAAAAAGCATTTGACAAAATTCAACATCCCTTCATGATAAAAGTTTTGGAATGATCAAGAATTCAAGGCCCATACCTAAGCACAGTAAAAGCAATAAACAGTCAAGCAGTAGCCAATATCAAACTAAATGGAAAGAAACTTGAAGCAATCCCACTAAAATTAGGAACTAGACAAGGCTGCCCTCTCTCTCTCTCTCTCTCTCTCTCTCTCTCTCTCTCTCTCTCTTCAATATAGTACTTGAAGTTCTAACTAGAGCAATTAGCCAACTAAAGGAGGTCAAAGGGATACAAAATGGAAGGGAAGAAATCAAAATATCACTATTTGCAGATGATATGATCGTATACTTAAGTGCCCCTTAAAACTCCAACAGAGATCTGCTACAGCTGATAAACACCTTCAGCAAAGTGGCTGGATACAAAATTAACTCAAGCAAATCATCAGCCTTCCTATACTCGAAGGATAAACAGGCTGAGAAAGAAATTAGGGAAATGACACCCTTCACAGTTGTCACAAACAATATAAAATAGCTTGTTGTGACTCTAACCAAACAAGTGAAAGATCTGTATGACAAGAACTTCAAGTCTCTGAAGAAAGAAATTGAAGAAGACCTCAGAAGATGGAAAGATCTCCCATGCTCATGGATTGGAAGGATTAATATAGATAAAATGGCCATCCTGCAGAAAGCAATCTACAGATTCAATGCAACCCCCATCAAAATTCCAACTCATTTCTTCATAGACTTAGAAAGAGCAATTCTCAAATTCATTTGGAATAATAAAAAACCCAGGATAGCAAAAACTATTCTCAATAATAAAAAAACTTCTGGGGGAATCAGCATCTCTGACCTCAAGCTGTTCTACAGAGCAGTAGTGATAAAAACTGCATGGTATTGGTACAGTGACAGGTAGGTAGATCAGTGGAATAGAATTGAAGACCCAGAAATGAACCCAGACACCTATGGTCACTTGATCTTTGACAAAGGAGCTAAAACCATCAAGTGGAAAAAAGACAGCATTTTCAACAAATGGTGCTGGTTCAACTGGCAGTCTACATGTAGAAGAATGCAAATTGATCCATTCCTATCTCCCTGTACAAAGCTCAAGTCCAAGTGGATCAAGGACCTCCACATAAAACCAGATACACTGAATCTATTAGAAGAGAAAGTGGGGAAAAATCTTGAACACATGGGCACAGGGGAAAAGTTCCTGAATAGAACACCAATGGCTTATGCTCTAAGATCAAGAATTGACAAATGGGACCTCATGAAATTGCAAAGCTTTTGTAAGTCAAAGGACATAGTCAATGGGACAAAAAGGCAACCAGCAGATTGGGAAAAGATCTTTACCAATCCTATGTCGGATAGAGGGCTAATATCCAATATATACAAAGAACTCAAGAAGTTAGACTCCAGAGATCCAAATAACCCTATCAAAAAATGGGGAACAGAGCTAAATAGAGAATTCTCTACTGAGGAAACGTGAAGGGCTGAGAAGCACCTAAAGAAATGTTCAGCATCCTTAGTCATCAGGGAAATGCAAATCAAAACAACCCTGAGATTTCACCTCACACCAGTCAGAATGGCTAAAATCAAAAACTCAGATGACCCCAGATGCTGGCAAGGATATGGAGAAAGAGGAACACTCCTCCATTGCTGGTGGGATCGCAACCTGGTACAACCACTCTGGAAATCAGGTTGGCAGACCCTCAGAAAACTGGACATAATACTACCTGAGGATCCAGCTATACCACTCCTGGGCATATACTCAGAAGACACTCCAATATGTTATAAGGACACATGCTCCACTGTGTTCATAACAGCCATATTCATAATAGTCAGAAGGTGGAAACAACCCAGATGTCCCTCAACAGAGGAATGGATACAGAATATGTGTACATTTACACAATGGAATACTACTCAGGTATTAAAAACAATGACTTCATGAAATTCGCAGGCAAATGGATAGAACTTGAAAATATCATCCTGAATGAGGTAACTCAGTCATCAAAGAACAAACACAGTATGAACTCTCTTATAAGTGGATATCAGTCCAAAAGTTCGGAATACTCAAGATTCAATTCACAGCTGTTGGACTGAGCGTGGGATCCTGGATGGTGGAGTTGGAGAAGGGACTGAAGGAGCCGAGGGAGTTTGCAGCCCTATGGAGGGAGCAACAGTGTCAACTGTCCAGACCCCTCGGTGTTCCAAGAGACTGGATCACCAACCAAAGAATACAAATGGAGGGACTCATGGTGCTGGCCACATATGTTGCAGAGGAGGGTCTTGTTGGTTATCACTTGGAGGCGAGGCCCTTGGGTCTGAGGGTGTTAGATGCCCCAGTAGAGGGGAATGCCAGGGAGGGAAGAGGGGAGTTGGTGGGTGGGTGGGGGAATACCCTCATGGAGGCAGGGGAAGGGGGATGGTATAGGGAGGTTCCAAAGGGGAGATCTGGAAAGGGGAAACATTTGAAATGTAAATAAAGTATCAAAAAAAAATCATCATAAGGTGTCATCGATATAGATGAATGGTGGGGCATCTGCTTAGCCTGCCTCGGATCCTGGGTCTAAATCCCTGTGGCACAAGTGAAAACACACACACACACACACACACACACACACACACACACACACACGATAAATTCTCTAGTCTCTGAGTAATTGGTAAGTTCTTAGTGATCATGACTTTAAGCTGTATGTTTGGTCTGAAAACTGAATACTAGACTGGATACTCAGGTAAACAAAACTCTGAAATATTAACGTAAGCAGGGGTTGGGGAGTCCCTTTTAACTTTCCCACCTTCTTGCCAGTGAACAATCGGGAATCTACTGAACCTCATTCATTTGTACTGATCTACGGTAAGACTTTGGGACCGGTTTCAGTGGCAAAGGAAATCTTGAATCTTTGAGTTAGAAAGTACTCTTAAAAACTTTCAACTGTCTTGGTTCTAAATTAAGTGAGAGCCACAAGTGGACTAGGTACTTAGATTTTATGTATGTGTGGCCCATGGATCCTGCTTGGTAGACCAAATGGGGAAACCAACCCTGAGTCACAGGTGGGGCCATCAGTGGTCTGATTATGTGTGTGCATGTAGTACATAGCCTGACTTTCCCTAAACCCTGTAAGTAAAAGAAAGAAAATCAAAAAGGCTATAGGTTTAAATATAGAGAAAAGAGTGTGGATTAAAAGCCCCAAAAGATATTCAAGGCAACACAGGAAAAATTTTCATGAATGTGTAATTTAAGATTTGCCGGAGAACTATGTTCTCAGTTCAGCAGTTGGGTGGGGGGGAGTCTTCTGATATACTGATACTTGAAGATGTGAATGCTTCTCATCAGTCTTGCACCATTATCAAAAATAGTTGATTAAAATGGTCACTTACCCCCTACAGGGTCAGACAGCAATTATTAAGTAGTCAAGATTATCTATCATGTATGTTGGCCTTGCCAGCTCTCCTTTTATTCTTTAGGTACCTTATATAATTTGGTATTAAGTTCTGCTTTCTCTCTTGGCACTGGACTTTTGGTATCTAGCCTTTGGTATCTTCCTCTGCTCTGCTCTGCTGCATATGGTTTTTCTTCTAGGGACCAGACTTGTTTTTGATTTCTCTGAAGCCATTACTTTCGTCATTCTCAGTCCAAGAATGTGTCCTTTATGGTATTGCTAGTGTGCTTCTTAGACCTAACGTCTTGAAGGTAACTACAGATAAACTAGATGATAGAGATCAGATGCAGATGATGGTGATGGTGAGGGCAAAGTTAATGTTGTGATTATTTCCACAGCCCATGGTTTTGACTGGGAGTCTCATATTCATGTTAACTTAGCATCGACAGCATTGACGTCATCTTTTCCACGTGACACTATGGCCTAGGCAAATTGGACACTGTCTTGAACAATGTCTTTCTTTATTAATAAAAGAAGAATAAAAATCGTAATTCTGTACAATGGAATTATTGGCGATATTAAATGAATAAAGATATGTTACATTATAAGATGGTGATGACTTAGAAAACTAGTACCGGTAACTGTGATTATATGCTAAGAATAGAATGTCTTTGATCCCTTGCAAAATTGCTATTTATTATTGTTTGTGGATGAGGTAATTGAAGTTTGGGAAAATTATATAACCTGCCCTCAGTTCAATTTTCTGGATTCACATTCAGATCTGTGTAAGAACAGAATGCCTGCTCTTGACTAAAGCAAGATGGACAGGACTCTCGCTACCTGTCCTTGCTGCTGTTTTAGTGGAGCCAGGGCTGATACTCAGGGACTCTGCTGGCCTGCCTGCAGGCTCACAGCAAGTTTTAGTATTCAGCTTCTGATTCGTAATCATGAGCAATTCTCTTAAGTATATATGAGGTTTAGATTTGTAGTCAGTACCTGGAAATGATGTTAGTATTTTATAGAGTATCATAATAGTAGATATATAATAGTTCATGAGAATAGGGGGCTTAACCTGCAATATGGATACTTGCAACAGAATAGGAAATACAAGTTAACTGGAGGACTTTGTCTTCCAGTTGTTATTACTTGGATTTTGTTATTTCTTAAAACTCGAAGACTTATTTGGTGCTTCCCTTTATTTTTGAAGAAGTTTGAGAGCTCAGGGGCTGAGCTTGGAGTTTGGAAACCTCAAGTCCCCAAGGGAACAATAAGCAAAAGCATTTAGTGAGTAGATGGTTAATAAAAGTAATAAGGATTTGTATGAGTGATTGGGATGGGAATGGAATCGATATTAAAATAAACCAGCACCATGGATTTAAAATAAGTTGTGATTTCCTGAAAAACAGTTCTAGCAGGGCAGATTGAGGCATGGCTGGAACATGTATAGTTAATATTATATACATTGTAATGTATAACATCACGTACATTATCCAGCAGTCGGTATCATTGATTTGGAACCTGTATGACCTCTGGAAATAAGTGCTGCAAACTTGGTGTGTTTTATGGTTGTCACATTGTTTAATCCGTTTTCATTAGGATTAAAGAGATCTCACTTTTGGCTGACTTTCACACCTACAGCCGTTAGAATGGGAGGAGGAAAAAACCAGCTCCTGTGTGTTTGAAATAGAATCCTCAAGGGAAGTACAGTCGTGCCTATGAACTCACCTTGTCTTGTGAGATCATTTAAGAAGCTAGTAACATCTTTATAGAGTAGAGACTGTTAGAGGCCTGTTCTGGTCCCTGTCTCTGAAGTTTGCAGTGTAAGCAGGCATTAGCAGCCAGAACAGGAGTCAGGGATTAAGCCGGCTCCTGCCTGGGGTTCCACTTTCCTCAGCCTCCTAGTAGAGATGCAGAGTTCCTCCAAAGGAGCCTCCTGGTTTGGGGGACATGAATACTCAGCTGGATTGGTGCTACCGATAATTGCCCGGTGGGGGCAGGGTGGTACCAGGGAAGGTTAAATCGTGGTGATGAAAACAAGTCTCCTATTTTGGAAAGATTTTCATGCAGAATAGTTTCATGTTAGGAAACAAGAACAGTGTTCAACCCGAGAACTTAGTCACTCCAGTGGCTCATCTGAGGGTCTAGGCTGTTGTGTTTTTTCTTGTTTTTGTTTGCCCGGTTTTGTTCATTCCTGAGAAGTATTGGGGATTAGGACAAAGGGATAGACCAAAATGATGCTCATCGCTGTTCTGCTAGAAGAGCTTGGGAGATAGAGTTATGCTTTCAAGAAACTCATAAGTTTAAATTTCTTGTTGATGGTCTATTTGATTTTGTGCTATACATATTGGATATCTCAGTAAGATGGGTTCTTTTCCTGCTTAAATATATTTCTTTTAGCCAAGCACTCTAGCTTAGTTATTTTACCTTATCCATTTACTAATTAACTATCCTTAGTCGTTGGAAATCTTAAAGTTTATTTTTGTGCTTGAACTCTTTATTGTATTTTTCTCACTGGATTTTACCTTACTATTGCTATATTTTGAATTTTATTATGGAACACTTCATTATACTTCTGTGATTAAATTTTTAATTTTATAAGACCATATAGCTCTTGTTTAAAAACCTATTAAAGTGATTATAATGATATGTATTAAATGAAGAATTTTTAAAATATTAGAAGTAAAATACTTTAATTAAGATATATTTTTAATGAAATACATTATTAGTGTTTTTTTAAATTGATGGATTCTCATTATTTCAAGAGTAATATTCATCTCCATTCTTTCTAATGTATACAATGTGAAATTTTGTTTATAAAGATACCTTGAAGAGAATGAGAATATTTTGAGAAGGAATTTGTGGGCTATATTCATGAGCATAGTGATCCATCAGCTAAAAATGTCTTTAATGATTTATCAGCAGATGATTCAATTGATTGTCCTCCAATTTTAAGTTACGAGTTGGCAAAGCTACTGGGGTTACAGAATGAGCAGTTTAGGGCCATTCATGTTCCACTGACAGTACGAATTGTTCCCTGTGTCCTGTCAGGAGGTTGGGTGATTTTCCCCACTCTCCTCACAGTTACGTTTCTTTGGATGTGAGATGTGTGCTCTTACTGTGTAAAATGGGAGAAGAGTGTGGGTGGAGAGGGGAAGGTAGAAAAAGCTACCATCCTCTGTTAGAGCGACCTGAAGATTGGTCAGCTTTAGGGAAGGGGGATTCTTATTCAGAGTGGTCTAGGAGGCCTTGTAATGCCCCTATGCCTTTTACCTCTGGACGGCAAGCACTGACAGGAGTTTGCATATTCCCTTTTGAAGGCTAATAACCACGTGTTATGGACTCTTAATTAAAAACAATACGTTAGCTATCTATACCTCATATCTATCACCTATTATCTATTTATACTTTACCTAATTTCTGGAGTGTCCTTTAAATTTGACCAACAGTGCTAACTGACCCAGGTAAATGATAACTGTTGTTTTAGGGTAGTATCATGGGTCTTAATTGCTTCCATGCATCTGATTAAAGTTGTCCTTTCTTGAGCATTTTTCAGAATCCTAATTCTGTATACGTTTCCAACATCAGGATCAACTTGAACTCTGTTCCTCCAGTTTATATCTTGTTCACATGACTAGTACCTTGGCAAAACTTATTTTAAGTAGCTTAATATAAGGAATTATTTATAACTGTGTAAATAAACAGCCACAGATTATTTTTTGGCTCTTTTTTTTTTTTTTTTTTTTTTTTTTTTTTTGGTAGAAGGGTGTCAACTCATAAAATTCCCATAGTTCAAGAGATCTCTGATATTTATATTCTTCCTTTTATTCTTACAAGGAAGGAAACCATAGGTTAAGCCAGTAGGCCCCAGGTTAGTGGTGGAATGAGGAATGTAGACCTGTGAGCCTCCTGACTCCACTTTTGCAGGCTGTGCTACCTCATATCTGCTGCCTTTGGCTAAATTGCATTCCTTACCCCAATCTTGCTTAATATCCTTTATCCTGTGGACTGCCTAGCTTTGGGCTATTCAGCATTATTTTTTAAATAGAAAAGCATTTACTTTTTCTTCGAGGAGTTTCCTAAAACAAAAAATACTCCTTATTCTCTGGTGAATACTTTCTGCCACCCTGTAGCCCAGGGCTGGGAAAGCCTAGGGGCCTTAAGCTCCTGGGCGGCGATGGGAGGGAGAGGGGGAGGGGATAGTCACAGGTCAGAGTAGAGGTGGATTGGTAGAGCTGGGGCTGGTGGGAGTGGGAAACTTACATCATTTCCCTGCAACTGGAGGCCCTACTTTTCCTTGTGTAATTATTCACTAGATTGACAGAGATTCGTAAAAGAAAGAAAAGGAATGACAGGCCTGATGCTTCTGTTCATAAATCCGTGCTATTAGATGAAACTGTCAATAACTAACTAGAAGCCGCCAGGACTGTCTGCTGCGCTCTCCTCTGCTCAGTTCCTTTCTGCTCCGCCCCATCCCTGCTTTCTCTGCTGTTCAGATCAGCTTCCTGCTTCTCTGAAAGCTGTTCTTTAGAGCTGGTCTGCCTTCACCGAAAGCATTAGATTCGAAAGACTAAGGCAGGTTTTCTGAAAGTATTGTTGATTTGGTTTTCTTTGGGGGGTGAAAAGCGAGGAAAAGATTTCTTAGAAAAGAAAGGGGCAGGCTGAAAAAAGCAAAACCATCCTGAATTGTGTTGTCACATCGTGCCGATGTCACAACCAGCTCAGTAGACTGCTGCACTGAAAATATTTCTGTGAGAGGTATGTGCTTGGAGAACGAAAGGTGACTGACGGTTGGCTGCGGAGAGCACTGCCCGTCCAGCAGCTGTGCAGATAGATAGCTGTGCGATCGTGATTCTTCCGAGTGTTTTGATATGGGAAGAGCAGTCATTACTTGAAACCTAGTGCAGTTAACTAGCTTAATTGTTGAAAATAATTGTTAAGTCTGTGTGTTCTGTCCCCACATCAGAACTCCCACAGCCCCAGGCTGCCTGGGTCTAGTGAAATCCAAGGTGCTATTCGAGACTCTTTTGGTGGCGATTGTCAGTAAACAAGATGATGGTCTTTAATACCTGTCTCATTATTTATGAACCACATGACAAAGATTAATGGGAGAGACTTCGAGTGGCCTGGAAGAAGCTTCAGACTCATTAGGAGCCTTCTGAGCTGGCAGATGGCAGAAGTAAAGGAAATGGTAGGTGCTTTACCATAATCTAAGGTGGGAGCTTGAAAGTTTAGATGGCGTATTAAATGGTGATGGAAAAATCTGGAGCAGTCACGAAAATCAAGATGCATAGTCCACGACCAAGGATGCCCGCCCAGAACGTTTTGAGTACACATACATGGCTGTGTCTTTTCCAGGGTGATTGTTATGTTTTTATTCAGTAGTCAGGGACAAAAGTTATGAATAACAATATAACCATTACTGAAGGAACTGTGGGGCATTTTATTACTTAAAATCAGGATATTCTCTTTCAGAAACGGTTAAAAAATATCAAAAATAGGAAATATATAATATTTTATCTCATACATGATTGGATAAGCTACTAGTGGCAGAGACCATACAAACTATGAAGTATTTTATGGTTAATTTTAATTTTTTTTGTCCTGGAAGAAACTAGAATTCTTGAATGTTAACTTTTTTTCAGTTAGTAACATTTTAAAATTAAATTACAGTTATTTCCGATGATGGTGTATGCATTCTTGCACACCGTTAGCATGGAAATCTTGAAACCTATTGTCATGAATAGATGCTAAGTATCATAACCCAACTTAAGTTCTATCATCTAGGAGACTATTCTTTCCTTTAAAGGAGATTTAACTTAACTTCTTCTCAAATATTTACAAAGAGCAAATCTTCATGCTCATGGAAGATAATGCTGAATTTGGCAAGCTAAAAATGTAAAAAGTTTGTGGGACTCTGGGTTGGTAATCAGTGGTAGGAAACTTGTGGTTCAGTTCCTATCACCACTAAAGAATATGAATGAATGATTCTAGCTCAGGAAAGATAGAGAAAGTCAATCTAATTCAGATTCCCGAGGAACCCCCACACCATGCACTGACAGGTGGGTACCTTGTTGTATCTACTGTGATCATTTGTATATACAGCTTCATATTAGAAACCCTAGCAGGGTTTTTATTACCTACTATCATCCATTCTTTTCTCCCATAGGTTCTCATTTAATTGATTGGGGTGGAGCCACGAGTTTCTAAATAATTTCCTCTTATTTCTAATGTAGTCGGAGTTTTTAACATTCGCATCATCTAAACATCCAGGTTTTGATTCATTTGGGGTGTTGTCCTTGTAGTTAGCAGATCTGCTTTGGCATGTGTCCCCTCGGGTCTGAACTCCGTTCCACACAGCCCATCAGATATTCAACAGTGTTTCCTTCCCAAGACTTAACTTCTTTAGGCTAAATATTCCTAGCTCCATCAGTCTTTATAATTCTGTCACCATTTGGATGACTCATCTTCTTGGAATTGGCCTTATATGTCACTATCACTCTTAGATAAATAGGATGGATGGTCTAGGGCTGAAGCGTCCTTTGGCCTAGCTGTGTGGTGTCTAGCACAGAAGGCAGAGGATGTAGAGACAGAGCAGTGTACAGCTGCTAGATCTAAACCATCTACTTGAGTTTTTAGAGGTTAAGTTGACCTTGACACTTTTGACTGTATGAAGTCAGCTAAGGCTCTTAGTTCCGTTTCACATGATGAAATTAGTCCTTTTCTACTCTGTGCTTGTAGGTTTTCTTTTCCATTGTAGTTTAGGATTTACAACTGTGAAATAAAGTGGAAAAAGACCCAATGGATTAGATATTCTACACATGAAGAGTAACATAGCTGACATCAGTATGAGATTTTTCTTTTGTTGAGTGTGTATTTTGTTGTTTGCTTGTTTATGAGATGGGTCAAGATGAGCTTGTTGATCCTCCTGCTCCATCCTCCCGGGTGGTGCTGGGATTACACATGTGCACCACCACTCCTACATAGAGCAGAAGTTTTAAAGCGTGATCTGTGGATTCATTTGGGTTTACAGTTTATCTTATTCCTTCACTTCAGCCCATCTCTCCAGTGATTCTTTCAATTCATTACTCAAAGCTTTCAATTCGTAGTGAAGAATCCATTTGACTTAACAACTTATCACAATGTCCACATTCAGTATTTCATCAAATTTTTATCTAGAAATAGATTTATTCTATCCAGAACATTCTATTGGACTAGTGGCTTAACATGAAATATCAAAAGATAATGCATTTATAACACTTTCTTGCAACTTTTTATGACATTTATTTATTTGTGTGTGTGTTTGTCTTTGTATACACTTGCTCGTGTATATATGTCAGAGGATCACTTTTGTGAGTTAGTTCCCTCCTTCCACCATGTTGATCACTCAGTCAGACTCAGGTCATTGGTTTTAGAGCTAGCTCATTGCCTCTGTAAAGCACACTTGATGAAAATAGAAGGAAACGTTTGGTGAAAGAACAGGTGCCGTATGTAAGGTCACACTGTTAGCCTCTGCAGAGCCAGCTTGCTGTACCCTGCAGTGTTCCTAGTGAGCAGCTCCAGTGCCAGGGCAGCTCATCAGGGCAGAGTGGCAGGGAAACCTGAAAGGAAGCAGAATGCTTCTCTGCACTGATTCTTTACTCTCTTGTTTCTGGATACTAATATTTGACCCCAGAGCATAGTGGTATGTGGTACATTCATGGATTTGCTATTAATTTACTATTCTGTCCAAAACCAAAATGAGAGAAGTAATTAATGTTCCTAAGTTAACTGCAGAGAATAGTTTTGTTAGAAATTTGGGTATCTTGGACTTTTTTTGGGAGCTCTAGATAACCATCCCCACCATCTGTCTTCCTTGTTCCCTTTCCCTCTTCCCTCTTCCACCTTCACTGCAGTCTCTCTTGCCCCCACCTTGTGTTGGCATCTCTACATACCCAGTGTTGATGGGAGAGTAGTATCAGTTGCCTCTGAGTAAATCATCATGGGGAGCTTTCATATAGTAAGGCAAAGTAAATACATGGCCACTCTCCAAATTTGCAGATGAAGAAACTGAGGCATAGAGAGGGGGAGGTTTTGCTGTAGCTTTGTAAGTTTTGCCTAGTGCTTGTACATTAAAACATATTTGGTAAACGCTTGGGGACTGCCTGGCCACCCTTACCACCCCTGTTCCTTCTTTCTTCACCTAGGAATTGGATTTTACCTTTCTTATTCCCAGGTTTTGGCCTGGGGCACTCATTGCTTTAACAGTGTTGCAAATGGAGCAGATATTTCAAGAATACCTATTACTTTAGAAAAGCTTCAGTGATACAGCAAGGACTCAGATAACTAGGTTTATTTTTCCTTCTCTTGACTTATAGGAAAATAAGCTCCTTTTCCCTCCTGATTTAAAAAACAGTGCAGTAAAGAAGAAGAAAAGACTTTCCAAGATTGAATAGCCTTGAGCCCAACTGTTTACTTCTCACCAGGATGTCCACATCTTCTTTAGGTTCCAGTGAAACTGATGGTCCCACAGGAGCAGTGTGTTAATATCTGATGAGCTCTCCCATCAGCAGTGACAAATATAATTACATTCACTGTGTGGTACTTGTAGGGAAGAAAGTATACTTTTAATACATTTCAGAAACATCTTCAATAGCAATTAGAGAAACAATGGCTCTCTTTACATGTATACTTAGATGGCTAGTCTAATGCTTTGGCCAGTCAGGTCTGACGCTGTGTCAGTCTTCACAGTTTGGAAGCCTGTGCTTTCATTAGTCTAAGAGATGACTAATTTGAGTGGAGCATCCCCAGCGCCTCTGCTCCTGTAGTTTTACATCGTCATTTTCTATATGTTTTGTATTGCTTGCCTAATACTAGTTTACTTTTATGTGGCTTGTGCTCTTGTCTCACATCCTGAAATCCATTTCTATGAATACTCCATTGTTTTTCATATCTGTACTTTTAACTAGGTCTTTTTACTTTCTGCAAATAAAGATTGAATGTTTTTAGAACCAGGAGCCATGTATATAAGGGCCATATAGAACTGTATAGTCATAAAGACATATGCCAAATAGATCACTAGTAGAATTAGCTAATTCTTGATCAGTAAGAAGTATCTACATTTAAATAAAGAACTAAAACAGCCTTGAGATGGGGATATGGTTCTGTTCAGATTATATGTCTGTGAAAATAAAGACCAAGAACAAAACCATAAAGTCTTAAAATCTTAACCTGTCTAAGTAACTGTTTAGACATTGCATATAAACTGTTTTCTACAGCTTCCAAAAAAAAAAAAAGCAACAACAACAAAAAACCATCTTATATTATGTGCTGTTTCAGTCACTTTCTTGATATTTCCCCCTGTTATTTACATTGTTAATAGAATGGGTGGGAAGTGTCACGCTTTAGAAAGAAGGTTGGATACCTAACTTTAGGTCAATAAGAAGTGTTGTCTGTTCTCAAGGGACTTACAAACCTGTAAACGGTTTGTATATTTGTTTATGTGCACATGCATATAAACAAATGGACATGCACATATGTATGAGACTACCCTTAAAGCCTACTAAATGGCAAAGAATTGCAAGAGAATAGCGTACTGTTGCTGATAGAATAGGTAAAGTCATAGATACGAATGACCAAACATTTTACTGAATTATTATTGTTATATGTCATATTAGGAAAGCTCCAGAGAAAGTAGGTGGTAAGCATCTATCAAGCAGGCCTAAGTTAGCCTAAGGGAACAAGCCAAATAATGTATGACTTATATAGTCTGAACTATAGCACATTGATTTTTACCTTAAGTTTGAAAAGTATCAAAAGTACTTTTTATGATTATTTTTATTAAAATGTTTTCATTTGGTTGGGTTGTATTTGAAGTTGTATAGGTACCCTGCTCATGTAGCAAGGGTCTGCTTTAGTTGGAGGGTTTATGAAACTGTCTTAGAGGAGATGGTAATGAGATCTCATGTTTAGACACTGAATCTTTTCTGTCGGTCGGGAGTGGTAGGAGGAAATGCAACTGCCTTGAAGAAACCAGAATTCTTATTCTGGCTAGAGTTTAGAAGTGAGCATGGTGCAAATGGAAACCAGAAGTTATGGGGTTTTGTATGCGTTGAGAAGGCTGATAAGCATGTTGATAATGTTGACGTTTTGAGAGAGAGAGAAAGAGAGAGAGAGAGGTGTTTGGGGTTGTTTGGGGTTTTATAGAGGCCTTTTTGTTTCCACAGGAGGATATCAGGCAGGGGGATTACAGGTGTTTTAACCAGATGATGGCTGACCAGACCTGTGATGTGAAAAGTGGACTGACAGACTATAATTAAGAGCTTGACTAGGTTAAGGGAATATGATTACATACGTGATAGTAAATGAGGCAGAATAAACCTCACACTGGCATGTTCATTTTCGGTGGGTTGAGTGGTAGAGTGATATCTTAGCCTGTTCAGACTGGTATAACAAAATTGGAGAACTTACCAAAAACTGGAAGTTCATTTGTTACCCATCAGGAGTTGAGGCCGATATTAATCTCATAAGGACGATCTCTTGGCTCATGAATTACATTCTTGTTCTGCTCTTACATGATAGAAAGAGCACAGTGAGCTCTATGGCTTCTTCTAAAACATGAAGGGACGGCTCTGTCTGTGATGTCTCTGCCCTTCTGACTTCTTTGTCCAGTGACCGCTATCCTAAGACTTCTCATCTCACAGAGGAGGAATTCAACATAAAAATTCTAGATGGATGTTAGTGTTCAGACCATAGCAAGTGACAACTACAGAAACAGGGAAAACCCCAAGAGAAGCACATCCGGGGCGTTAAAGAGAAAACATGGTAGGTTTAAATTCCAACATTGAAGTGTCTGTGAGGTAAGTAGCTTGAAGTACTCGTTCAAAAGTAAAATATGTCTGAGTTTTGGAAGAGAGAAATGGGCTTGAAATACAAATTTGACAGTCGTCTGTATGTGATACCTGAAGCCCTTAGATCAACTCAGGAAAATAGAATAATGAAGACTGACTGAAGAACTCCAGCCCAAGGCACTGCAAAGGACACAGCCCATACAGTGAATGAGAAATAGAAGCCCACAGCACAGGCCTGTGTGGTGATCATTGCTTCTTACTAATTTTGCTTTATGTTTTATGTTGACCTATGTATTGAGGTAGTAGTACACTTAGTTATCAGAACTAATGCACGCTATACCTACGCCTGTCACTTGGATTTTTTACCCGTTGTTGTTTATTTCTCATGGCTTACAATGCCACACCCAGCGCATACCATAGTCAAGATAAAGGACTTTCCCAGCATCCCAGGGACCCCGTCGTTGTCCATAATAGAGATGCACCCACTTCCTTTCACCTCCATCCCTTTACGATTCCTCTAAAACAATGTCTGTTCATTTCTGTAGTTTTGTCATTTCAAAGCTAGTTTAAAATTAAGTTCCGTAGTATGTAGGTAGTCTTTTGAGATTGACTTTTGAACTTAGCATTATTTTCTGGAGATTCATGCAAATTGTGTTTATCAGTAGTCTGTTTTTTATTGCTGATTGGTATTCTTATTCTGGAAACATCATACTTTATTAATTTTCATAAAATCATGTAGGCTAATTTGGATATGGGACCATCATGAATAAAATTGTTGCCAACATGCATGTACATGTTTCTGTCGTTAATTAGTTAATGAATTAATTTTTGTCTGTGTGTCTTTGTCTCTGTCTGCTTACTCCAGTTCCATCTGTTTGAAAGCTGTCCTTACTCCATTGAATCACCTTTGTACCTTTCTAAAAAATAAGGTGAGATGAGCTGGAGAGATGGCTCAGCTGTTAAAAGTTAGGTTCACAACCCAAAATAAGATGGGAATATTTGTGTGACTTTGATTTTGGGTTCTCCAGTATTTCATTGTTCTAGATGTTTCTGATAACAGTGCATTCTTGATTACTATAGTTACATGTCTTAAAATCAAGAAGGTTGATTTTTCCTTCATTATTAATTTTAATTGCTTTTAACTATTCTAGTTTCTTTGGCTTTTGTTTAAAATCTGAAATAATTTTGCTGTATCTACTGCCTCTACAAAAATTTTACTGGGATTTTTTTTTTTTATTGGAACTATTTTAAATCTGTGTATCAATTTGAAGACTGTCTTGGTATGTTTTGCTTGGACGTTTGAAAAATAGTGTGTATTTGCTGCTGTTGGGTTAAGTAAGTAGTCTATAAAGGCCAACGAGATACTGTTGATTATGAGATCATTGAATTATTGTATATGTAAGTTCTGTCTAATTGTTCTGCTAATTACTAAGGTAAGAGTGTTGCTGTTTTTCACTGTTGTGTGTTGCCTGTAAATCCTTTTGGTTCTCTACATTCTTACTTACATCACACATGATTAAGGTTGGCATATTTATGGTGATATGATCCTTTTGTCATGTATAAGTCCTTCTCTGTCTCTTATAACTGCCTTTGTTGTGAACTGTATGTTAACTAATTAATATAGTGACCGTATAC
>JADRCH010000180.1:6359730-6371180 GCA_019843965.1 Rhynchomys soricoides | reverse complement strand
CGTATACTTTGTTGTGAACTGTATGTTAACTAATTAATATAGTGACCATATACTTTGAGCAGCCTTTGTATAACTCACTATTTATTTTTAATTTACCTGCCACTGTAGTTTTGAAATGTCTCTAATAGATCATACACTTACACTGTATTTTAATGTCTACTGACCTAATTATTATATTTGCTTCTCGTTTGTGCTATTTTATAATTTTTAATATCTTAAGCCTTATTTTATTATATTCATATTTTGCCTGCATGTATATCTGTATGCCACATGCATATTGAGGCAAAAATAGGGCTTTGGATCCTCTGAGACTGGAGTTACAGATGTGAGCCATCATAGGTACTGGGAATTGAACCTAGGTCTTCTGAAAGAATAGCCAGTTCTCTTAACCACTGAGCCATCTCTAAGGGCCCTGTAGTAATATTTTAAATACCTTTCCATATACATTTAGAAACACATTAGACAGTCTTAGGATTTTATCATAATTTATAGAGCCTAAAGAAGGAAGGCCCGTGTTATGAATCTATATTTCAAATCTTTTCTACCTCATATTTCATATTTCTTCCTTTTTTTTCCCTGTCTGTTTACTGAATTTCTGTAGCTACCCATTTAGGGTAGGTCTGCTGCCAGATGTTTTTCTGAATTCCCTTTTGCCTGAGGCTGCCATTGTCTTGTCAGTCCAAGGGATATTTTTGCTGGGTATAGCATCTTAGGTTTGTCTTTTTTTTTTTTCCAGTCCTGTGCGAGTTTTGATGAGATAGTCGTTGTCCTTTGAGCCTTTATTTCTGTATAGATTGACTTTGCTTTCCTGATGCTTACAGTATTTGAGAGGAAGGAGAAATGATTGATTTTCAGAAGTTTGACTTTGAGTTAGTGCCTATGTGGGAAAGGGATGAGGTGTAGCCAAACTTGAAAAGTTTTCTGTCATTATTTTATGGTCTTCTTACTTCTTCCCACCTTTCTGGCTTTTCAATGAATTCATTATTGTTTCACAGTTCCCCTGAAGCTTTGTGTAGTTATTTTAAAAATTCACTTTCTTTTTTGTTTAGATTGGTTAATTTTTGTTCTATTATTTTTTTCCCCTGACTCCAGTTTTCAGATGCTAAACCCATTTGTTAAGTTAATATACTGTGCTTTGTAGGTCTAGAATTTTATTTTTGTTCTTTTTTTATATTTATTTATTTTTTTTGCTGAGATATTATTCATTTGTTCCTGCCAACTTCATAGTTAGTTCACTGACAGATTTTATATTTAATGCTAACGTGTCTTTCAACTTCAACTCATATATTTATATACATATATACGTGTGTACACACACACACACACACACACACACACACACAGAGTTTAGGTGGAGATGCTTTTGGTTTCAGTGTAGGTGACTTGGTTGAAACCTGGATACTTTAATGTTGTGCTGCAATGCTGTGGTTCTCACTGAAGCATCACCCTTCTTGTAATTTCTGTCACTGATCTAGCTGTAGGAAGAGTTGGTGCTGTATCATCTCCTGCACTCCCATCTATCCCTCAGTGCCGTCTGAGGAGGACCACCAGGACCCCTGGTTACTGCTGTTCAAGGGAGGAATTCCTGCCCTCTCCTAGGCTTCCACTGATCACATCCTAGCTGGAAAAGATAGAGGGGCTTCGCCATTGATGCAGTGGACTGGGTGGGAAGGGGAGAGTTACCTCATTACTTTTAAGCAGTGGTCAAGGTTTTGACTGTCCAGTAGGCTTCCTGTGGCTTCATGCAAACAGACAGAGGGAGGAGTTACTGCTAGGTAGGTGGCTAGAAGTTCTGTGTCCTTTAATGACCTATCCTGACTATACTTGTGAATGATGGGGGTTCAAACCCCTAGTTCTAACCTGTCCTCCTCTGCACCAGTCTGTGGGTTGTGGCTTACCTTTATAGTCAGTCAAGGGCAGATGTCTGAGTGTTCTTTACTTGGATTTTTCTGGCAATAGTAAATGTGGGGCCACAGAATTTTTTTCTTTTTTCTTTTTCTGTGAGATGTTTGGCTTTTCTAGAACAATTATTTAGTTTTCATGGTTGCTATGCTACCCCTTTCTCCATCCTTTGGCTAGGAAAAGCTAGTTTTGCTGGGACCTTGAGCCTTTGCTTTGTTGGTATTTCTGGATGGTCAGCTCTTTTATTTTCAAAACTAGAATACATGAGGTAAATAGAGAAAGAAAGCCAGAGAATTCCTCAGTGTGTTCCTTGGGTCCTCCAGAAAGCTGTATCAAGTCTGCCTCCTAGCATCTTTTTAGAATGTCTCTCTGTGTGTGTGTGTGTGTGTGTGTGTGTGTGTGTGTGTGTGTGTGCGCGCTTTAATAATGGGAATGAATCACTATGTAGCTCAGATCTATGCTGTCCTTAAACTCAGAATTTTCTCTCCGCCTTCTAGGTATTTGCCTAGCATTTTTTATTGTATTTAGTATACACATATTTCCCCATCATTCTGGGAGTGGAATTCCCTCACCTCCTTTTCAATATAGCAGAGAAAATAAAATCACTTTAGAGGCAGATTATAGAGAACATAGCTTAGAATTCCAGGTGGAATTATTAACATTGCAAAGGATCTTTGAAAGACTGAAGGAGTCTCCTCACAGGCTATTTAGATATCTTTCTGCTGAAGATCTGACTTGCTGCCTGAAGACAGGCAGTGAGTGACATGGCGTTCTTTGATTTTTCTCTCCATGCGCTATTTCGGCCTTGGTTTTGTACATACATAGACAAAGAAATATGCTGGGTAGGATTACACCTGTGTAAGCCATTTCAGAGCCAAAGCAGTCCACTCAGTCCCGCCAGCCTTGAGTCAGGGACCAGATGCACTCCGGCCCGCCAACGGAGACAGTGCACGCCTTAGAAATGCTTTTATTTTTAAATATTCCAGAAATTTAGTTTTCTGGGTTTTTTTTTTTTTTAATTTTTTTTTTTAAAGTTTGGGCTTTGCAAGCTTTTTGTAGTTTAAGTTAGCTGTTTTTAAAGTTGATTGTGTAGCTCCATGAACCTAAAATGTATAGATGTCATATGAAATTAATATAATAAATGTCAAATTTAAAGAAGTTAATTAACCTCATTCAGTTTCTATCACACTGTTCGTTTGTAGTCACTTTATCAACCCTCACCCTCGGTAACCATTGTCTAGTCTTCATGACTATGAGTGGTTTATGTCATACAGACTGAACCGTATGGTATGTAAGCTCTTAAAACTGGCTTCTTTTACTTCATATAGTATGTGAGATTTATCCAAGTTTTTGCATATATCTGGAGTCTAACTTTTGTATATGTGTTGAGCAGTATTCCATTAGATACTTACACACATACACATATACACAAACACATTATATTCCCTGTGGAATATTGAGAATTTCCTTTTAGTAGAGTTGACTCGGTTAAGTTGAGGACTCAGCCCTGTGTAGCTGTCTGTCCCCTCGTTAGTTCACGAATCAGAGCCTTTTCAGTGTGCTTGGATTTTGCCTATGTCATTGTCACATTCAGTAGCTGCTTTGAAAATAGGGTCATTTGTCCTATAGTTCATTTCTCAGTGCTTTTATATGGCATTTAGAGTCAGAGAGCCCCTGTGTGGTTGAGATCAAGACTTTCTAAGGAACTTGAAGGAATTGCTCTCCTAAGCCCCTTTCTTGCTGCTTCTGCACAGAACCTGTTTCTGATATTTTGGTTAGAGAGCTGACTTTACTTATGTGCATTGCCATGCAGTTTTTATGATTGTACCTGCCTGTGGTAAGCAGTACAAAGGTAAAGAGAACAAAGCAACAGGGGCTTGTCTCCCCCAGATTTTGTCTTCCTTTCCTGTGGCCTCTGATTTTGTTGTTTCCTCCTGCTGCCATAGAAGGACCTAAGCCCCAGCACAGGAGAGATTTGAGGTAATGGTGCTTCAACATTTATTCTTTTCCTGTTTTCCAATGAGTGACTTTCAGCTGCTATGTACAATCTGTTGTTTTCTAACTATTTGACCTTGAGGAAATCCCTTAACTTACCTTTCCTTCTGCGTCTGTAAATGAGGCTATGGGACTTGCTGTTGTAGACGTAAATAGCTGACACAGCATCGAGAATAGCTTCTGGCTTATGTGGGTACTGTTTATTACCACGGAGAATGGGGCGTTTAGGTGTTCCTCAGACAGGTTATGGGAAAGGGGATTGTTTTTTGCTTAAGAATAGTTTTTGGCCCTATTAAAGGCTTGGGATATAGGCATGATTATTGGTAAAATAAGTTTAGATATTTAATCAATATTTTTTGTCAAGCATTTAAAAATCCTAACACTTAGGAACACTGATATATTTAATAAAGTTTAGGAAACCTGTTAAGGAAGCAGGTGAAAGTTCAGTAAACATTCAGAAGAAGAAAGGTCATGTTCCCATAGCTGCTAGGAGGGTGCATTGTTCTTGTCCCTCTGTTTTCCTATTGTTGTCATGGCTGCTTTGTCTCTACTTTATAAACTCTTTTAATGTATATCTAATATCTGTCATAGAGAGAGTTTAGTGCTGTTTTCTTTTCAAGCATCCACTGGGGACATAGCCTCAGAGATTCAGGGGGACACTAAAATTATGCACCTTAATGACCATATATTATCTTACAGTTTGTGTGAGTCAAGAATCTGAGTCAGTCACTGAGTGATTCGGCTTTTATGCGTTTAGAGTCAAGATGTCAGCTCTCATGTGAGAAACTTTGAGCGGGGCTGGAAGATTATTTTATGGTTATTTTCTTATGTGCCTGGTTCATAGGAGCCTATGTCAGTCAGCTTTCTGTCACTAGAATGAATACCCAAGATAATAATAAACGTGTAAAGAGTAAAGCTTTAGTTTGTGCTCTGGGCCTGGGTCAGTACATTTTGGCAGGATCTGTGGTAGAGCAGAACCACTCGGCATTTGGCACTGGAATATGAGAGAAGGGGAAGATCAGAGTCCTTCAGGGAATGGCCTCAAGACCTGAAAATGTCCTCTTGTGTACCACCTCTTAGAAGCCCACCAGCTTCTAGCAGAACCAGGCTGAGTACTAAACCATTAGCAGGAACCGTCTGAGGCCATTCCAAATCCCATCTATAGTTCATTGCTATGACAGTGATATCACTAGGGCTTATTTGAGGATGACTCTCTTGGTTATTTAGGAAATAATGCAGAACAGGAATATATTATTTATTTTTATTTGTTGTAAATAACTCACAATTTTCTTACTTAATGTCTTGATTTATTCTTAGTATCTAGGAAGGTTTTTCCTTTTTAATTAAACACTCATCTTAATATTGAATAATTTTAATAAAATATTTTTCTCAGTGATAGCAAATATTACAGCATTGGAAATGCCAATCACCTTATTGCATCTGAAGTCTGACTATTTTAACTGGTTTATTAGCAAAGTTAGCTGGTAAGTTTTTCTTTTCACATAGGAACAAAAACTAGTTCATAAAGAAATGGTCTTAATGCACTCAGAAAACTGTCATAACACATCACACACACACACACACACACACACACACACACACACAGCCACTGGAGGACTATAGTTTAAAAGTTACATTAAAAATGCACACTGTGCCAGTTTTAACTAGATTAGAAAGATCTATTGTAATGTTAATGAATAAAATTGATAGTGAGTAAGGGTACTGCATTAGTTGATTATAAGTGAAAATTAAACACACATACAGATCATGTGTATTTTACAAGTATTTGGTTTTTTGTTTTATTGGAATGAAAATAGACATATTACCCAATTTTTTAATATGTTTTATGTCTGATGACAAAATATAGAACTGTTATGTTACAACTTTTTAGTAAAGAAGGAAGTTAGCAGGTAAAGTCACTTCTCATCTGTGTTTTGTATCTTATGCATTTTTTATGAATAACTTCCTTTTTAGGGTTCCTTGAGGTGATTCTTTTCACCTAGTTTAATGAACTCCGGCAACCTCAGTGGAATAATAATGTAACTAATAAAGCAGTAGGTAACATTTTAAAATTTTCTAAAACCCAGAGTAGGGTGTCACATTTACCAATGCTTAACCTGTACTCTTAGCTACTATGGAAACCGAGTGAAGTAGGAGGATCCTAAATTCAAAGCCAGCTACAAAAGTAGCATTTAATGAAGTTTTTTTGTTGTGTTAAAATACTAAAAATGTGTCCTGGCCAGATGGTTCAGCAGGTGAAGGTGCTTGTTGCCAAGGTCAGGGACCTGAGTTCCATCCCTAGTACTTGAACCGGGAGAGAAAGACTCTTGCCTAACTGTGCTCAACTCCACACACATCCTCCTCCTCCACACAGATGAGTGCATAAATAACCAAAACATACTTAATTGCTACCACTTATTTGGTGTAGATATATAGTTTATGCTGGCTGTTTTGACCTGAAAGCTGGCACTCAGAATACCTCTGTTACTCAAGCAGAGTGGAAAGCGACAAGGATGTAGTGTCAGAAACTCACAGTGTCAGTGCCTAAAAGCAGCATTTTTCTACCATATAGAAAAATTCTATACAAAAATTATCCTGTTCCTCAAAAACAGTGTTTTTACTTCCTTGATCTTCCCCACTTGAAAGAAGCATTTTGATTTTTTCATAATTGTGAAGTGTTTACTTTTTAAATGATTGAACTGAGCTCTGGAAGCCTACAATTTCTAGAGCGTGTTTTCATTATTTTTTCCCCTTGCTCAGATTTGGGTCTCTTCCTACTTAGCTTGCAGAGCTAAGGGTGTATGTTTTGGGGGATTTTGCTGAGAGTCCCCTGTTCTTGAGTAGCTTAGTCCTTTAGCACTTTGGTCTTCACAGATGGAAACCAAAGTGAAAATTAATTGTTAATGAGGAGGAAACAGACACACACGGGTGAAATTTAGAAACTGAAGAACCTGTATATTTGATCTTTGGAAACCACACTGGATATGTGACTATGAATATATAAATGCTTGCTTTTTCTGTAGTCAATAGTAAAGCATTGATATAAAACCAAAAAAACAAACAAACAAAAAAAATCACTGTAGCTAGCAGTCCCTTCTTAGTACTGAGTGTGTATCACCCTGGGTAGTGCTGTAGAATAATTGTTTGTGTGTTTGGTTTTTAAAGCCACTGTTAAATAGGCTGGACAGCATCAGAGCTGGGGGGGGGGTTTCCCTTTCATTTACAATGCTCATTAATACATTAGACAATAATCTGTCATTTGGGGCATGGGATGCTTGGTTATCTTTACTGTGGAATTATAATTGAAAGGAAATATTCCCTGTGAAAAATATCTCTCAAGAGGACAATTATCAAGCATGTTAATCCTACCAGGATATTAACCTCATGAACTTCAGTTCTGGGGTGCACTCTGAACGTTACAAGGTAAACTAAAAATACTCAGGAAGGCAAATTTCAAGAGATAATGAAATGGAAATGTGGACCAATGTCTGTAAGGTACAAATTAGAAAATAAATCCTTTATCAAATGTAAATGACAAACTCTTTGCTGTATTATAATTAGTTTCTTGTTCTTTGGGGACATTAATAAAATACTAGGTTAAAAATACGAAAGCCTCTTATGCACATAGAGAAGCCTGTGTGAATGATTTAGCCATTTATTTGTACTCCAGAGATGTTTTCCTCTTATTTGTATAACTGATAAGCATAGCTACATCAATTGGTGGCTCTGTGTTCTTAAGATATAAAAGGGTGAAGAGGAGGGAGGCTTCTATCAGTTACTGTAATAATTTTTACATTTATTAATCGTAATTTATGTATATGAATGTATGTATGTGAGCCATGTACATGCCTGGTATCTGTAAAGATTGGGAGAGGGAGTAGATTCCCTGAAACTAGAGTTCCAGATAGTGAGTCAACATGTGGGTGCAGGGAACTGAACATGGGTCCTCTTACCTGCTAAGCCATCTCTCTAGCCGCCTATGGAATACGTTTTGGTAACGTCTGTTGTCCATAAGGTACCTTGGTTTCCAAAGAGAAGTTTAATGAAAATAGTCAACGGTAATATTATTTGAATTTCTTGTGTTAATAACCGTGTCTTAGTTTGTTGCAACAATGCACGTAAACCTATGATGATTGAATTATATTATATGAAGTCTTATATATGAGAAATTCTATTCTGTCGAGACTGGCATATGGTCAGGTCCCAGCTCCTTCAACAGTTTGTCTGAATTAATACTAATATTGATTGCACTATAAAGTGTAAGTGACCCACATCTTTCTTTGATATTTTTGTACTGGGAGTAGACAGGGGTCTCTAGGCATTATGGCTCTTAAGTATAATGGGTTACAGGTATTAAGGATTCTAGTTCTTTTGCTTTGATTTTTGAATACTATGTAATTTTGAAATCTATCTTAGCGTGTGAGGCCTCAGTTCCCTATGAGAGTTCTCATGTACTAATAGCATGTTCTGGTTAAAGTATCTCCACGGATAGAGAGATATCCAAGGTGAATTCACTTTATTGTTGGACAGGTTTGAGAGTTATTAAGTCCTAATATTGAGCACTCCAAACTGCCTGCTAGAAACATGTGCTAAAGTAAGTTTAGTGTTAAGCTCCAAAATCACTATACAAAGTTATGTATAGTATGTATAGTGATTTCAGATTATGATGCTAATCTCTATGAGACTTCAAAGAGATATATAAACAACACTTTCAAATGTTCTGCTCCCAGGTGCTTTCCCTTACTTCTCAATGATCTGATCTGGAGGCATTTCACATTCATTTCGTTGTCTGACATTCCCAGCACTGGTTAGAGTGGGCTTTTGTTTCATCTTTCTGGACAGTTATTTTCGCTAAATCTGACTTATTTGGAAGGACTCTACAAAGCTGACTCATTTGCATGTTATCATTTTACATTTTGTTTCAGTTATGGTAGGCACCTGCATTCTCTACCTTTGGATGTTTATTCATTACACTTGGCACTACCAAGCTTAGATTGTGTGTGTTAACTTGCAGTGTTATAAACAGAGATAAAATATTAATGCTTAATTATAAATCATCAGGTTTATTTATGTTCTGCCTACCCACAGTTGAAGATTTTTAATTCAGATGAAATCTCTTAGTCTGCTTTGAATTTTCATTCTAGAACTTAAAAAGAGTTTCTCTACGAAGAGCGTTTATCATTTTCATTGCTGACATCTCATGCACTATGTTCAGTTTTATGTAAAATTAGCCCCCATAGAAAAATCTTAGCTGTCACGTCAGACTGTTGTTTTGATGGGGGGGGGGTAATGGGAGTGGAGTATGAGATAAAGAAAACCTAATTAGTTAATTAAAATATTTATTTTGTTAGCAGTAGTATCGGATTGTGCTGCAGATTTAACTCTTAAACAAGTAGAGTTGAATTTTAAGCTTGTTGAGTCTGTTTTGCAGTGTACTTAGATTCTCAAATTGTTATGTGACACTCTTGATACTGACTTTTTTTTTGCAATCTGTGAATTAGACATCAAAATTGGGATCCACAGTATGATAATCAAATGTTTGGTTATAGCTATATCTTAGAATGACAAGTTTTAACAGTTTCAGAGCACTGGGAAAGCCTTGTTGATGTAGCCAAGACTGAGAAATATCCAGGGCCTGAATTTACATTTATTAGTACTCTATGTTTTGGTTTCTTTTTTGTTTTTGCTTTTTGCATTCTTCCTACTGTCAAACTAAGAAAGGAAACCTTTTGTTGTTACTTTTACATTATAGGGAGTGCTGTCTTTGGATTCCGTGTCACCCTAGATTCTGGGGTTTCAAGTTTGGTATTTTAGTTCTGTGTGGACACTCATATTAGACCATATCACATATATTCAGTATATATGAAAGGGGCTTGAGTTATATAAGATAATGAAAAGAGTACTCAATATAATATATATATTACAATAACCAACTCTTTGATTCTTTGGGACTATTTATATTAAAAAGTAACTCAAGCACTATATACTTGCCTTTCAAACTACAGAGATTCCATTTAAAAGTATATTCAAACTTGAATCTAGCATTATAGACTGGTGATAACAACTACTGGTGAGGTCAAGTTAGGAAGATCAAGAGTTTAAGTATAGCCTAGGATACTAAAGGAATTCAAGGACAACCTATGCGGCTTATAAGATTCTAGCCTAAGAAGTAAGAAGAGGACTGGGCGTACAGCTCAGTGGTAGAATGTTTGCCTAGTATACACAGGTCCCACATTCAAACCCATGTATCAAAATAATAAGTTATAAACAGGTATAGTTGGTTGAGAATAGTTGTTAGTAATTGGTTTAGTCTTTGACAGGTTCACACATGTGTATGATGCAGTCTGGTTTCTTTCTACCTACACCTTTTCTTGTCTTTTTCCCACTTCCGCCAACCCCTGGCTACTCGTCCCTTTCCCAGATTCGTGACTTTTGGTTTTGCTTTGTGACCTATTTAGTTTAACCATGGTCATATTCAGAATAGTTTTGATGCGAATTTATTTTACTTTAACCCTTCAAAAATTGCTTTTCAAGAGGTGTGCATGGAAGCAAAATACTTTATTCTCAACTAATGTATGTTTTTGCTCTTCTTCGTCATCTTTTTTTCTTCTAAATACAAGAAAAATTGTGTGTCACTCTCCACTTAAGTACATTACCTACATGGCAAATTGCAAATCATTGGAAATACCCTGAGCGACACTTTCAAAAGTCAAATTAACATTTGCCTATTTCTCAATGTTTGCATTAAAATTGGCCTATTCTTTTTACAGGTAATGTAATTGAAGAAAATGCTATAGCATTTTAGATGTAAAATCCTAACATTTTGACTTAAGTATCATGGTCTGCAAAAATTTTAAATAAATTTGTTGAAATTAGGATTTGAAATAGAGTTAAATAAGTTAGTACCATAGTCTCTTTTCAGAAGTTACGTAGGTAGTCCGATACTTTGTGTCCTTTTTCTTTTATTTGAGCAGGACTGCAGACCACTTTCCTACTTTATGTTCCTGTAATCACACAACCTAAAGTATCTGCTATTTGTACTCAGAGGCAGGAATAAAGTCTTGTACCCATTTCTCACTCAGCTGTCTGTGGCCGTTAGGATGATAGAATAAACTGAATGTCTAAGCCTGGGTGATATTTCTGTCCTCGGATCTTGGATAGAATTACGTCAGTCCCACTTAATGTGATGGACTTCTGCTCCCAAAAGAGATGTACTTTAAGGATATAGGAAGTTTTTCTTTAAAAAAATCAAAGTGTTTTTTACTAAAAACTGGATGAAGGTATACTAGGTGGGAAGACCAAGAAGCCTGCTAATTTAGGCTGAAGGAATGTGTGATGGCTTGAATGAGAGTGGCCCTTTCAGGCTCCAGTGCTTGAGTCCTCAGTCCCTAGGTAGTTGGGACTATTTGGAAAGAATAGGATGTGTGGCCTTGTTTGAGGAGGTGTGTCCCTTGGGTAGTGGGGTGGACTTTGAGGTTTCAAAACGCCAAGCCTGATGCGCGCTCGCTCTCTCTCTCTCTCTCTCTCTCTCTCTCTCTCTCTCTCTCTCTCTC
>JADRCH010000180.1:6300692-6359720 GCA_019843965.1 Rhynchomys soricoides | reverse complement strand
CTCTCTCTCTCTCTCTCTCTCTCTCTCTCTCTCTCTCTCTCTCTCTCTTCATCCCTCACCCCCCCATATGGATTAAGATGTAAAGCTCTCACCTACTGTGCCATTCCAGTGACATTCCTGTTTAATGATCATGGACTTAGCCATCTAAAACTGTAAGCAAGCCTCCAGTTAAATGCTTTTTTAAAAAATAAGAGTTCTTGGTCTAGGTGTCTTATCACAGCAATTGAATGGTAACTAAGGACGGGAAACCTTCATAGAGCATCCACTTTATAGACAGCGATTCTCCTATTTAGAAACGGCAATGATAGTGAATTCCACTTTTAACTACAGTGTGATAATGTGTGATATTTCAAGATATACGTTAGCAATATCAAGAATTATCACAGCTGTCTCGAGGGTAAGCTCTCCCTATTCACCGTTAGTCCTTATAACTGGTGCCCCCTGGAGTTTTATATCACTGGATTCTGTGGGTCGTTGCATTAGGTTTAGGGACAAGGGGTAAACTTATGTAAGTATTTGGTGAGTATTATTTATATTAATTATATTAAACTTATCACTATAAATTTAATTTAATTGTATATTTAATATATGAAACAATCATTTATATTAATTATTAATAATATTATATTACTTTAAGTATTGATGTGGAGTGTGGCATCTTTTTCTTGAGGTAAGTGGTAGAACATTTCTACTGTATATAGTTGACTGTTGTAGAGGCTGTGATTAGATTTAATAAAGGGTATCATTTTAATTGGTGTTTCTCGGTGTTTCTCCTGAGGCTATTTATTTAAGGGAAACTGTTCATATGGCATTGGCTTGCATTCTGAAGTTGGTATATAATTTTAATACTAACAGAATGAAGTAGTTGATGTTCACTTGTTAATAAATTTAGTTTTTAAAGTAGTCTAAGATTGTCCAGTTAAGCTGAACAAAGAATACTTTTTCATATTCCTTCTTTCTAAGTATCCATAGCTCAACTTTACTTCAAGATATAATCATATTTTGAAAAAATAATATATTTTGTATGTATCTCTACAGCCAAAGGGAGTCTTTCTGTCTGCCAACTAGTACCAATTAAGGCTCTCTGAACCCTGTGAGAAGAAAGTTGGATAATTAATTCTTCCTGGTATGGAAAGTCATGGGAAGAATAGGATAAATCTCACATTATAAATGAAGATAATGTCATAAGTGCTCTGCTCTGTAGCTTTCTGCTGGTCTATGGATGTCAAACTTTTGAGCAAACTGATGGACAACAGTCTAAAAATGCAGTGTGTTATGACAGAGGTATTGACTGTATCAGGAGTCCTGAATTCTGGTCTTTTCCTGCTCTTGTGTTACTGGATCATGAAAGGGTAATAAACCTAGCAACTTGTTATTCTCTCTGGCATTCTTGAGCCTGGGATTTCACAGTACGTCTGATAGGGAACACCATTAAACCCTAAAAGGGTAGCCACATGCAGTAGAGATTATCATGAGAAGTTGAGTACTGTTTCCATCTGTTCAAAACACATCCATGCCTCTTCTCCTGGACCATGCATGACTTCTTCTGTGGAAATTACAATTTATCTTACTTGGAGCACTGAGGGAAAGTTTCTTAGAGATTTCTGACTTGAAATAACCAATTATTATAACTTTATTTGTCTCAAAAATTGCTGCCTTGTGACTGCATTCTTTCAGAAGGTAGCACCTTGAGTTTCCCATGGCTTACTTTGGAGTAGACCCCTCTAAGTGTAACCTCAGGAATGTTCCTGTGGTTAAAGACGACTGCAGCAAAAGCCCTTCTGCCCGCCACAGCTGCAGAGGGTTCCTTACGGGTTATGGAGGAATTTCTTTCTTTCTTTCTTTTTCTTAAATAACAGCATACGTAAACGTTATTCTTTGACAGCATCTTATGTGTGTGTAACCTGCCTCTGTCGTATCCACTCCCAAACCCCCTCTTCCTCTAGAGTTCCCTCCTCTTCCCCTTCCTGTTTTCATGTCTCCTTCTTGTTAGTAACTCCGAGTCTAATTAGTGGTTGTGGGACAGCCACACCTCTGGGGAAAAAAGATTCTTTCTCCCCGTCTGCTGCAAGTACGTCCTCAGTTAAGGGTGGGAGCTTGTGGGTCTCTCATCCATTTGTGTTGGAATGTTGGCTGTCTTGATCTTGTTCAGATGACATGCAGGTAAGCAGATCAGCTGTGAGTTTGTGAGTGCAATAATCATGTCCTGTCCATAAGAAAGAATTTCAAAGTCCTCTTCCCCATTCTTCATTTCTTTCATTTTATTATTTATTTATTTTATTTAACATTCCCTGAGCCTTGTAGGAGGGTGGGCTGATAAAGATGTCTTAGGGCTGAGCTTACCAGTTATAGTTGTGTACATTAACTGCTTCCTACTAAAAATGAGCTTGTCAGACCACAGTTGAGAGCTGCACCGATCTCTGAATATAAATATAAATACTTGCAAAACAATTTGCCAGTATGACTATTTAGCAAAACATCAGTAGTAAGGTTCCCTCTAGGGCCTGTGATCTCCCCAGCACGAGCTTTTGTCCGGATTTAGAGTAAGAAACATGAATTCCTTCCTGTGGAGCAAGCCTCAAATCCTATCACAAGGTGGTTGGCTATTCCATGCCACTGTTGCAGCTGTGGGTACATCATGCCTGGCGTATTGGTATTGCAGTATGCAGGGTCCAGCATAGGATGAGACTGTTGAGGTCTTTTCTTCCCCAGAGGCCTGCTTGGTACCTTCTGTCACTGTGAAAGCTAGCCATCAGAGAGGAAATTTCCTAGTCAATCCTAGCTTGATTTCTCTATGATAACTATAATTTCTAATAAAAATATAATTTTATTAAACAAGATCACACAATTTAAAATTATAACTTATATTTGAAATTATCTGAGTAATTTAATTTAGTAATAAAGGAAAACGAGAAAGTCAGTTCCCTTTACTTTTTAGGATAGAGCATTTCCCATTTTAAATTACATAAATTGGTGATTACTTGATTTCCTTTTTATCATGTGACTTTTGACTAATTTTTTTTTTTTCATAAGAAAAGAAATTGATGAAGTGAAAATAGCCTTAGAAACTCTTTCTTACCCCAAAGGACAAGGTGGTCTTGGGTAAGAGTTCAATGATTCTCCAGTGGGATTCACTTGAAGAACCCTTGCTAAATCTGCAAGTGCTTGTTATTCCCAAAGTGTGTACAGGAGAGCTTGTGTGAGCTAACCGCGTCTCCCAGGGGCTATCCCATTCGGCTGGTATTAAGTAACAGTTTACCTCTCAGCTTTGTGCTCAGTGGCATAGAGCTAATGAATTTTTGTAAAGTACCTGGTAGTTCCCTTTCAGTATTCCTGACATTGCTGCTGGTGAGCATGATTTTATATTCTTCCTGGAAGTGAAACTTAATCTGCCTTAAATGTGTAATTTCCCCTCCCAGAGAAGGTCAAAGACACGTTTGTACAATTCATAGGCATATAAAAGGGGCATTCAACACCTCCCTGCCAAGCCATCTGAATGGACTAATACCTGGTCATTTCCACATCTACTTATGGAGACTGCAGAAATTCATAGCTATACTGTGTTGCTTGAAGCAATAATCTCATGAACATGATAATTATTGTAAAATATTCATATTATCAAATCAGTTAATGTATACTGAAATTGGTAGGAGTAAAAAGTGGCTACTTATACTGGTCAGAATTAAACATATGCTAAAGCTACTGAAATTAAGGTAGAATCTACAGTGCAAAACACCATTCAGTCTGTATGCGGATTCTGAGACTATGCAAAGCAAACCTCAGCGTGTTCATAGTGTTTTGCATTAGATATTTTTCTATCTTCTAGTATTAACTTTAATGCTAAGATTACTAAGATGCCATTTATAGAATCTCAGGAACTAGTAAACACGTTACATTTATATCACCTCTGAACAATTCTGGATTTCATTTCTTTTATTCACGTATGTTCATTGCACATAGTTTTGGGTTTTAATCCATAAGGGAATGTAAGGATGCTCTATCAGTATTTCTCATGAGGAGTGAAGAACCTGAGAGGCTTTGGAATTGACCCACATTGGCAGGTTAAACTTCAGACCACCAGATTTAACATCTCTATGCTACTGGCTGTACCCTTCTATTTTGGAGACTGTGGGCACAAGAAAAGATTGTTTCCTCATTTGCTTATATTTTAGGTTCTACTTCCTTATGGGAGATTTTTCTACAGCCTGATCTACCCCCTATGCCTTCTAATACTTCTTGCAAGCCAGGCTTCTAGTATTGAACAGTAGCCCCGTCTATAGCTGTCTTCCATCCTCTCTCTGAATATGTTAGATGACATTTTACTTCAGATTGTCCGTTTATTCATTTTGTGCATAGCAGTCACTGTGTGCACACTTACTAGTGTGTGTGTGTGTGTGTGTGTGTGTGTGTGTGTGTTTGCGTATGTACACACTGGTGTGTATGAGTGTACCAAGGTGGCTAGGGTAGCTGACCAGTGAGGCCCACGAATTCACTTGTCTCTGCCTCCCTGGCTCTATACAAGCCTCTGTCGCAACACCTGACTTCTCTGACTTGAATTTAAGTCCTTATGCCTGCAAAAGGAATATTTTAATGACTGAGCTATCTCCCTAGCTGACATTCTAACTATAAGATAAAGTTATTTGCTTATGTTATTATTTATTTTATATTACTGTATTATTGGGTAGCTTTTTGTGTGTGCATAATTTATCAATTATATCATCAGCATGACTGTTATATATTTTATGCTCACACAGTAGTAATAGGTCATTAATTTCTCAAACAGTGGGTGATTAGATCATTTGCATTGCTGTTCTGTTTGTAAATAACTAAGCAGAAGATGGTTTTCAAAATACAATTTTGTAATTGGTGCAGAACTGAATGCTGAAGGGGAAGGGATATCTACGTGTTTATTTTTGACATTTCAAGAGGCCACTATTAGGCATGAAAGTAGAGTGTTAGAGTGTTTTGTCATTGCTAAGCAGTATTTCCTGGAGACTGTTTGGAAAGTAAAGAAGTGAACAATTTCTGTGATTCCTGCTAGATGCAGAGGGGACGTGCTTGCCTTTATTTTTTAGTGTTTTTTTTTTTTTTTAATTAAACTGCTCTGGGTCATGAGGAAATGCTAGGTTTGTGATAGGAAGGTGACAAAATCAGACTTGCACATTCCTTTTTAAAAGATTTCCATTCTTAGTATAGCTGACATTTGTAATGTCAGTTGAAGGTTGGTGCCTGGCCAAAAATGTCTGTGAAATAGTTGTGGTTTAGGCGTCAACTATAAAAAGACAGGCAGGTAATATTAATGGAAGAGGTTTATTTATTCCAGCTAGCGTTACCATGCAGACACACATGCCCTGGAGGTATCTGTGTCCATATGGAGATATGTTACTTGAGTGAATTATTTAGCTATTGATCAGTCCATGGGTTTTCTAGTTCTTATTTGTGGTAGACAACAGCGACAGGGCAAGCTTTAATGAAATTAACAAGGATTTGTTTTAAAAAAATGAACATGAAATTTATCTCATTGCATGGAAATCAGGTTTTGGAGTTTGTATTTCACTTCTGCTATAAACATGCAGCATGCATATCAAAGAATAAATTGAAGAAAACAAAAGTCTTATTCTTACAAAAACTTTTCAGAGAAGAATCTTCTGAAGCGTGCCTGTGTCATACAGAGAGATTGGAACACAGTGTTGTTCAGGGATGGTATAAGAAAGCTCTCAGTGACTGGAAGGCACCAGAACTCTTAGACTGTAGGGCCGGTTTGTTTTGGCTGTTAGAGATTGTTCTGACCCTTAGAGCTTTTGTCTCTTTCAAATCAGAAACATCACTGGACATAGTAATTCAAAGACTTGCTATTTCATGCTACCCACTTATCTTGTACTCAGGTGTAAAAATATGAGTTTTCTGTTTTTAGGAGTATGGAGGAAAAATGCTTCCTTTTGTAGCAGTTGGGCTCTGTTTTTGTTCTTGTGCTGTGTAAATGGAGAGACCTTTGCACCATGCATTATACCGTGCCCAACAGTTTACATTTTTCCCTTGGAGTATAATTGTTCCTTAGCAAAGAATTGAAGTCCAGAATGACTTTTACTGAGCTTGATTGAATTAGGGGTATGTATGAGAACGAGTTGGTTAGCTTAATCTATTAGCCAGAGAATTGATGAAAACATCAGAAAAGCAATCATTTATGGGGAATAAATAAGCTTCTGTGTAAGTGGGCACATAGTTACTTTGGGGTCCCTTCTGCACTGAGTTGTCATGACATTGGGGTTCACACACAGTTTTGGCCTAGAAGGGGATTTTTCAATAATGTGCCTTTGAATGCTATGCCTGACATTAACACTAATTGGAGGTCTTGGTAAGAAGTGGCATCTCACCTCTTCTAGTGTCACAAGATTTTCAAAATACACTTCCCTGAGTTCCCAGGGGTTGAGCTGTGCCAGAAAGCCATTTAGTCCAGGATATTTCATCAGTTGCTTAGGCTATCCTTAGGTTTTTCAGATGCCAAGTCATTTGCTTTGTTTGTGGTAAGCAGTAAATAATATCTATTTAATAGATGGCCTTTTCCACTTGTCATGATGAAGTTTCTCAGAGCATGTCTATGTTAAGGTGTATTAGCTCAGGGTTGGCCAGTGCCCTGGTAGCAGGATCCTGGGTGGGGAACAATGACTGTGAAAATGTAAGGGGTGCCTGTTGAGTCAGTGGGACCTGACCAAGGGGAGTTGGAATTCTGAGGTTCTTTGGGGTGAGTAGAAGTGAAAGGTAGCCTGAGTCAGACCCAGAAAACACAGATAGATACTTGGTTGCTTATACAATAATCTATTTAGGCTTTGAACTAAGGATACATTCAAGTAACCATTGTGTTTGTTTATATGAGTGCTGTTTCCAGTGTGTGTGTGTGTATGTGGACACTTCATGTGTGTCTATTCTCCCCTTTCAACATGTGGGTCCTAGGGATGGAACTGTAGTCCTCTGGCTTGGTACTTTTATGTGCTGAGCTATTTTGCTGACCATAGAGTTTTTTTAAAAAAATGTATTTTAAAATAATTTGAGGCCCTTGGTCCTGTGAAGGCTCGATGCCCCAGTGTAGGGGAATGCCAGAGCGGGGAGGAGGGAATGGGTGGGGGGAGCACCCTCATAGAAGCAGGGGGAGGGGTGATGAGATAGGGGGTTTGCGGAGGGGAAACCAGGAAAGGGGATAACATTTGAAATATAAATAAAGAAAATATCTATTAAAAATATTTTATGAAAATAGAGATTTCTGTACTACCAACTTTGTCAGTTTTGGGTACTGTATGTTTCCTTCATTAAACAGACATATATATATATATATATATATATATCCTTTGTAGTTAGCTTAAAAATAACTGGCTTTCATATTCACAGTATTCCCCAGTTCTTGTAGTCCTTTGTCTAGAGTTGGGCTTTTCCCTATCTACATTAGTGTGTACATCAGTGGTGTTCAGGTCTTATTTAGGCAGCCATATTGGTGAGACTTACGGGTGTGGCCTCCCTGACATACTCTAGGAAACACACTGTCACAAGCCACTTCTGTTCCTCGTCTCACACAGTCTCCCCACTCTCTCTTCCACAACGAATCTTGAGCCTTAGGTGTGGGAATTGCATTGTAGATGTAGTAGTTGAGACTGGGTATCACAAAATTAGTTGTTTTCTGCCTTTTGATCAGTTGTGTTCTTCTGTAATGGTCTTTTTCACAAAGAGAAGTGTCATTGCAGGGTGGGAACTGCACTTATTTGTGGGTATGAGGAAAAATATTTAGAATGTACTTAGGAATTATGGCCACCATATCAGTGGTCAGCCTTGAGACCGTCATAAATATACTGGTTACATTGTACAGGCTGAGCAGGTGGTATTTGTGCATTTAGGAATCTCTCCCCCCCTTTCTCCCTCCTTTCTTCCCTCCCTCCCTCCCCCCAATCTGTGTGTGTGTGTGTGTGTGTGTAAAACAATAATTAAAGAAAAAGAAGCCATGAATTTGAGAAGAGAGCAACGGGTGGTGAATGGGAGGGGGAATGATAAATTAAAATTATTATTTAAAAAAATAACTGATCTTTAAAATTTTGGCCACATACTTATTTTCAAATACCTGAAGATGACTCAGTAGTATCTGGTGTGAAATAACATGAGATCGTTTAATTAATATTTATTATTTTCTCTGCTATTACTTTGGAAAGACCTGGGTGACAACTGAATCATCTATTCCTGACAGAAGGACTTCATTGAATTATAACACATTTTTGATATTTAACTGAAGAGGCATAGTTTCCATATCCACATTAACTGATTAGGAAAAAACAAAAAAAAAAAACTTCAGTCAAGTCATAAAATAACTAATTATTGATGGAGCTGTAAGTCAGTAATAGTCAATAACTACAGTATTTTTTAGTTGAGTAAGGATTTATTACCGTTGAAGCAAGCTAAAACCTGTGTCTCAAAAAGGAAACTCAAATAATTCTGAGTCTGAAAAACAATATGTTTCAGAATATACCTGTACTTTTGTTTTAATCTCATATGTCTCATTTGACTTCATGTACATTTCATTGCTGACTCTGATCGACTTCCATTTTCTTAGTTCTTTATACTTAGGAAATAAATGAGTGGGTTTTTTGTTGTTTTTTTGTTTGTTTTTGTTCCAAGTTTTATGTGTCCCCTGGCCCCTAGCTGTTTTCTTGTTTGTTCATATTACCTTGTTTCAATGAGTGAAGAAACTAAAGACAGTAATACAAAATCCTAGTTTATCTAGCTGAGTTGGGCCATTTAAAGTAATTTGGATTTAGTATAGATATCAGATTCACCATTTCCCACCCCAGCAGGCTGTTTGTCTGTAAATCTCTATTTCATTTTAGTCAAATGTGGGGAATTGACTGCCTGTAATTCTGAGTTTAGATAACTTGACTCTGCACTGAGTGATTGCAGGGACTGTCTTTTTAATATTAAAATCAATGTTAAACAGTTTGGGCCACTTTCTCTAAAAAGCATTGGTTAGCAAGGGATATTTTGCCTTTTATCTGGGATTATTTGGCCAAAGGAGATATGTGGGCTTTGTTTGAAAGGCCTCTGTGGCTCTCATTTTAACCACTTCGCCATGTGTCTTTCACAGAATCCTGCTGCATCACAGAAGTTGGAAGTTCTGATGTTCCATTGAAATCACAATGGAAAGTCTTGACCTGACTGGTAAGAGCTGCTCTGGACATGCATCTTACTTTCTTACCTGGAAGCAGTGAGGCAGTCAAGAACCATGTGCTATCAGAGCTGGTCTCAGCCTTTTCTCATCCGATGGATTCACCTTTTATGTTGATCGGGGAAGTGTGACCCTTGTACAGTCTTTCATGTCAGTGTTTTTGTGTGTAACATTTTAATCTTCATCAAGTAAGTTAAACCTTCTTACAGAATAATGAACTTAAACTGCTCAAAATCTCTTATTTCAGCATGTGCTCTTGGTTCAAGACAATCTGTTGAAGTCCTACATATTTAGAAAGTACACACCTAAGATATCTAAGTAGTTAATCTCCCTCGAAGCAGCTCTCCGTACAGGGTTAGTCTTAGGTAAAAGATGACTCAGCAGCCTTGTTACCTAATGAAAACAATGTACAAGTGTGTGGCTGCATCATGAAGCCATTTAAAATATGAAGACTACATAATGAAGAAAAGTTGGGATATAAAATGTGTACAAATAATTGCATCATTCTTCGAAACACAATATATCCTTGTTCAAGTTATTTTTTTAACTGTTGCTTTATTAAAAAATCTTATCAGCTTTAAAGTATGGCAATAATATTTTAAGGTTAGTATTAGTAACAATGATATCTGGAGTTTCCCCATCTGGGTGTGCAAGGTGTGATTAGTGATACATGAGTACTGTGTGCTTTATGATGTTTTTAGACGTTAGTGTGAATTAACATGAGAAACTATACTAAATTGACTGATTATAGTTTTTAAGAAAGGAACTTCTTTAAGTTTCCAGTTAAATTAATGTGTCTAGAAAAACCACATCTCCTTTTTTCTGTCTGAAGAAGTATATTATTGGATGTTGCTTCTATCACTTCTAACCTTCTTTTAAATGTCATTGTCTAGCATTGAACTCCTAGTAAAACATATAATTTAGTTTAATATATATTTACAATAAGCTCATGTAAGCACTAACAAATTTGTTACTGTTTTTACACCACACGGTACCATCTTTTAAGGCCACATTTATTAGTGCTACAAATTCTGGCTTTAATAAGGCCAGTCGGGGGGAAGAGGAGGGAGAAGGCCAGTCTGAATATAATTACGCTTTTACTGAGTCAGCAGAATAGAGTATGAGATATTTACGAGTTCATTGGGAAATATCCTGTTTGTTCTTAATTGCTAAACCAAAGAATATAGGGAGGATTAATGAAAATTAAATTTGCGGCAGTATTCATTTATTACATATGAGTACGTCTGTAGAAAATAAGACAAGGCACTTCATTTTACCCCTTCAGGACACAGTCAGAAACAGGCCATTTCATAACAGTTCTGACTAGGTAACCCTGTGACCTGTGATTTCTGAGTGATGAATTGATTATTGCAATGAAAATGTGTTGCGTTGACTCCGAAGAGAAATAATAGACAGAAATTCAAGCTGTTGATGAAATTTTAATTGAATATGTTTTTCTAGTTTATATTTGTGTTTAGGCAATTGTCTTAAATACAGTAGTAAGAAACAGAAAAGGTGACATACAAAAATCTAGGAAGTGATCTAGGAACTGACAAATGGATGCCAGGGCCTACGGAATCTGAGAGACAGTGTAGGCAAAGTTACATTTCATTATCAAGTGTTTTAGTGTTCTGTTGCTGTGAAGAGAAGCCATGACCACAGCATCCCTTATAAAAGAAAGCATTTAGTTGGGGCTTGCTTACAATTTCAGAGGTTTAGTCCTTTCTCATGACAGAGAGCATGGTTGCCACAGGTAGGTGTGGTACTGGAGTAGTAGTTGAGCGTTCTACATCTGTATCCCCAGGCAGCAGGAAGAGAGAGTGACTGGGCTTGGCATGGGCTTCTGAAGCATCAAAGTCCATCCCCAGCAACACATCTCAAGAAAGCCACCCTTCCTAATCCTTTCAAATATTGTCACTCCCTAAGCAATCAAATATTTGGACCTGTGAGGGCCATTCTTATTCCTACATTTTCATGACATGTTATGGTAAAAATGATTTTCCCTTTTTATTTATGCTTCTGTATCTGCTCATGTTCTTCATTCAGGGAACAAAGCTGAAGGAGCATTACCTCCTGAGACAAAAGAGCAGTAATTGTAGATCCATAGCCTAAAGTGGTTGTGTGGAGGGATAGATGCCACTGTGCTTTTCTTTAGTGAGACAGAGTATACGCAGGTTTAAGATTCCAAGAAGTCCTCCAGCAGGGGCTCGTGTTTAAAATAAAACTTGTCCGAACACAAATCCTTTTGTTATGTGGAATGCTGTCTCTGCAGAACTTGAGTGGGGAACTCCTATGACTCCTAACTGGTTATTTTATATTCGAATGTCAGACTTTTCTCATCCTTTTCTTACGTGCAGAGACAACTTGGATTATTGTTTAATAATCAGTTTGCAAATGAACAAGTACTGCTGCAGACTGGCTGTCTGTAGATTGCATAGAGAACTAGGAGAGGGAAGTAGGCTTGTAAGCTTCTCACCTAAGTTTGGTAAGTTAATAAACTTTTTTGAGTAAGGGATTCAAATGTATAGCCTAGGGTGATCTCAAATTCATGAAGCTCCCGCCTCAGCCTCCCGAGTGCTGAGATTAAAGGTGTGCAGCATCTCTTCTTCCTGATGAACTTTATTCATCGTGTTGATCTACAAGGAGCAGAAGGAAATGAATACCTTACTTTTCCCAGTGTAATAATTTTACCAGATATGATTGTAGCCCAATGCCTTTAGATTCTTAAGGCCAGTTTCAAAAATAATTTAGAGGTTAGGAATATAAACTGGAGGAAGCTGTTTTCCATACCAAAGAATGACATGGAAACAAGAAGTTTCTAAGTTATTTAATCCATAAATAAGAAATAGGGTTAATTATGGTCAGGATTCTAAAAACAGCTTTGGGACCTTTGAAATAGACATTTGAAGTTACCAAATTTATTTTTATGCCGGGAATTGATTGAATATGAAAATGAGGCTCCTATAAGTGAAGATATCAAATCTAAGAACTTGAAAACACAGAACCAGAATAAACATAATAGAGGAGTTATATCACTATAAAAACGAATTTCCTGTATATTACCTGCTCTCAAGGAATAGCTATGGATATTTGGAAATTAAGTTGAAGAACAAGAGAATTGTGTTTTTTAGATTATATGTTTCTGTTTACTCTCTTGTCAAGCTAATTAACATTTTCAAGGTATCATTCTTTTACTTTGTAAAACAGTTGAGAATCCAAACAGCAAATTGACATATATTCAAGATTGAGATATACAGAAAAGAAATTAACTTGTGTATGTGAAGTAATGCAGGAGATGGCAAAGAGCCTGAAGTCACATGACTCTCCACCTACCTTTTCCCCTCTTTTCTGAAGACAGCTGTATTACTTGTTTTTCTCACCACTGTGACAAAGTATTGTCTAGAAGCTGCTTAAAGGTATGCACCATCTCTTCTTCATGATGAACTTTACCCATCATGTTGATATTCAAGGAGGTTTGATTTGGCTCATGTTAAAGACTGCAGTCCATCATGGTAGGGACGGCAAGGCATCTGGGCTCTACTGGGCACATCGTCTCACTGGACCAGGTTACGGGGTGGAGGGTGAGCCACAGCTAGACCATGTCCCAGCCTCTGGAAACAGCACTGTAGTTGTGAGCACATATTCAGTACATGGACCTTGATAAATTTTGCATCCAAACTAAAGCAGTAGTTAAATAACAGTTGTTTGATGTCTTCAAGTATCAGCCCAGATGCTGTTCACTGAGTGTGTAATGCTGCTGTTTACTGTAGAATAGTGTATTTTTCTGTTAAGTACATCAAGTGTGTTGGCACTTGGGCTTAGTAGTAAGTAGTACAATTGTTTGTTGGATATTGATATAACATAATTTTGTTGTTGGTTGGTTTTTGTATACTTGTGTATATATTCTGTAACCTTAGAATAATTTCAGTCTCTGTTGATTTGACATCTGACTGAAATGAAATATAATCAAAAAAGCAGGAAATTGTTGAGTTAAATGCTTTCCATGCAAAAATAACTTTAATTTGGAAATTTATCAGTTCATTTCTGTATTTATAAACTACAGGATAAACGGAGTCATGATCTTATTCTGTAGATGTTACTTTAATTGGTTAAGAAGCATTTTAAACTTTTTTGTCTAATTTTTATTTCAGTTTCCCCTAAAAGCTATTTATTTCTGAAATGATTCAAACTTGAAAACAGGGAGGAGAGAGGAGAAGCGAGGGATAGACGGTGGAGCTGGGGTAGGCTTTCTTTGGCCAGTCTTTTGGAGAGCATTCCCCTGCGATCTGACTTCTTACCTGGCCCCCACAGGTTCTACAGCCTTTTCAGTAATGCCACACTGGGGACAGGAAGTCTTTATCTGATGGGTCTTTAGGGTGCACTCTAGATCCTAGCTATAGCAAGATGAAAATTGTAATATTTCTGCCTCAGAATTCATGTGCATTTCGATATAGAAAGTGTAACACTGCATTAACTGAGTGCTCATACACGTGTAGTTCTTACGTAGGAACTCCTCACTTGGTAAGAGTCTGTGCATGGCTGTGCTACTATAACCTAGCTGTGCCTGCAGTCCAGAAGTTGCTCTAGAAACATTTGGCAAATTAATGTCATCCAAATTCACATTCTGCTTAATACTGCATTCCATTCAATTTGGTGTTAGTAAGCACCCCCAGGTTAGTTATTTTATACTTATATATTATTTCTACCTGGTTGAATTCAGAAAGGAGGAGTATTCTTTTTTGTATGCCTTTAAGTTTTGCAGTTAGCTCTATAGTCATTAAATGTTAGTGGCTCTGAAAACTTAAAATGAATAGCAAACCAATTGTAGATACCTTGGCTCATTTGTCATGAACATTTAATCAACAAGTATTTGCTAAGACATGTCAACCTTCTAACAGATTACTCTCTGACTTCACTGTGGCCTGGTGGGTGGAACATGTGATAGTTGCAATATTAATATATGTAAGTTAGTTTACTTTGGATCGTATGCCAGAAAGGTTGACCAGAGTGAACATTTTATATGATCTGTAAAGCTGATAGTTAACAGTATTGTCTATTGACTTTATATTGACTTCTGTAACTCATTGAGTTCAACTTGCAGCTGTACCTCTCCATCTATATTACGATCTTTAAAGACAGGTGAATTATATAGCTACCTAATTGTTCTTTAACACTGAGGTGAGACCCTTTATTACCAAGTGTCTCCTCATGATAGGAGTGTTTTCACTTCAAGTAATGTTTTACAGCCCTAGACATTGTTACAGACACTTGGAAGCAAACAAGATTTCTTCCCAGCCAGCTGTACGTAGAGGAGCTGGCCTCTGTTTAGAGTGGTGAGCAGTGTCCTTATAACTCTGCTACCCTAATTACAATGAAGAATTATCTAATAAAAGAGACAGTAAAACCTGTATTATGTAAGAAATCTGTGCTGCGTTATATGTGCTCCTCTGTGTGGCTAGGTGTCAGCATATGGATAGGTATGTGATACTCTGACAACACAGTCCATACAGTTTTTTGAATACCAGCTCTGCTTTCAGCATCATTGGTGTTACAGATCATCAAGTAGGTATACTGTAAAGGAATCAATAGAGAAGGGTTTAGTATCAGCCATCACTGTCAACACCAATAAGGCCAGATTTCTTTCTGTAGCAATTATTGTATTGACCAGTTGAAGAAAAGAAGCACACAGGAGGATATCTTTCAGTTGATTTGGTAAAGTGAACATTTAAATGAACGATAAAGTTTTTAGGTCTGATAGTTTAGTTTTTGCTGTTAAGGCGATGTATTTTTGTATTTTTCAACTAGCTTAAAAAGTAGTAAGTATCCAAATGGCGTTTTATACGTGCTTCGTTGGGTTGGTTTCCTCCCCTTCCTTTCCTGCTGTACTCTCTCACCCAGTATCCACCTACTACTCAGCTCTATGGGCTTCCCCAACTTCCTTCCATATGCTTCCTTTCTTCTAGTCACTTGGGCCCTTTTCTAGTTTCCTGGCTTTTATCCAGTATACTTACTACCACCTGGATATATGTGTTAGCAGACACTGCATTTCTTTATTCCTTTTGAGACTGATTCACTGTTTAGAGCCCATGAAATAATTTTTTCTAATAAGGCTGTTAAACTAGATCCTGTTGCTAGAAAAGATGATCCAGACAGTTCTTTTTAAAATGAGATTTAATGATCAAAATCACATTTTTAGCTGATTTTTTTTTTTTGTGATAGAATATTTTTTACATTTAAGTTTCTAAGTGCCTCTAAAATATGCTTTAAATTATTTCCTTTCTAATGCTTATAAATAAATATCCTTGCTCAGGCCTCTGTGGATGGCCTAGTAAAGTGCTTACTGGGCCAGTGTAAGGACCTGAGTTTGTTTGATGTACACTGGTCATTCCAGCACTGAAGAGACAGAGATGGTCATTCCTAATGTTCACTAGCCCAGCAACCTGGCCTAATCAGTGAAGCTTCAGGATGATGAGCGGTTCGATAGATTGGCCTCTGGCCTCAACACATATACATATGTGAGCAGACCTGCCTATACATGTGCCCTATACACATGCACACAGTCTTATCGACTGTCGGCAGCATAATGATCGCTGCTATGTCTTGAATTTAATAAACACAGGCAGAACAATGATTTCTTATCATTATATGGGTCAGATTTTTGTGTTTTGTTTCTGACCTTGAGGGTAGTTGTCAGAAGAACCCCAAGCTAAACAAGCCCATCTCAGCTGGGTATTGAAACCTGACCTTTTGAATCCCACTTAGAGATATCACAGAAGTCTTTACAGATGAATTTTATCATTTCAATTTATAGTAGGCTCATGTGTTAAAGGTGTGGTCCCTGGAAGGTTCTGGAACCTTGAGACATAGGATCTAGGTGAAGGAAGTAGGTCACTGAGGGCCTCTCCTTGGGGACTGTATCCTAAACCTAGCTTTACCTCTGGCCTTCCTGTCTACCCTGAGGTAAGCAGACTCTCTGGCTATACATTCTTTGCCACTGTGATATTCTGCCTTGCTTCAGGCATGAAGCAGTGGATAGAGATGACCTCAGAAACCCTAAGCCTAGCGTCAGTGCTTCCTCTTGAACTGTTTTTCTTAGGTGCTTGTCATGATAAAAGGTCTGACTAACACAAAGAAGAGAAAGCTTAGAAAGGTAAAATAGATGCCTTGTCTCAGTTGGATAGGATATTAAGTGAAGCTAAAACAGGAAACGTCAGTGAAATACCAGAGGCAAGAGATCTTAAGAATGTCAGGGTAAGTTTACGTTTTCTCTCCTCTAAAGCTAGATAAACCACTGAACAGTTTGGAGCAAATGGAATTGATGGGATTGGCTAGAAAGCAAAAGAAAATAAGGACTGGAAAAATTGGTTTTAGGGGACTTTAGTGTTGTCTTTGTTAAGAAATTTGTTCTAACAGTTGTAAATTACACTGTCAGATTATGAAGGTTATAGTCTGGATATAAGTTGAAATATTCAAATCAAGTAAAGCTTTTCCCAATCCGTGGGTTAGAAGTTAATGAGTGCTTGGTGGTGGGGGGGATGTTTTGTAGCGCCTGGGATCAAGCCTAGGGCTTTGTATAGCGTTCTTCAAACACTGTGTCACTGAGCTACATCCAGCTTTACATTAGCTTTAAGGATTTCATCAGTGAAGGTGTGAAGGTGATCTGAAACATTTAATGGTTGCTAGTATTTGGTTCTGCCTCTCTCCCTCCTTCCCCCTCTCTCATGTGAGCGTCCTCCCTCCCCCAACCCCAGTGTGTTTGTGTGAGTGTATTTAGTTACTGAAAAGTTAAGCTTTGCCACTTCTCAACTTAGAATTCCAGGTCTCTAGCTCCTGAATGAGGAAGTAATATTAGTAACCTATAGAGCTTGGCTGTAGACAGAACTTCTTTTGAGGGTGTAGAGGGATGATAAAGAAAAAGGAAATAAAGGCAAAAAAATAAGTCAAATATACATTTTTTTTTATGTAGATGTGATTGTTGAGCTAGCTGCTACTTGCTGATGTTCTGCGAAACTGACAATAGCAGAAGCTGGTGTGGACGGAGGAGAGGGGGTGTTCTGCCCAGACTGCAGTGGAAGTGGGGAGAAAAGGCAGCCGTGAGGCTGTGTTAGGATAGAAGTTTAGAAGTTTAATGTGGTGGTGGTTCCTGTGTGATGCAGTCTGGCCTTGAACTCATGATTTGCCTGCATGTACCCCCTGAGTGCTGGGACTGTAGATGTGTGCCTGGTAGGTATAATTGTAAGTTTGAGATGAGCTTGGGAGAGATTCCAAATGAACCTAAGGCATAAGGGAAAGTTAAGGCTGAAGCTTTGAAAACTGGTAAAAGCAGATACTGCTCTCTATAAATAGAACAATGGCAAGATCTATTTGTTTAGAAAGGAAAGCAAAACAAAGTTATCTACTGCAGGGAACAGTGTACGCTAGGAAAGGCAGTTTAGCTGAGTAGTGATGGTTAATGAGAAAAATAGAAACACTCAAATGTTTAAGTTTTCAATCTATGGATAAATAAGTTTGGAGAAAAATTTTCATCAACTAGAGAAGGTATTGCTGTCGAGTGACAAGTCTTCATAAACTAATCTATAAGTACTTAGACTTTCATTCTCAGGGAAAACAGAACACATCTTCTGTAAAGCTAATTTCAATAGCTTTTTCTTGGAAGCTGTCTTTGTTTCAAATCAAGGCTTATCCGGGTGCTAATATTGTTTCCTCACATGCACCGAAATTACTTTCTTTAAAATGTCATCAGTAAGCACACTTCCTAAACACTTCACCCACAGGACTTACATTGTTACAACTGGCATCTCAAGGAGGTGACTAACAAGCTCCCTGTTGTCGCCAGCTTTTCTTTTACATCAAGTACTGTCTCACTTTATGTAAAGTCTACTCTTAAGAAAAATCCTTTGGAAAATTTCTTCACCTGTATATGCAATTTCTGGGCTCTGAGGCAAATAAGGAGTCACTTGTTTTGATCTGCAGACTGTGTGGTAAGAACATAAAAGATGCATTCCTGTTAGTAACAGTTAGTAAGAATGAAAACTGCAACTTTTCTTGGCATTTTATATGCAATGTTCTCTGTGTATATATGGATGTGTGTATATGTATATTATTGTTGTAATGTGATATATATATATATATGTGTGTTATATATATAAAAAAATTGTTGCTATTTCTTGAGCCAAGGTGACTCTGTGTAGTTCTGGATGACCTGTAATGCCCTATGTAGACCAGGCTGACCTTGAACTCAGGGACATCTGCCTGGCTGTGTCTCCAGAATATTAGAATTAAAGTCATCTGTTACCATACCTGTCTGTATATATTTTTCTGCTTAAAATTTTTCATTGTAGTTTCTACAGTGACCTTTTAGATATAGATACTCATTTTTCCTGTTTAATATATTAATGAACAGAAAAGCTTAGGAAACTTAAGTTTATTGTTTGAGCTATTGCACTACTTAAGACACAAAACTGAGGTTTAAGTCTAGTCTTTTGACTTTTAAAGACTATATTCTCTATATGCCCATGCAATTTTAGGATGCGTTTGACATCATAAAACTGGCAGTTTTACCATCCTTGATGGCAGCATTTGCCCCAGAGTGGAAGCAGACTGCCTTAGTGTTACCTTCTGTTACCTCTCTCAGTGTGGTGGAATGTACTGACCCTTTATCTGCTCCAGTGTTCACACTGGCATTTGTTACTGCTGTTACCTATATTATTATTGTTGTTGTTGTTGTTCTTGTTACCATGGTGTTTTATATGAGAAGGACTTGCTATGTAACCTAGCAATGGCTTAAATTTGAAATCTTCCTGGCTATGCTTCCTGGCTATGCTTCCACAGTATGTTCATTACTGTGGCAAGATGAACAAATATCTGCAACCATTTAAGTTGTGATGATCACTACAATAGGGGAACCGAATCCCAGTCATCCTAAAAGACTCTTCAGTGCCTCTTCTTATTCCCATTGTTTTAGATGCAGGAAGTGAGGCATAGAAAGTTTATCTGCCCCAGTTTAAACTGCTGATTGGAAACAGAGCAGGGATTCAGGTTCTACCAATTTGGCCACTGGGCTCCCAATCACATCACACCACACACCACATGTAGATCATCCTTACATGTTAATATATCTATTTACACTTAATGAGCAGGTAATGTGTATTTTTAACATGCATGTGTAGAAACAGAACTGGTCCACTGGTTTTAGAGAGAACAGAAATGATATTCTAGAAATGCATTGGCTCCTTATGACACAGTGATAGAACTCAGGGGATCATTTTACTGTAACCAAGAAGTTCCCGTATCAGAGTTCAAGGGTGAATCACTGTCTTGTGACTGTCATACTTGGCATCCTTAAGTGTTTCTGCAATTTTGCTTATTACAATTAATATAAAAATGTTCACCTATGTGTGACATATATAGTGCCACCTATTTTTATACTCTGGGCTTCAAAATAATAGGATTAACTATTTTAGAATTCACAGTTATGGAATTCAAAAACATTTTAACACGGGAACTGACTAGAATTCTTTGCTCTTACCAAACAAAATGCATGAAAGTACAAGTATCAGAAAACCTCTCTGTTTTTAAAACTAGGTAGGTTGTGGGCCATTTCAGTGAAGTTTTCATCTTCTTCTTTTCTTTCCTATATTGTGTGTATTCTACGAACCATATATTAAAAGTTGAAAAATGGGTCTTCTTTCAATACTTAAAGGATGAAAAGCTGCTATCTTTGAAAAATATTCTCAGGTATTACCCAAAACTGAATTAGAAAAAGCAGCGTGTGTTAGTAAAACCTAGCCAGTCACTAGAGGGCAGAGAAGTACTATACTTTTGCCCTGTTTGAAATTTTCTGTTTTAAACATTGCTGAGCAGGATAGAAAAATATATTGGTATACTTCTGAACAGAAGGTTTTTTGTTTTTTTGGTTTTTTTTGTATTCTTAAATTGTCTTGTAAAATCCAATGATGTGTTTCACACTTGTACTGATAGTGCTTTTCTGGCGATTGCAAAGATTACTTCTCAAAAGGTATGGTTATTGAAAAGAGTGTAAATATTGCTCAAGAGGAAATACTGATGGTTAAAAGAGTGTGATCATTTGTATATGACGAGTCTGAAATGGTACCTGAGTGTAGGTGGTTAGGTGCAACTTTAGCACATTAGCACTGTTTGCCTCAGAGAATTCACCGAAGTGTAACGTGTTGTTTCATTTGGCCAGCTGAAATATGTTGGGTCATTAATTAAGACCTTGAAATTTCAAAACTATAAAGGCAAATGAATGAATTCTAGCTTTTTAAAAAATTTTATATTTGATCTGGTTACTTCACTCAATTTTGCTCCTGTTCTAAATTTTCTATCATCCTGGTATACCTTTAGTCTGTTTTTTGATACATTTAAAAATATTCTTAGTAACATACTTTATTCATTTTCCTATAGGATAGAAACAATTACCTTAAACTGGGTAGAATTTGAATTTTATTTAATAAAAAATTGTATTAATATAATATGCATTTAAAATAGGAATAACACAGGATAGCAGGAAAATATTTGATTTTGGAATCAGATTTGGTGCTCTAGTTATTCATTTTCTTGTGACTTTGGGCGACTCACACTACCTTGCTGGCCTTCACATTCCAAATAGGAAAAACAATATTTTCTAGTTTGAGGCTAGATTGTTTTGAGGATTGTTTGTGAAACTGGTGAAGGTGAATGTTCAGGGAAGCCTCAATTTACTTCTGAACAGTTGCATGTATTACTAATTTAACATCACTAGGGCACTCTTGCTCTCTGTATGTAGTACCACAAATGTGGACTCCAAACCAAAACCCGAGTTACAATTGCAGGCTTCTCTGTCTCTGACTTTCTTTGGCTGCTGAATCCCTGCAACTCTGACTAACTTTCAGCTCTCCTTCTATCCTCTGGTAATCTTCATGCTTCTTCTCTCTGTGTTTCTCCTGACTGTCTCTGGTCTTTCTCTGTTGTTCTTATCCCAGGCACCCTCAGGAAGACCCCAAGCCTCTAGCAGACGATATCATCTCCAGCATGTTATAGATGTGGAGGACTCCCTGGGATATTGAGAAATACCAGAGGCGAATTGTTCCACTGTAGTAAGTCAATCGGCATTTATAGTGACTACTGTTTGGAGTGCAGTTGGTGATCCCTTGGGACAAAAAAAAAAGTTAGAGTACAGTGCAAAAGACACAGGCTTGTCCTTTCTTTTTGGGGGATCTTGTAGGTTGCCCTCATGTTTAAAGCTGACAGATAATTATATAAATGCTGTGTTGTTTGTATGTGAAAGAGATGTATGGCTAATGCTATGTAGAAATCTAGGTGGTATTAGCCACGTTTCTTGTGTGGGTTTACAGTGTGTGTTTGCAATTCAATTGGAAGGGCAACAAGGAGAGTATGGAGTCATTTTGCAGGGCTTTGGCTACTGTGCTCACTGGCCTCAGGGCCTTTGCATTGGCATGGTGGTCAAATGAGCTTGATAAAGAAGGAAGTTAGGCCAAGATGGTGTTTGTTGCTACTTTGGGAGCTTAGGATTTAGGCTAAGCTGTGGCCATGGCTAATAAAGTGTTATGAAGTTAGCACAGACTCTTAGAATGTTAAGGGTACAAAGGTGAAATAGTGAACTCTCATCAACGTATGTTTCATTTTCACTCCCGACATTGTGCTTGCTGTTGCATTTTAGCATCGCTACCTAGTATACATGCCATGGTTTCCAGAGTTCGATACATATTAAGTCCTAGTGCTGCTAGCTCTAGTATACTAGGCACCTGCTTGACGATACAGCACCCCAGTTTCCTTGTATACAAACTGCAATTGAAACTATTTACCTCAAGTGGTTGCATGGATTTAATGAGATACTTTTTTTATATAGTTCTAATTACACATTACTTTTAAATAGTTTTTTTTTTTAAAATACCAATTTATTTCCAGCAGCTTTCTAAAAATAAAGATTTCCCCACAGCTCTTACTAAACACTATTATATATCAATATTTCATATATTGTGTTCTGTTTGCCTTTAGAATATTCTACACTCTCAAATGTATGAGTCTGGGTGTGCTGGTCAGTGTTTCCATCTATGTCCTTACCCACTTTCACTTTCTTAGTATTCCTTCTGGTATCTAATTACATTTTTATAATGTTTAATCCAACTGTAATATCCATAGGTCGTAATGTTGTGATATGAGTAATGTCTATAATTTTAGGTGACAATATCAGTGCTTTATGTCTTGTCGGGAACATCTCAACTGCATCTGTTTTGTGAGGTTTCTGGGGAAGGAGACCAGGGTTTTACCTACTGGGGTTGTCTAGTTCATGGTTATTCATTGAGTACATAAAGGAAAGTTGTAAGTGCAGCATGAACTCATGTATCAGTCCTCTGTATGACAACAATTCTTTCACTAAATGTGGCGGAGCAGGGCGTGTGCCTTGAGTCTTGAGTATGTTGTCTGTTCTGCAGAAAGAATAGATTCTCCTCCTTTTACAGCAAGTACAGTAAATGCCTCCTTCGTTCTTCAGAGCTGACACTTGAGTTCTGGCCTTTTGCCTTTACTCCTCACCTCCATTCCTGTGGCTGTGACCAGTGACTCACCCTATCCCAGGTCTTTTTTCTCCTCACATTAGCCTTCCCTGGAGTCGATGGGTCTGTGTGTCTGTTGCTGGAAGCAAGATGTTCCTGGCTTTCTGCTCTGGCTCTTCTCCTGTACAGAGAGGCTGGTCCTTCCCTGGCTGCCCTCACCCAGTCTTCCCATCCCTATTGATGCTTGGTTCTTCCAGTTCTTATGTGACAGAGTTTTCAAACAAGCTCTGGTTGTAAGCTTCTGTGAACTAAGTACCAAAAGCACATGATACTGAGATCAGGCCGCATCGGTTAGGGGGGCATCTTTCTGTATATCATAAGCATCTCTCCCGAGGGTCCCAAGGGAGAGCTCATTGTTTGACCTTTAGCCTGGATCAAATGAATCCCTTTTGACCTTCAGGGATAGAAAATAATCAGATCTCATTAATGTTATTAATCTGTTTTTTGAAATCCCCATGTGAGTTAAACAGTGTCTACATTAAAGAAAAGAATTAGGCAAGGGGAGACATTTTAATGTAAAAGATGAAAAAGGATGAAACATTTAATGAATTTAATTTTAATAAAATTCTTGTAGAGCTAATTAAGTTTGGAATTGAAGAATATCATCTTAGATTTTTTTAAAAATACTAGATTACATATCATTAAAAGCATAGTCGATAGCCTCCCATCTGTAGTCTTCATGCACCGAGAACACCTGAGATCTATTTGACTGAATAGCTCTGGTGATAAGAAGCTGGATGGAGAGCATCCACCTTTACCAACTGCTTCCTTACCCAAACTCTCGGAAACAGTTTTCTAAGTGTTCAATTTCCAAAAGCGAAGTTGGCCATCATATCTGAAGAACAGATTAGTTTTTGTTGCTTAGGAATGTAAGGAGAAAAGCATGCTTTTGTGCTTGTAAAAGAAAAATGGGAGAAATTACATGAATTGAAAACTTTACTGATATTGCCTCTTATATTGTCTCTTTGGTTAACGTAAAATGCTTGACTTGTTAAGTATGCACATTAATATTTCAAATTATCAGTTTAAGTTTCTTTTATACTATTAATTCACTTCACATTTTATTAATTTAGTTTGGCTTGAGAGTGCTTTGCCAAACCTACAGATGTAGTTTAGTATCCTTAATTTAATGTCCTCTGAAGGAGAGACATAGTCCCTTATTTCAAATGCAGCAAATATTAATAATAGTCTAATATTACTAACAAGGTGGAGCTTCCATAAATACAGTGGAGAGATTAATAAATATATAAACTTTGATAGAAAATTTCCTTTCTAAGGAAGCTAGAAGTGCAAAATTAAAAATAAAATTAGTTATGTACTTAATTTTTATTCTTATTTTATAGAAATACTCTTGATTCATACTCTTGTTTTATAGAAACCTAGAAATGAATATAAAAGCTGAAATTTGATCTGTATGTAATGATTCAAGTAATTATTTCAAAAGTAGGTTTGTCTGTATTATTAAAAACCGTTTGGTAAAGTAGTTCCCAGTAGTCTCATAAAATGTAGTTCTTGCTGGGACAATATTTATTTTGCCCAAGAGTTCACATATGGGTAAGAAAGCAGTGAACTTCTCTGAAGTTAATTTCCCAATATGCTAATATTCATTCTGGTACCTGTAAAATATACATTTCTAAAAAGCTGCCTAGGTTTTATTGTATAAAAAAATAATAATCACAAAAAACAGAAAACAAAGATGACACCTTAAGATGGATTGTTCTGGGGAATAGTGTCCTCAAGGATGCTTGCCTGGGCACAAGCATATTTTTAAAAGGATTTTCTTCTGCATGTCTGCCAACCCACTTCCTCTTAACCCTCTGATTGTGTCTGTTTCTTTCATAGTCAGCCAGCTGACACTTAACTTCCTTTCTCTGTGTCTGCCAAGCACTGTGTCTCCTTTGAATGGTGGCATCTTTGCCCTTAGGTTAAAGACTGTTTTGAGCTTAGAGAAAATTTGGCTGCTTTTGAAAAATCTATTCATGGTTATATGCTGTTATTTAACCCTTACGCGGTACCTATAGATAGGTTTGCTGTAATTAGATAGGTGGCAGTGTTGCCTCTGGACCATGTGCTGTGCTGCTCAGTAAACTAGGTATGTTTTTATCACTTACTAACCCACCAGCTGCTATGAATCACAATGGACACAGGGAGGCCAGTGCCCTGGGAATTTGAGTCAGACAATAACCTTTAGATTTTGGGGCCCAGTTGGGGGTGGCCAGCAAACTCCTAGGATCTGATCTTCCTGTCTCTATCACCTCCACAATGTTTGAGGTTGTAGGCATGTGGAGCTATGAGTTTGTTGTTTTTGTTTTTGTGGTGGATGGGGATTGAAACAGGTCTCAGCCTTTTGTGCAACCTGTCTCACCTGTATATTTTTGACTGAATTAATAAGAATAAATTGAAACTTACTTTTGAGTGGGATGATAATCTTGCCTTAACTAGTTTGCAATTTAAAACAACATATACTTTAGGGAGTTTGAGAAGTAAAGATTAGGTACTGATACCCAGTGGATTATTTCCACTGCTGACACTGGCAGCATGCCTACCTGCTCTAACTCGCTATTCCCTGACTGAAGCATGCTCCTAGGGTTCTGTTTGTTTTTGTTTTGAAATAAGGATGGAGAGATTTTTCCCTTTTCTTTTTTAAAAAAAATTGTTAGTCTTTTAATGTTTCTTCTATTTTATGATTACACACACACACACACACACACACACACACACATACACACACACACATTTGGATATTTATTACATTTCAAATGATTTCCCCTTTCCAGATCTCCCCTTCAGAAACCCCCTATCACATTCCCACTCACACTGCCTCTATGAGAGTATTCCCCCACCCACCCACTCACTCACCCACCCACCCACCCACCCACTCACTCCCATCTTCCCTCCTTGGCATTCCCCTATACTGGGGCATCTAACACCCTCAGGCCCAAGGGCCTCTCCTCGCACTGATGTTCAACAAGACCCTCCTCTGCCACATATGTGGCCAGCATCATGGGTCCCTCCATATGTATCCTTTGGTTGGTGGTCCAGTCTCCAGGAGCATCAGGAGGTCAGGCCAGTTGACACTTTTGCTGCCTCCATGGGGCTGCAAACTTGCTCAGCTCCTTCAGTCCCTTCTCCAACTCCTCCATCTGGAACCCGACGCTCAGTCCAATGGTTGCTGTGAATTGAATCTTGGGTATTCTGAACTTTTAGGCTAATATCCACTTATCAGTGAGTACATACTGTGTTCTTTTGTGACTGCGTTACCTCACTCAGGATGATAGTTTCAAGTTCCATCTATTTGCTTGCGAATTTCATGAAGTCGTTGATTTTAATACCTGAGTAGTATTCCACTGTGTAAATGTACCACATTTTCTGTATCCATTCCTCTGTTGAGGGACATTTGGGTTGTTTCCAGCTTCTGGCAATTATAAATATGGCTGCTATGAACATAGTGGAGCATGTGTCCTTATTACAGGTTGGAGCGTCTTCTGGGTACATAAAAAAGCCCAGGACCAGATGAGTTCAGTGCAGAATTCTATCAGACCTTCAAAGAAGATCTAATACCAATACTCTGCAAACTATTCTACAAAATAGAACCAGAAGGAACACTACCCAATTCATTCTATGAGGCCACAGTTACACTGATACCAAAACCTCACAAAGACTCAACAAAGAGAACTTCAGACCAATTTCCCTTATGAATATCGATGCAAAAATACTCAATAAAATTCTCACAAACGGAATCCAAGAACACATCAAAGTGATGTGTTCACCACAATCAAGTAGGATTCAGCCCAGGGATGCAGGAATAGTTCAATATCCCGAAATCCATCAATGTAATCCACTACATAAACAAACTCAAAGAAAAATACCACATGGTCATTTCATTAGATGCTGAAAAAGCATTTGGCAAAATTCAACATCCCTTCATGATAAAAGCCTTGGAAAGATCAGGAATTCAAGACCCATACCTAAACATAGTAAAAGCAATATACAGCAAACCAGTAGCCAACATCAAACTAAATCAAGAGAAACTTGAAACCATCCCACTAAAATCAGGGACTAGACAAGGCTGCCCTCTCTCTCCCTATCTATTCAATATAGTACTTGAACTTCTAGCTAGAGCAATTAGACAACAAAAGGAGGTCAAAGGGATCCAAATTGGAAGGGAAGAAATCAAAATACACTATTTGCAGATGATATGATGGTACACTTAAGTGACCTGAAAAACTCCAGCAGAGATCTGCTACAGCTGATGAACACCTTCAGCAAAGTGGCTGGATACAAAATTAACTCAAGCAAATCAGTAGCCTTCTATACTTGAAGGATAAACAGGCTGAGAAAGAAATCAGAGAAATGACACCCTTCACAATAGTCCCAAACAATATAAAGCATCTTGGTGTGACTCTAATGTTACTTCTTTCTAAAAGCAGTTTCCCCTGAGGTGTGGTGGAGGAATAGCTGTAGGCCTCAGGTACTGTTGAATCCTTAGATATGCTAACTGGGTGCCATTTTGTTGAACAGTTCCTCCACCACCACCTTTTTTTTTATTTCTCTTTGCACAACCTGCATTTCAACAAAAGCAACTTTAGGTTCATAAACAAGATGCAGCTGAGTATGCTCATTGACTCAGCCGGGCATCCTGCAGTTATCCAACAAAAGTTATTTGATTTGGAGGTAGTGTCAAGAAATCAAAATAAGCATTCACATTCAGTTGTGGCAGCTTTAATAAGTGTTTGTGCCTATAACTGCAAGTCTTGATCACGTGTAGTGCATTCTGATGTTGAGCTTTGCAGAGATTTGAGCTCACTGTTGAGACTGTTAATAAGAGAGCCAGGTAGCAGAGATCAGCATTTATTCTGAATTTTGATCCCCAAAGGAAAAATCAAATCTTCATCTCAAGATTGAATTGTGAAAGCAAACATCAATATTATAACTAAGATGAGAAAAAGAATCTGTGTATGCTATTTAGTGAAAAGCACTAAGTACTTTTTTTCTTTTTTAACCAAAGAAAATCAAAGAATGAAATGGACAAAGCCAGAAGCACACTGAGAATGATGTCCCAGAAGACTTGTAAGAACTGTAAAATTGAGTGCAGCAATGTAAAACTGTTCACACATTTTATTAGATTCATATAGAGCTGCAAACTGATGGTCTCTTTGAGAAACCAGTGTTGTAAATATTTAGGTAGGTAAATATTAAGTCCTCAGAGTAACTAAATAGTCACAATGGAGTGCTGCACTGAAGTAATAAATAATATATTTAGAAATGTAAGTTAATTTTAAGATTCAGTTTTTATCTCCCCGCCCCCACCTCCCGGAAATCTTATCTTTTCAACGCCTTTACTTGTGATTCTTCATTTCTGATAGCACAGCAAGATGAATGTGTTAAGGGAAGGTATAAACACTAGACCCTGACTAGTACTAAGAGGTCTTGTTAGAATATGGAACAGTAGAAACATTTGCAAAGGAAACAAAACATTTTTCTGGCTAAGCTTGGAACTGAGTGTTAGGACAGAGTCCTTGGGTTCACCTGTTGAGACCATCACGACCTCTCCACCTGAGCTTCATGTGTATTAAATAAGATCTTATACATTCACATATGATTTATCACAGAGTATCTGGGAAACAGTGTTCTCATGTTTAAATGACTATGTAAATATTGGTGGGATTTGATCATTTCACAGAAAAATTCTTGATGTGCGCTGTGACCCGGGGGATCTTGGACATGACACCAGTTTTCAAACATAAGTCATACGTGCTATTCCAGGGAAAGAACCTAAGTGGGAAGCATTTCCTGGACTTGAGAACCTTCATTCACAGTGTGTGTTTCTGAAATTGCATTGTACTATGGGCAGGTCCTCATGATGATGTCGAAGTGGAATGAGTTGTTTAGCCACCAAAGCTAGGAATCATACGAGAAAGCAGCTGATGTGAAGGAGAATTAGAAGTATATTTGCCGCGTGTTACAGTTCACCAAAGAACAAGGTACCAAGATCATTTCATTTCTTCAAGAATGTTAAGGTCTTATGATAAATTTTATTCAAAAAAGTTCTCACATAGTATTGTTTTCTAATCAAGTGTTTCTTGCATAGCAATTCGTGCTTACTGTACTTGATAGTCCATATATTGTGACAAATACCTGAGAAGAAAATCCTTAAAAGGAAAAGATTTATTTTGGCCCAGGGTTTCAGAGATATAGTTTTGGTCTCATTGCTTTGGGCCTGAGGTAAATTCAAGCATCCTGGTGGAGGAGGAAAGAGGCAGCAGAACTGCTGACCACAGGTCATCTGGGCAGCAAAGAGGTCTGAGAAGCAGGACAGGTGTATCTATCTCTTTAGAACATGCCCATTGGCATACTTCCTTCAGCTAGATCTGATCCCCCAGTCACAGCATTTCTTTTAATTGTTTTATTTATATTACATTTCAAATGTTGTCCCCCTTTCTGGTCTCCCTCTGTAAACCCACCTCCCATTCTGCCATCCCCTTTGCCTCTAAGAGGGTACTCCCTCACTCACCCACTCCCTCCCTCCATTTTCCTCTAGCATCCCCTTCGCTGGGGCAACGAGCCTCCACAGGACAAAGTGCCTTCCTTCCCACTGATGCCAGGTAATGCAATCTGCTGCTACATATATGTAGCAGGAGCCATGGACCCACTCGTGTAAATTCTTTGGTTGGTAGTCTAGTCCCTGAAAGCTCTGAGGGGCCTGGTTAGTTGATACTGTTGTTCTTATGGGGTTACAATCCCCTTTTGCTCCTTCCATTCTTCCCTATCTCTTCCATTGGGGTCCCTGGGCTCAGTCGAATGGTTGGCCGTGAGTGTCTGCATCTGTCTTAATCAGGTGCTAGCAGAGCATCTCAGTGGACAGCCTTACTGGGCTCATGTTTGCAAGCTCGTGTTGAGGTTTGATGTCTGCAGATAGGATGAGCTTTTCTTCAGTCTCTGCTCCATTTTTTGTTCCTGCATTTCTGTGTTTGTCCTTTTGGGTACAGTGAGTGCTAAACAGAATTATCCACTGAAAATCTTGATTGGCTGAGAAGCACCTAAAGAAATGTTCGGCATCCTTAGTCATCAGGGAAATGCAAATCAAAACAACCCTGAGATCCCACCTCACACCAGTCAGAATGGCTAAGATAAAAAAAACTCCTCCACTGCTGTTGGGATTGCAAACTATTACAACCACTCTGGAAATCAATCTGGTGGTTCCTCAGAAAATTGAAAATAGTTCTACCTGAAGACCCAGCTATACCACTCCTGGGCATATACCCAAATGAAGCTCCAACATATAACAAGAATATGTGTTCCACTGTGTTCATAGCAGCCTTATTTATAATAGCCAGAAGCTGGAAACAGCCCAGATGTCTCTTAAGAGAAGAATGGATACAGAAAATGTAGTACATTCACACAGTGGATGCTACTCAGCTATTAAAAACGATGACATCACAAATTTTGCAGGCAAATGTATGAAACTAGAAAATATCATCCTGAGTGAGGTAACTCAGCATTTTTGAATTCATCGAGAGTTTAATCAGTTGGCTTAGTCAGAGCCCTCAGAATCCAGCCACATTCCAAAGACTGACTACTTGGCACCAAGCCTTTAACTCAGCAGACTTTGGGGAAGGATCAAGTACCTTTTATCCAAGCCCTAATACAGATTTATTTTAGTGTTCAAACACTCTTTGTCATTTTAACACTGATTTTAACCAAGTAGAATTTTGTACTCCTTTAGGAAAATGTCAGTTTATTTACTTTTTAAAACAATAGTAAACTTAAGTTGCCTTAAAATGTAAGATTATGGTTCTCTCAGTGATGAATGAAAAGAAATTCTCATGGATGACTTTGTGTTCAGCCCAACTCCCGTAAGCTTAGGCTTATTCTGTAGCTTGAGCAGATTTCTTAATTTTGACCTGAATTTTATTTCAGTGAGGAATGTAAATTAGTATTCTGCACAGTTTATGATGAGTCTGTAATTCTATGATCATTTTGAGTGAAGAATTGGATATTTGTGGGGTTTTTATTTTGTTTTTGTTTTGTTGTTGTTTTGTTGTTCCTGTAACAGAATGCCAGAGTCTGGGAAATTTATAAAGATGGTGATTTTTTTCTCCTGGTCCTAAAGCCTGGGAAAGTCAGTTGAAGATGATAGTGTCTGAAAAGGCCCTTTTCTTTTCATGTTCATACACACACACACACACACACACACACACACAAACACACACTGCTTTTATTGATTATATGTAATTTCATGTGATGAACCTCAGTCACACTTCCCAGTCCTCCCAGGTCTGTTCCCCACCCTTGTGAGCTTCCCCTCCCCCAAGCAGGAAGAATAATGAAAAAGGAGGAAGAAGGGAGGAGAAGAAGAGGAAGGAGGAGGAGGAAGGGAGGAGAAGAAGAAGAGGAAGGGTGAGAGGAAGAGGAGGAGGAGGAAACATTTGTTGTCAATATACTCCCTGGAGCATGGTCAAACACCCAGTGACCAGCCCCTCAATGAAAAGACCAGGTGCATTGGAGAGGAGCAAAGACTGTCAAAATCAATTGGATTAATCCTCTTTGAAGGTAATGAGTTCATTCCCAAGGTAATGGTGTCAATCTAGTCAGTAAGAACATAGTTCCTCAGAAAATTTTATTTTAAAAAGTTCTGAACCTTGAACTGGGAATAAGTTTCTAGTACATAGAGTCTTAGGTCAGATTCAAGCCACAGTATAGTTAAAATTAAGTGTTAACAGTCCTTGTGAGTCTAATAGATGATATTAATAGAGAAATGAAGTCTCACAGTTTTTAAATTAAATGTACATTTATTTATATTTTAAAATTAAAAATTTTAATTCTCTTTTCCTTTTATCCTTCTTCTTCCATGCACCTCCTGCCCTCAGTACCTCAAATTCATGGCCTCACATACATACATACATGCATGATATATAAATACAGCCTACTGAGTATTTAATGTTGTGTGTGTATGATTTCAGGATAACCACAGTGTAAATGTACTTTACACAAAATGTAAAGTTAATCCTTCTTTAGAAAGAAGAATAGTTATACTTATGTCTGATATAATTAGAGCCAAATCATTAATGCTACAGCTGTTTTCCACAAGAAAAATAGAGCTTACTGGTACCTTATCTTAATTCCCTTGAAATTAGAAGTAAATGGCAGAAGCACCTGGAAAGAGTCATCACGAGTGAATACGTGACTGCTCTCTGGCTGCATAACTGGTGCTAGATAGAAGCTTTGCATGTTGTTGTGACTTTATACTTTGAGTAAGTTCCAGTATCACCTTTGACCTGGAAAGATGGATCTGGGTGTCCTGGTGCTAGTCCAGCACTGTATCACTGGCCTTTTAATTTGTCACAGATTCCAAGTATATCATAATTAAATCAAAAGAACCTCTTTGCACTGAAATGTTAACTTTTATATCAATTGAAAGTTCTTGGACAGGAAACCTTTGCTCTAGCAGCGACTCTGGACTCTGGATGATTAGCAGGATGACTGATCCCAGTGTGTTGCTGCCAAGTACAGGGAAGACATGGAGAAGTGCGGTGTGTGGAGCTGCTTTCACTCACCCGTTCCTTTGGCAGCGGCTGCGGGCCCGTGGCAGCAGTACAAAATCTGTGTACTTGCACATTTCAAAGCTGCTTTTCTTAGGCTCCCAGAGCAGTTTGTATAGAGGTGGAGCCAAAGTAAGATGTCTACAGACTCCGTCTCAAAAGCACTTCGCTTGTAACCTACAAAGGACCCCTTTGAGATTTGTCTTATCACTATGGTCCTCACTCTTCTTTTAAAGCCACTGCAGGAGAATTGTGTTGAGTCTGAGCTGAAATCCAGTGTAGAGAGTTTTTCCATATCCCAGCCTTAGGGTTACTTAGATTTGGAGAGGTTGCTGCCTCCAGACCTGGATGAGGTGAACCTTGAGTTAGAGATAAGTAAAATAGCCAAGGCATTCATCTGCCTACAGTTAGTATTTGCATCTGAATTTACAGATTTTCACTTTATATGTACATTTACTGTGTCAGAATCTGGCTCTGTGAATATCAAGACATAAACTGTAAAATTATAGCAATCAGAATTGGAACCATAATGTGAAAGTCAGCTACAAGTGTCAGATGTCCCAAAGGCTTATAGAAAGACACATGGTGACAGGAACCAGTCCAAGAAGAAAGAATGTGTGGTCTATCTCCACCTACTCTGGGAGATGGTGGGAGGGAAAAGATGCTACTTGTGAGGAAAATTGGGCTCTTTTCTCAAATACTGAGTGTCAGGCCATGCATACTCTGTGTAGGCCTCTGCTTCCTGAGCTCCCACAGCTGCAGCAGATATTGAGGACCATGTTGGTGGAAAACAAATGGCTCCTTATACCCATTTAGTGAACAACACAGATTCCCAAACTGATGGGTTTGTGCTGGAAAGCCACCTCATCCCCTTCCCTGTGATGTCATGGTGGAAGATGGACTCAGTTTAACTCCCTTGATGGCCTTTCAGATCAACCTAAGTAGCAGTTCCCATATGGATCTTATAGAATCAAAGGTTTCTCTTTCCTTGAGATATTAATGAAAACATCTCATTTCTGTCTGAAAAAGAATAAAACAATCAATGTGGTTTAGGGAACGAGATCTAATCGAGTGGTCAAGAGACCCTGACTCTGCCGATAATTAGCTCGGTGCACTTGAGTTAACCTTTGATATCTGTGGATCTTGTTTACTCCCTTTGTAAATTGGATGCTACCCAAGAATTGGATTTGCAGTGCCGTCTCCTATAAAATGAATGGTCCCGATTTTAAAAGAATAAATCCTTAAGTTGAAATTATTCTGCAAACTATCTGTAACATGAGGATCAGTAGTAACAAATGCAAAAGTCCTCACAGAAATGAGTTGTGACAAGATGCATAAAACTTTTCAGGGTAGAGTGGCTCTCAAGTAAATTATTAATTTTTATATTACAATGTAAAATTCTAAAAAAAAATCTAAAAGAAAAGCTTACATATATATGCACTGTCTTTAAAAATATATATGTAACAAAACTACTACCCGGTCCCATCCGAGTTTGCTTTCTGTTGCTGTGATAAAACACCATGAGCAAAAGCAACTTGAGAAGGAAGGGTTTATTTGGCTTGCATATCCCAATCACAATCAATCAATCAATCAATCAATCATGAAGGCAAGTCAGACTAGAAACTCAAGGCAGCAACTGAAGCAGAGACTGTGTAGGAACACTGCTTACAGGGTTGTTCTCCATGGCTCACTCAGCCTGGTTTCTTGTACATCTCAGGACCAGTTGATGGGGGGGGGGGGGGGGTAGCACCACTCACAGTGAGCTGGGCCTTCCTACATCAACCATTAGTCAAGAAAAGACTTTCCTACAGGCCATCCTGATGGGCACAATCCTCACTTGAGAGTCCCGCTTCGCAGCCATGTCTAGTTGTGTTACGTTAACAGACTAACCAGCACATGCTCCAAACCTCTTTTGAAGTAATCTCAGCTCAAGAATGGTCTATAGCTGTGATAGTTCAAGTAGATACTGGTTTTATCCGATTAAATCTAAATGTGAACGTTTATTTGATTATGGAATAATAATTGAAATGACTATTTGGTCCGCTTTCTCAGCCTCCGTTCAGCCATGGGTATTTATACTATATCCCTTTTAGCATCAATTTCATTTTAACTGGTTATGATTTGTGTTGCTGCCGTGCCTGCTGGTACAAGAAGGTCTCAGCAGCTGTGCTGCTGTCAGAGACGTGAACTACTTTCCTGCTTTTGTGGAAGTCCTACTAGGAAGTCCTGCTGATTTCTAACCATCAGATGTAGCTTGGTTAATACAACTGAATATGTTTTGCTATGGCATAGAGTAACGATAATTACCTTCCTAATGTAATTATACTTCTTGATATAATAATCTCATACCATTAGCACAAGTAAATAAGAACATGTTTGTTAAGTTGGCTCTCCTTTCAGACTGTATAGGCACCTTTATTTGTCTTCTGGACAGCTTAGATTTTCATTGGCCTGTTCTTGTCCTTTGTGATGGTGGTATAGGTTTAACTTCAAATGTAATTTTAGTATTGCCAATTAGGGTGTGTGTGTGTGTGTGTGTGTGTGTGTGTGTGTGTGTGTGTGTGATGTGAAATGATTTAGTCTAGCAAAGATCAGTAAATGGTGAAGACAGGCTGTACGGGATAGCCAATTCCTCATGTAGAGAGAAGCTTTTTATAAGATTATGTCATTGAAATTTTAGTATACATGTAAAGAGAAACTTTACAAAACATCCACTAGATGGCGCCTTGTTATTATGTCCTAGATTTAGCCTGTGGCATTCCTGACTTGAGAGTATAATTCAAACAGAAATTATTTCCTCAGAATCTTGGTTGCTGGTGAAAACAAAGATTTGTGTAAACCTTAAAAGTCCTCTGATAGTAAAAGTGCTATCACAGCATGCTTGGTAACCTATGTTAGTACTGGGAACCTGCTTTTCTAGTCCTTTGATCATGTTGTAATACTTATGAAGTCATAAAGAGTAGAGAAGACCAGATATGATGGCCATCGATTAGACAGACAGCCTTGGATTCTTTCAGTGTTGAGCCTTGTGCTTTGGGCAGATGTAGCTTATATTCCTTATGGTTCTGCAGTTCTTATTCTTCCTTCTTCAGCTATGTAGTCCAGGCTTCCCTCAAACTCTGGATCCTTTGCCTCAGTCTCTCTTCAGTGATGGCATTACAAGAGTGTGGAGCACGCTCAGCTTCAGGTTCTTGAGTGTTAGTGCCACTAGCCTGAACTTCTCATCTCCGAATATTTCCTTTTATTTTCCAAATTGTCGTTAACAATAGCAATAATAATAATACCCACTAGTTTAAGGTTTATCTTTACTTAGCTTGTTATAATTTTAGAATTTATGCCTTATAGAAGCTTATACTCACATAGTTTTGTTTTTTAATTATAAGCCAAGGAAACACTAGAAAATAAAAAAAAAATATCAAAGAAGGAAAAATAAATCCACACATAATCTTATTATAGAAAGAATTTCATAAGTGGCATATTTATTATTCTTTTGAGCCCTTTGGTCTCTATATCCTTAGGCATATATATATAGTCATTGTCACACATGGTCTGTCAGTTTTCCCCACTGATAATTTTAATTCTTTTGGCAAGCATATTATCATACAAGTCTTTGTTACTATAAGTTGCTGCTGGTAGTTTGGTTGTCCTCTTTTTGTTTTGTTTTATTTGCTTTTGAGATAGCATCTTATTTGCAGCTTGGGCTAGTCTGTTATGGCGGTCCTCCTGCCTCAGCCTCCTGAGTACTGGGATTGCAAGCATGAGCCAGCTTCCCCAAATAGATTTCAATTAGTCTCTCACTATTTCTATTTAGCTTTTTCTCTTCTATCATTGCTTTCCTACAGATTTTGACATACTGAAGTATTTATTCTCTTTTTGTAGCATTCACTGATAACACTAAAGCACTAACGGGTATAGGTGAGGCTCAAGCAATGTTTTCATGAGTTTGATACCAGCCTGAGCTACATGGTGAGTTCTAGGCAAGTCTGAGAAAGAGCAAAGAACCTGCATCAAGCAAATAAGCATCATAGCTAAGGATAGCACATCTAGCTGCAGTAACTCTTAGTAATACAAACACACAGGAGCTATGCATGTTAATGAGGCCAATAGCTAGTACTTGCTAATTGTAACTTATTTCAAGTTGATTTGAATGTTTTTGTTCTGTGACTAATTGCGATATTAATAACAGCAGATCTTCATAGGCACTGCTGTGGAAGCCACAGTTCTAAGTAGTTGACTAGTTGTGAAGATTTATAGAGACTACAATTTCCAATTTTTGTATAGTGGGTGAGAGGGTACAGAAAGATTAGGTTATTCCTCCAGAGTAACACAGTTAGCAAGGAAAAGAGAAACACAGGAGAGTCTGTGTTTTTAAGTTTCAGGCCAAATAACATGAAATATCTGGATATATGCAAACAAAGTTGACAATCTAGAGTTTCTTTCAAAACATATTTAAGAACTTGAACTTTAACTTTATTTTCTTTCTGATTCCCTTTTCCCCTTTTTTAATTAATTTTTTCATGCAATATATTTTGATCAGATTCTTTACTTATTCCAAACTCTCCCAGGTCCTCTCTACCTCCTTACTCACCCAACGCCATGTTTTTTCTAAAACAGAAGTCAAAACAAATAATGAAACAAAGCATGCACAATGGAGTTCATTCCCGGACATGGGCCTGCCCTGGAGTGTGGTTAATACACCTGTGGCACTCCATTAGAGAAAACTGATTTTCCTTTCCCAGGAGGTATCACTTGCCAATAGCTTCTCAGCTAGGGGTGGGGCTTTGTGTCCAGTTCCTTTTCTCAGTGCTGGGATTTAGTCTGGTTGTGAACCTGTGCAGGCCCCATACATGCTGTCATAGTCTCTGAATTTTTTATATGTATCAAAGCTATTGCGTCTGGAGGACACTGTTTCCTTGGAGTTAACCACTGCCTCCGACTCTTAGATTCTTTTTGCCTCTTCTTCCTCTCTCTGAGCCATATATATATATATATATATATATACTGCTTTCAAAATGGTATTGGTAGTATCAGATTTCTTGTTGAATGCAAGAAGTTGTAAATTGCAAGGTTTCTAACATAGATACTATAGGTCCTAGTTATGCTTAAAACAGCTCATGTCTTCCTTTGTAAGGTGGCACAAACAATGCAGAATTTTCAGTATGCAATGTATATAAGTAGTAAATTGTTCAAGATTCAGTCTCTTAGATTTTGAGGGGGCTTTGACACCATCTTTTCTCAGCTTTGTCTGAGTGTAGGAAGTGCAATAGTTTCCCAATAATTTCCCAATTGCAGAAACATTTATTTAATGGATGCTTATTATACACCTAATATATCTCAGGCATAATAATAGCAGCAGGCATCTTCTGATGAACAAAATGCAGACTCTTTAAAAAGAGCATAGTGTATGGCCAGTAGCAGTGAAATCTTAGGAACAACAGGTCTCTTGTATTGTGTGATTACTTGCTTAAGCATTAGTTTTGTTTGCTTTTGTTTTGTTTTTAATAGAAAAGTAAAACAAGCAAATGAAAACGAAAGATACTAAGGCAGTCCAGACTCTTCCCTCTGAGTTGTACTGTAGGGTTTCTAGGAAACCGTCTCCCATCTTGAAGTCTCTGTCTAAGGGAGTGGTTCTCAACCTTCCTAATGCTGCAGCCTCTTAATACAGTTCCTCATGTTGCGGTGACCTCAACCATATAATTATTTTTGTTGCTACTTTATGGCTGTAATGCTGCTACTGTTATGAATTATAATGTAAGTATTTTTTGGAGATAAAAGTTTGCCAAAGGAGTTATGACCCATAGGTTGAGAACTCCTGCTCTAAAATACCTCCATGTGTAATTCGAAATTTACTCTTCCTCCAAACCTTATTTTTAACTTATTGCTCAGTTATGTGATACATGTCTCATTAGAACAACTCAGCCTATGGCAACCTAAAAAGAATCATAACTGGATTTTTAAAGCAGAAATCCTGGTAGCAATAAATAACTGTAGTAGGACATTTTGATCTGAGTTCTAGAGATCAGGGATGCCTGGGAGGAACTAGTATATATAAGAAATATAATGTAAGGCTTTAATTGCTGAATTACTGTTCCTGGAAGATAGGGAGACATGGACAAAGAATCCCGAGAGAGAGAGAGAGAGAGAGAGAGAGAGAGAGACAGACACCGAGAGACCGAGACCAAACCTTCCTTGTTTGACCACATAAAGCTTTTGATTCTTAGAAAAGTTCACATTGTAAATAAATATACAGTAAAATAAAAGTAGACTTTATCAAAATATCTGAGCTCCCTATTTTAACTGGAGCAGAGGTAGACAAATCATCTATGGGTATACCTATTCCCAAGACTAAATGTTCCCAAATCTAAGTAGGGTTGTAGGAATCCATTATTTGTAGAGAGGCCAAGGAGCTCAAGTGGTATTCTCATAGTCATGTAAAATGAGCATGTTGATTGGTGAGAGAGCCATATTGTGAAGGCATTGGGGCTTGCTGTACCTGACAATATAATTACACTGTTAGAAAAACGAGTGGAGAGAAGGCCAGCATTCAGTCAGAATCCACAGTTTATGTAATAGAGGAGACAAGCTGTACTTCTGTTGAGTTAGGTCTTATAATCCCAGTCTCTTAAAGGCCTCTGTAGTTACTGACAGGTCCCTCAGGCTTGTTTGTTGCACCTGTATAAGTAAGGGAAGCACTACAATTTCAACTCTCATGTTAAGTCACTGTAAAATTGTTATAATTTAAAATGCAGATTTACAATTCTTAATAATCACAGATTGAAATTTCATTGCTTTTTTGAAAATTTAAGAGTGGCAGTTCATATTTGAAAAATGACTCATGAGCTTCGCATTGTTCTGTTTATTAGTCAACCCAAAACTGTGACAACATCTTTTTCTGGTAGGTCTTGTGTGCATCTCTATGTGTACTACTGCCATGACCTAGCAGAGAGAAAAGAGTTTATTATGTCCTGCAGTTCTGAGTAAGATTGCATCTCAATAGTGTAAGCACTTATGATTGTGGTAATGATAACACTGTATATCTACTCTATGAAGGGCAAACCTATTTTTATAGTTCATAAATATACACAAGTAGAAATAGTAGAGACATTTTTATAACTTGAGTGTTATAAGCAGTCATATTGTGTAAAAAATAGTAAGCCAGTCAAGGACATCATAGGATATAATAAATGGGTTTTGTGTGTATTCTTGAAAACAACTGGGGAACCGAAGTTGAAATGTTGTCACTAAGGGAAAAGCCCTACTAAGATTGCTCTTAAAAGTAATTTTCATTTAGTAGATGGTGCAGTGATTCCCAGCTAGGCCCTACCACCCTCCAGGAAGTGCTTGGAAACTTGTGAGACCTTGTCACAGTGATGAGGCGAGTGTAGGGTGCTTCATGCTGAGATTTGAAAAGGGACCTGAGGGATATGTGGATGGCCCGAGGAGTGAAAAGGTTTTGCCAATAAACTACCTGTCCCACCCAGAATGCCAAAAGTGTCCTCACTGAGGAATACTGGTTTAGCATAGTGTGCATCGCCAAGTTGGGCAGAAACAGTTAAGTGACTGAAAGTTTCCACCACTTGGACATTGAGGGTGCATTCCATGTACATGAACAATATGGTAGATGTGCTATAATTCTGTCAATTCTGGAAATTTCCACACTTATTGTTTTACTAATTTAAATGATCTTGTGTGTCCTTTTACTCAGTTGCTTATCTAAGAATCAGTTTTACTTCCTTTTGTCACAGTCAAGCAAAATTGTCAGAGAGAACAGATGTACATTCCCTGAATTTTATACCTGCAGGCCGTAAGTCAATCCCGGTCCGTGGAGGAAGCTGTGTTCCCAGCAGCTGCTGATCATTGCCAACACGGTGTAAAATGACAGCGTGTACTCCATCCTTCAAAGCCACGCAGTGTAAGCAAATGCAGAGAGGGTGGTTCTTAGGAGGGACGCGGAGGTCCGTCAGTGTATTACATGTAAACTAACTTCCCTCCTCCTTTTAAAGTCAGATATTTTGAGTACATTCATGAGGCATTAGGAACAAGACTGAGGGAAAGAAAGATCTGAAGTACAAACCTTTGTTAAGGAAGGGATAGTTCTTTTCTTCCTTTGTACCTTCTTAAGGCTGTACACCATTCATTGTTTTCTTCAACTGTCTCTGACATTTGTCCTCAAGCTTAGTTATTTTGAGGACAGTTCACATATTCATCACTCAGTGAATGCAGTCTTTATAGTAGCCATGCTTTCATTGAGTGTGGAAGACACACCCGCAAACCAAACCACTCTGTCCTAGGTGGTAAGGAGCTTTGTGGATGTGATACTATGGGGAGGGGGCTCACTGCATAGTCATTCGACTCTGCTCTCTAATCAAGGTGTGGAAATCGCTGACTTATGGAAATGAGGCAGAACAGCCTGTGTGCTTTGCCACTATAGCCCAGAACATTGGCTAATAGCCTAGGACAGCCATGACATTAACAGAGAGAGTTTGGAAATTCACTCTTAATTAGACTGGGATATGTTGAGTCTTTTTTTTTTATTATTTCTGTATATAGTTAAATAAATGCTTCACTTCTTAATACTCAAACTATAAACCTCCCCCAATAATTAAATTACAGACAAAAGACCCATTTGCCAAGTTGCAGTAATTAAGTAGTAAAGCAGTTCATTTTGAACAAGTGTGAAAAGATGTCTCATGGTCCCAGAAAGGCTTGGCAAGAGAAAGTGACTTTCCAAGGTAGCATATTGATTTGTACCTCAGAAACATGATACTCTGTCTTGCTAAATTGCTAGTTTCTTTTTTGCTTATAAGTCAGATGAGAATCATACTCTGGAGCATGAAGGAAGCTAGGCTTCACCTTCTGTGCACCACTCCCCATCCGTGTGGTGTGAGCCTGTGGTATTTAGCCTATTTATATTTTATTTAAGCATAAACATATTGTAATGTAGTTTTAAAAATTGGAATCATGGTATATAAGTATGACCACAATGCATTTTGTAGGAAAACAAAACATTAGTTGACTATTTCCCCATCCAATTTTAATGTCCTTTTTTGGTTTCTTTCTGTTTCATGGTTCTCTAAAGGAGTGGGATTCTTTTATTTTTATTTTTATTTTTGGTGAACTTTTGTATTTTATAAGCTGCTTTTTCATGCGTTCTATATATCTGCAAGATTGTTGTCATTTAATGAGTACAGGAGGCAGTGTTTTCAGCTAAAAGAAAATAGCCACTTTGTTAGAGAAGGAGAATTTATGGAACTATATGTATTTATTGTCATTATGGTTTGCTGTAATGATACTAGATCCAGTGGCATGCACATGACCTCTTCAGGTTGTCATTCCTTGATCACTTGCCTTGCATCCATCCTGTGTGCTCAGAGCAGGGGGGGCTAGCTAGCGCTGCTGTGCTGGTAGTCACCATGCTGAATGCTGACTGTGGCTGAGTGTCAAACGTAAAGATTACTTTTGAGATCCTGTTCAAAGAGAACCCTATCTTTTTGTGGGGTGTTGTGTATGTGGGGATGCAAGCTCGCTCGCACGTATGCGCCTCGTATGTAGAGTCCAGAGGGCACAACTTTGAGTGCAGTTCTCAGGGTACATCTATTCCCCCTTTGGGAACAGGGCCTCTCAGAGGCCTGAGCTCTAAAGTGGTTAAGGTGGCTGGTCATTGAGCCTCAGGGACCCTCCTGTCTCTACAGCCCCAGGGCAGGGATTACAGGCATCATGACACCTAGCTTTTTTGTTTTGTTGTTGTTTAAAACAAAACAAAACAAAACAAAACATAGGTTCTGGAGATCTAACACAAGTCCTTGTGTTTTCAAGGCAATTGTTTTATTTACTGAGCTGTCTTCCCAGCCCCACAAACCCCATCTTATAAGAGCGGCTAAAACTCAACTCTTCAAGTGAAGCTAATGTGAGTTCTAAACTGGCTGTCAAGGAAATGTAGTTTAGAGGCTTTCTGATGGCCTCTGCCAAATCAGTAGTAGAGGTCAAGTTGCAAAGTGTAGAGAAATGTAGAACAGAAAAAAAGAATTTATAAGCTTTTAAAAGCTGCATGCTATGTAACTAACAAGAGGCTGCCAGAGTTGAGAAGCTGGTTTTAAGGAAATAGGAAGTGTTGTGACCGGGAGACAGCATCCACAGAGTCACTGTGGAACTGTCAGTTTAACAGCTTCTTATTCCTGGTCTACTTACCCTGAAGGTGTTTAATCAGCTGCTTCCTGAAAGGAATGTTGGTGGTGGTAACGCAGGGTCACCTTTAAGCTAGTTGCAGAGTCACACTTGCACAGTGCAAGCACAGAGACTTTTGTAAATGAAATTGAAGGAAAAAGAACAGGGAAATCTCAACGAGACTTGAAACAGTTGTCTGAAATTCGCCTGCATGAGACGCCCATGAGACACCCCTTCCTTTCTTTCTTAACCCGTCTTTCCCTTCATCAGCTGTTACCAGCATGGGTACTGGAATAGTTCAGTTATCGTGTCATGACCATGATTTCTACTTCTTGGTTGCTAACTCTCATGAACTGATGTCTCCCATACATGATGTCTCCTCGTGCATTTTGACTAAGACTCTGTTGGTGTAAAAGCCCCAGAAACCACAGATTCTGTCATTACAGAATTGTCCTTACAGATTTCCAGTTAAAATTCTCAATGCTCTTTTTTATTCTACCTTTATAACCACAGGATTTTCTTATTACTGCTGTTCGGCTTCTTGTCTTTAAGATATTCTGCCGTAGAGCAAGGAACTTGGAGAACTGTAAACTGCCCCGAGTAGAGCCTTTCTTGTCTGCTTCTCTCATTTGGAGAATAGAATAAAATTGCCCTTTAGGATGTTTTCTTGTATTGATCAGCTCATTTCAGAAGCTGAGTGAGAAGAAAAAGCTAAGCCATTCTTTCTGCCATCTTTTATTATCAATAAACCTAGTAATTTTAACTTTAAAAACAATACTTTAGCCATTTGTGTCTCACTAAATGATACAAATTCAAAATACTCTCAGGGTTATAATATAGTGAGACAAATATGTCTTTTCTATATCTTATATATTTATATAATAAATAACCCACATTCAAAACGGTTCAAAAGGAACTCACATTTTATATTAGTTCAGTGGCATGTGACTATAATCCCAGAACTCAAGAGGCTGTGACAGGAAGATCAGTACTTCAAGGCCAGCTTGAGGGGCATGGAAAGTTTGAGATAAGCCAGACAGAGAGAGAGAGAGAGAGAGAGAGAGAGAGAGAGAGAGAGAAGAGGAAGAGGAAGAAAGAAGAGGAGGAGGAGGAGGAGACAGAGAGAGAGGCACACACATGCATGCAGTTCTAACGTGCTGCATGCAGCTTTATTTGCAAACCTCTGATGTTTCCTAGAAGTCTAAATCTAGAAGTGACTGTTGATCAAACTTTTATCTTTCCTCAATTTGAGCAGTAGTGTATTCCAATTTTTATATGAGATAGCTATTTGTGTTAATTTTTGTTTTGTTTTTCCTTTATAACGGTGTCAGAGAGATTAGCTGTTTTCTTGTTTGAAACCCAAACAGATATCTCTGACTGCATTTGCTATTAGTGGCTATTCTAGCCAGGTTCTGAGAGTCACAGTTACAGGCTAGGAACAGAGGCTAAGGTCCTTCATGTTTCCAGATGAGGTGGCTGGCAGTCACACTGGCATCTCCCTCTTTCCAGTACATGGTTTTCCTTCATTTCAACTCATACACAGTATTTGTACTACAGGAGAAATGAGACTAGGGTTCCATATAACTTTTTGGCAACATACCTTCAAGATGAACCCTAAAATTTTTTAAGTTGGTTTAATAGACTCATGAATATATGGAAAACACTAAAGCCTTACTAGTAAGAAAATTTATTTGATTTTTATACAAATTATATATATTAATAATTTTATATAGTATATGATTTTCATATGTATAAGTGATGAAAATAGCCCAACAAAATAACTACATTCTATTAATATATACTCATTTAAAAATCATTAAATGAACTCTATGATTATTTAATAATGCAACTCTTAAGGTAGTGATTTAGTTATACTTAAGTTTATAATGTTATTAAGGTGAAGTTGAATTCCACTTGTAAAAGGAAGTCCCATGTTAACGATAACAAAGGTAGTTACCATTTTTCTTATTTTTCCTTGTTTTTTGTTTGTTTGTTTGTTTGTTTCCTTGCTATGAGCTCCATGATCTTTAGAGGACTTAGTAGAAACTTTCCAGAGATCAATTCTGTTTTTAAAGGTATTGTAGCAATAGTGGAAAACTCCTAAAGTCATTTAGGCATGCCAAGTGGCAAATAGCAGGGTAGTAGTGTACCAGCTTTCCTGGCAGTCAACTGGGCTCATTCTTCTCTGTGCCTCAGTTCCTTTCTTCAGAAATTTGCCCATTTATGGTTCTTATTTCATAGTGTCGTTTGGGGAATTAGATAACTTTATTGTTACTAAAAGTTAGAGTGGTACCTGCTATATACATGGGTAACTCGAGAAAGAGAAAGAAAGGCCTATATTCTCTTCCCCCACATTTCTTGGTTGTGTTTTGGAATTCTTTTTTCAGTTTTAGCTTCAAGTCCAGTAAAAATGTAGTAGTTCCTTCTTAGTCTCAGAAATAGCAAGGATCATAGTTACATGCCACCAACACATTTACCATAGGAAGTCTTAGAAAAATGTTGGGAATTATTTTATTCCTTAATACAAAATCTAAAAAAGCACATGAAGAGTTTTAAGTATCAGTAATTAAAACACAACTTAGTGAAGGTATGCAGCATTCAATATTGTAGCTAATTTTTAAATTATAGAATTCAGTGTTAATTAAAGCAGGAGGAAATGTAAACATTTTGGAGCATACAAAGTTACCATTGCAAAAGATTCATGTATACAGTTAAAATTACAGGTAAACTTCCACCAGTATAAAGATTATTGAAAAGGCTGAGTCTGTACCCTCTGTGTGTCTGTGTGTGTGTGTGTGTGTGTATGTGTGTGAAAGAGAGAGAGACAGACAGACGGAGACAGAGAAAGACAGAGTGAGTGTGATGGTTTGTATATGCTTGGCCCAGGGAGAGGCACTATTCGGAGGTGTGGCCTTGTTGGAGTAGGTGTGTGGGTGTGGGCTTAAGACCCTCTTCCTAGCTTCCTGGAAGTCAGTATTCTACTAGCCTTCAGATGCAGATGTAGAACTGTCAGCTCCTGCACCATGCCTGCCTCCATGTTGTCATGCTCCTGCCTTGATGATACTGGACTGAACCTCTGAACCTGTAAGCCACTCCAATTAAATGTTATAAGACTTGCATTGGTCATGGTGTCTGTTCACAGCAGTAAAACCCTAACTAAGACAGGGAGGGAGAGAGGAGCGGGAGGGGGGTTCAGAGTGCACATGTGTGGAGATCAGAGGAAAGCTTTACAGAATTGATTCTCTCTTTCCACCCTGGGTTCTGAAGATGGAGCCCAAAGTCATCAAGGCTTTCAGAGGAAGTATGTCTGCCCACTAGCCATAAACCAGCCTCTGATATCCTCTGATTTCTGAAGACTTTCCACAGGTTCCCTACTCTACTAGCTTACTGATATATATATATGTGTGTATGTGTATGTGTATGTGTATGTGTATATGTATATATGGGTCTGACAGTAGAGGTAAGCCAGGATGAACACTAATGTTGACAATACTGTACTGTTCAACCCATAGTTCTCTGCCTCTGTGCAAGAAAGACTCTCCAAGGCAGGGAATGTGAATTTAAGAATCACAAAATGTCATGATATGTGTCATGTGTTTCCTGATTGTCTTTGACCATTACGTTTTTCTCTTCTTCCTTAGTATTCTTTTTCTTTTTCTTCTTTTTTTTCCTTTTTCTTCTTTTCTTTTTCATTAAACTTTATTTACATTTCAAATGTTTCCCCCTTTCCAGATCTCCCCTTTGGAACCTCCCCATTTCCTCCCCCCTCCCCTGCAACTATGGGGGTATTCCCCCACCCACCCACCCATCCACTCTCATCTTCCCTCCTTGTCATTCTCCTATATTGGGGCATCTAACACCCTCAGGCCCAAGGGCCTCTCCTCCCCCTGATGGCTAACAAGACCCTCCTCTGCCACATATGTGGCCAGCACCATGAGTCCCTCCATGTGTATTCTTTGGTTGGTGATCCAGTCTCCAGGGGTATGGAGGGGTCAGGCCAGTGGCCACTGTTGCTCCCTCCCTGGGGCTGCAAACTCCCTCAGCTCCTTCAGTCCCTTCTCCAAGTCCTCCATCTGGGTCCTCACACTCAGCCCTACTGTTGCTGCAAAGTGACTCTTGAGTGTTTCGAACTTTTGGACTAATAATCACTTATCAGTGAGTACATACCATGTTCATTCTTTTGTGACTGCATTACCGCCCTCAGGATGATATTTTCAAGTTCCATCCATTTGTCTGTGAATTTCATGAAGTCATTGTTTTTAATAGCTGAGTAGTATTCCATTGTGTAAATGTACCACATTTTCTGTATCCATTCCTCTGTTGAGGGACATCTGGGTTGTTTCCAGTATTGTTTTTCTATAAACACCCTGCCAGTTCATAATTCAAATCTTGAGATTCAGGAATTGGCCAGCCACCTGACTCCTTTCCAGATAGCTCCACCCTTAGAAAGATTCAGAACCTACCCCAGTGTTAGGTATCTGTAGTTATTTTTGTCAGCAGTTAAGTGGGGCTGGCAGAGTTTTACAGTGTTAGGAATGACTTGGAACCTAGGTTTACAACAGACAGTGCCTTCAGCAGTATGGGAAAGTTTAGCCGTTAAAGGGTTAACAGTGGCTACGTTTGGGCCATCAGAGGGAATAAGTCTGAATTAATTTTGAATAAATGGATTATTATCTGAATTCTCCATTGGATTTTGTGTTTTCTGGGTGCTCACACAAGGAGATGTCAACATTATGTTATATCCTTCCTGTTCTCTCATGGTTTAAGCCACACTTGTCACTCTATTACTTGCCATCTAGTTCCCAGATTGTTTTATTACTATACAGGTCCTATCTCACCAGCAAATCTTGATTGCTTGAACTCATCTTCATAACCAGTGCTATCTCTCTTAATATGAGTCCATGAATGGGTCCCCAAAGGTTAACACAGGGTTCAGAGGTCTCAGCAGAGGCTCTGTGTAAGAGTTCACCTGAAGCATTGGAGTCCTGAGCTAAGCTGCTTGCAAAGCATGGGAGGGCAGCATTCTCTTCACGGTGATGAAGCTTACCCTTCCTATTTGAGAAAAGCTGTTGCATTGTATAAAATGTTCTGACTTTTGCCATTAGATTGTGAACAAGGATAGCTTTGATGTAGCTTCCTTCCTAGAATCCAAGTAGTTAAGTTTATGTCGTTTATATTCCAATCATTTCCCCAAAATTTCGTTCAAACTTAGTTTACATTGTAAGTCATTTTAATGGTATATATTATTTCCACATAATAATTAGTTCTCTTGTGACATTTTTATACAAGTATATAATAATTTTGATTATATTTACTCCCACATGTATTGCCCTCTCTTGCCCTTCTTCACCTTCCTGGGTTCCCTTCCTATTCCCAAGTAGTCTTGCTTCTACTTTCATGCTTTGTTTCCTTTACATCTAAATTTCATATATGAGAGCAAACCTGTAATCTTAATGAGTGGCTTGTGGCTTATTTATTTTATGATTTTAGTTTTCAAATGACATGTTCATTTTTCTATAGGTAGATAGTACCATATATATATAAAATTTTCTTTATTCTTAATTAGCATAATTTAAAGTCTAACAATATGAGGATTTTTATCCCCACAAAGCATGCTCTGACCCTCTCGTGGTGACTCTACCTTTAATCCCCACAGTTAATAGGCAGAGATGGTTGGATCCGTGAGGTTTATGTAGTGTCTTCCAAGCCAACCAAGGCTACTTAGTGAGACCCTATGTCAAACAACAACAAAACAAAAACATGCTATTGATTTTTTTTGCTCTTATATTTTAAAGTATTTGCAGTAAGGTGGGAAGCTGCCTGGTCCGCTGGGATTATCGGTAGGTTTGCCTTTCCTCCCATGTTGCCTGTGGCAATAGCAAGCTGTTGTGATAAGTGTTAAACTCCAAAGCTTGTACTGTGTAGAATACTGACTTTAGTTCAAGTAGTGAGAGAGAACTGAGATGTTTTTCCACCCCACTTATCATAAAAATTAGATGAAGATGCATGTTCTTTCCATCAATAAGGCACTTGAAAGATTGATTGCCTGAGCATTCATAGGCTATTATTTACAAGGTCATCAACACTTATAAAATGCATAGTGAGTACCTGAGTCATATTGACACTTCAGTTCTGGATTCCTTTTCTTCCCAAATGTATTCAGAAGACCAAACCTATATGAAGGACTGTTTTGAAATATGAGTGGATGTTGGAGATTCTTTAAGTACTGAGAGATACTAATAAAGTGCCAAAAATGGTGGTTGAAATGGTAATAGTATTCATTACAAAGTAAATATATTGATTAAACACTACAGTGCATGGCACAATTTAGATGTAAGACACTATCTGTGATTGGAACGAAAAGTGCAGAGGATTTAAGGCTATGGCAGTCAATGGCATCTGAAAGATGCTGTAACTCCCTACACGTCTCACTGAACCTTAAAGTAGTTACAGTTATTTGTGCTTTGCAGGGTTGAGTAATGATATGTAAATAAGTGAATGTAATAAAGGAATTACACATTACTTAGTGCTATAAGATTACAAAGTAGCAGTTAAAAGCAAGTGGTGGTGTCAGTGACAGTGTTTACGTATTAGAAAATATATTTGGAACTTAATGAAAGGTACTCAAATTTCCTATTGCAAAGTACTTTATTGAAATTTAAACAGTTTCTAAGATCTGTGAGAAAATAACCTAATTACTCCATCATAATCTGTCTTTGACAAAGTCAAGACCAGCTAGTGCCTCTGGCAGCTCTGTGTTCCCTGCTGTATTCGGCAGGTCAGGAACTCTGTGGCCTTAACAACCAGTGTCTGAGTAAAGCACACCCTCCTGTGGTTCCTGCATACACTGCCCTCATGGCAGTATGGAAAGATGTGGCTACAAGAGACTCCAGGTAGAAAGGAAGGCGATTAAAGAGCAGTCATCTCAGCCACTGAGAGCCTTGTTTAAGGGAAAATGGTGTCAATATAATCCTTGGGTTTAGCTTATTGCTCGGAGCTTTTTAAGATCTGACCCTAGTTTTCACGGCCTCTGAGTGCAAGTGTGTTAAGGGAATGTTCACTCTGTATACTAGAAAACATTACTTTTCTATTCAAATAGTAAGCTAGGAGATACAAAATTGGCCAGCAGAGGGAGCAGATTTATGTAAACTGGGCCATGAAAAATACTTAGTCCATAACGCCTCAGAGAACAAGGATCCTCAAAGATGCCCATTACAGCACTCTCATGCTGTGCACAGAGAGAAAACAGAAGGACCAAGCTAGGCTCCCCAGTTCCCCAGCTCCTCTCCTTTACATTCTCACTTTTCAGTTGAGGGTTTTTTGGGTTTTTTTTGTTTATTTATTTGTTTGTGAGGGTTTGTTTTTTTGTTTTTGTTTTGTTTGGCTTTTTGTTGCTCTCTTTTGGTTGGTCTTGTGAAGTAAAAAAATATATTTTAAAATGCCATAAATATTATTTACCAAATTAAAACAAAATTTCTATGCATATCTCTCAAATTAAGGTATCTTCAGGTCAGAAGCCTAAAAGCGATTTAATACATAAGAGCTATCATAAAGTTGTAAGTTATGAATGTTTAGAACAGGACACTGTTAGGACCAAATCATTAGATAGTAGTCTTTGTTTCATATGCTGAATCAGGAAATCGGAATATATTTGAGAAAAACAAATCTTGCCAAATATGATACATGAAACAAATGTCTTTATGCTGAACTCTAGTTATGTAGAAAAAACCGTAGCATCTCATGCATCCTAACTAACGTCCTTGGTACATGTAGGATGGTATAATGTTAGCAAGTTTAACATTTAACAAGTTTTGTGAATAAATGCATATTTAGGATAGTCTTCTGAGCATTGGGCAGCTTACAGACAAGGAGCACTTTACCTTCGTGTGATCTCAATCTGAGAACTATGAGTGAACTCCTGTGTGAGTGCATGAAGGAGCTCAGGCATTGAAGGAGCTGAGTCACTCAAGATACTAGAGAACTCGAAAAAGGACTTTTGGAAAATGAGTAAATTTCCCCTTACAACTATTTAGGCTATGAAGTTTTGAGCTGTATAATGAAATAAGTTAGTTTTCATGAAATTGCCATCCCTTTAAAGAACAATAGCATAGAAAAAAAGATTCCAACTCTTCATTTAGGGAGGGTGTTAACTTAATTATGATTGAACACCATAATGAATGGTGACTTTTTAGATCAATTGCAATCTTGAAACAACTAAGACATATAAAATGAAAGCAGGTCTTTTAAACATATATATATATAAGTTTCAAAGAGCTGATATAAACTACAGAAGATAAAGTACATGGAATTTAGTGATAAATTTAGCGAGAAAAGTATAATCATTTCTCCTATGAGGTCAGATTTACTCATTAGGAATCATTATTTCATCATGACTACTACATATAAACAACTTCTAAATAAATAAAATCACCAGGTATTTCAGTTTGGTGATTTGAGTGTATTTGAATGGATGGGCACCAGAAAGAAATCTCTGAATTGGTCACAGCAGGGTGTGGTACGGCTAGATTAGAAAAGTAAGTGAGGACTGGAGAGATGGCTCAACCATTAAAGTTTAGGCCCACAACCAAATATGTGAAAACTGAGACAAGTGAGAAAGAAAGGAGGAAGGAATCATCTGCCAGAAACAGCCTTGGATTTCTTTACTGAATAAGTGTTTGCCTAGAGTGTGCCTGGCTAGGGCTGCCCAGGGGAACATGCAAAGTTCCGTTCTATGCTACAGCCCCTACGATGCAAAGAAGGAAACCGGTGGTTCTGTGTGGTTCATCAGAGCACAGCTGCTTAAAACCTTTTCCATTCGCAACACTTTTTTCCCAAAGAAAATTATAAGTGACCCTTGGTATCTAAGTGTATAAAATAGGTATGTGAATCAAATCATAAATAAGTTCATCTTAAATACCATATTACTATTGACAAGAAAATAATGATGATGTATATACTTTTATTTTTACATAGTTAAATCTTGGCTGACTAATACTGCAAAATATAGAATACTTTTATCATTTAGATAATTTTATTTTATACTTGTTAGTTATGAATAGTTAGTGTTATGAATTCCCGGCTTGTATTAATGTATAGGAGATTTGTAATGACTATTCCTGGTTGTCAACTTCACTATATCTGAAATGAACTACAATCCAGAATTGGTGGGCTAACCTGTGATCCAGATCTTGAGGCTGTAAGACACAAGTTTCTGACCTGGATCTTGACATGGAGATCTCGAGGCATAGTGGCTATGAAAAGCTTAGGCCCAGACAAGATAGAACATACATTTAATCCTAGAAGACTAAAGCAAGGAGATCTCTGACTTCAAGGTCAACCTGAAACAAAACAAGTCCCAGATCCAGGCATGGTGGTACACACCTTTAATCTGGGCCACACCTTCTGCTGGAGACCTACATAAAGGACATTGGAAGAAGGAAGATTTGCTCTTCTTCATCTGCTTGCATTTACTTGCCAGCACATCTGTTGGAATCTACTTCTACAGAAGACCAGCTGAAACAACCAGCCTCGTGGGACTAAGCAACTACTAGATTTTTGGACGTCCCATTCATAGCTGACCACTGTTGGGTTAGTTAGTTTACAGACTGTAAGTCATCACAACAAATTCCCTAATATATAGACATTCCATAAGTTCTGTGTCTCTAAAGGAACCTGATTAATATGGGGGATAGTGATAAAATGTTTAGTGGACATTTCAGAAGTTGTTGAAAATTCTGTCTGTAATCTAAAGTAAAAATTAATTTTTTAAAAAATAAAACTCAAATTAGCAACATAAACAATAATTTTTAAAAAAATCTAGCATCTTAATAATATAATGCAAAGACATACTAATTTGATACACAAATGTTGAGGAATGATGGTAAGAAAATATTAAAAGCTTTTGTTTTCTGTAATTGAACAATTATGACATTTATATATGAGCACAATGCATTTTATATACAGTATAAACATTGTATTTCTAGCATTGGTACTTGAAGTAACATGATTGTTTGTATTGCATTGTATGACACATTTAGAACCAAGTATGTATACTGTGTGTCCAGAACCAAGGCTGTGGTGAAGTCACAATGTAACATGGCGAACATTGCTGGAAACAGCTTGGATGCATTCTGTACATGGTTGATTTTGAATTAACCTGGTGATTCTCTTTTGAAAACCCTTTTATTGTTGCCAGTTTTTTCATAGCAAAGAAACCACTAGTTGTAAAAGTAAACAGGGATAGGATCAAAAGGGTTTCATATGTTATGTGAACATAAGAGTTTGGGCATTTTTAGTACTTTTAGAGCTTGTTAAAGAACTCCCAGGGACCTGTTGATTGGCATGTAGAAAACTGATTGTCAATAGTTTTAGCTGAGAAGACCAAACTGATTAAAAACAGTGGAGCATGTATGAAGTAGAAGGGACAGATCTTGGTAAGAGAGTAGAAGTTGGGGTAAATAGCCACATGCAATAATTTATCGGAAAAGGGCAAAAAGGCCTGTATTTTCATATATTAATGCATGTGCATATATGGGTATAAGACAAACAAATATAGCTAATATAGCTTGTAAAGTATTTGTGAATATTTGTGTGAAGGTAAGAGATGCCTTGTCTTGGTTAGAGTTTTACCTCTGTGAACAGACACCATGACCAAGGCAAGTCTTATAAAGGACAACATTTAATAGGAGGCTGGCTTACAGGTTCAGAGGTTCAGTCCAGTATCATCAAAGTGGGAACATGGCAGCATCTACGCAGGCTTGGTGCAGGCAGAGCTGAGAGTTCTACACCTTCATCTGAAGGCTGCTAGTGGAAGACTGGCTTCCAGGCAGCTAGGATGAGGGTCTTAAGCCCAGGCCCACAGTGACACACCTACTCCAATAAGGCCACACCTTTTAGTAGTGCCACTCCCTGGGCCATGCATATACAAACCATCACATGCCTAGTTCCTATTCACTAGGCTCTGGCATACTCCTCAGGGGTATGGCATGGTGAAGGCAGAGGCCTGGTCTAGGCAAAGCAATTTATTTGAGAATCTAGAAAGCATAGATTGAAATCTGAATCCGTAAAGAGATGAGGGACTGTGACATGCTTAGAAATATCTGTATGTTCTCTATCAGCAGTTAATGTTGAAGGTTAGCACCAAAATTAGGACTATGTCAGTTCACCACAAGATAGACACTATGAACAAATACTTGCCAGGCAAATCAAGTCTGCATAGGTGCTTGCTTCATGGCCTTGGTATATATAGAGATCTGTCTGGCTTGGGAAAGACCAATTTGTACAAAGACTTGGTAAGGCTAAGGATACAGAGAGAACTCCCAAAGAGGGACTGTGTATTGGCCAAAGACAAAGATTGATGATTCAAATTGTTGAGAGTTTGTCAAAGATACTAAAAGTATAATAGCTCAGGGTAGCAAAAAGGAAGACGAGAGTGCTTTTGGGCTACGGGAAGGTATTTTCTTGACTTTGCCTAAGAAGAGAAATTTTGAATGGTTACACCAGGTAGGAATTTGGAAAGGTTCAGGAAGGCAGGGCATTCTTAGAATGTGCCACGTTGTAGGAAGAAAAACAGTATGGAGGGTGAGTAAAACTGAGGCTCTGAGGTTTGCAGATCTTGTTTGAATTCTAGCCCCTGAATTCATGATGGCCCCATGGCTGTGGGTGTGTTGCATTAGCTTCGTCATTCACAGTGGCTTTGTTTATAAAAGGAGATGATTACAGCATCTTTTCCCAAAACTTATTTTAAGAGTTAGACAGTAATTCATGTGAAGTGTTTGCTATGTAGCAATGTTCATTCAATACAGTTTGCTGTTATTATGAAGCAGCTTTGATTAATGGCCAAGAACCAGATTCTGAAACAAGACTTCCTGAGCTCAAATATTGGTTCTGCCAATTATTGCTCCTGATTTATTTGTATTATTGTGACTTTCCAACTGATCAATAAATTTGCCTTCTTGGCCAGAATAATTGTATTGTACCCAAGTGACATGTATTTAATGAAAACTTTTGGTAATTTATATGAGGGGAAAAACATGTCTCTAAATTATGCGTGCCTCAGTTTTCTTGTCTAAGAAGACGATAATACGTATCATTTCGACTTGTAAGTTAAAGTGATAATGAATATAAGTTCTTAGTATGTGGTGCATAGGAAGCTGTGGTACATGGCCAGCTGTCATTATCATTATTACCCATGCCCATAACATTAATAGGGACTGAGAAGTTTTTCTATAGAGCCCTTGTCTGATAAGACAAGTAAGTGATTCATTCATAAGTAAGCACTGAAGACCAAACTCAGACTGCAGTTTTGTGGAACTGTGAGGCCACAACAGTAGCCAGAGATCTGAGAACTGCCCTAGAGAAGAAAAGTAGTTGAGGACTTTAGAGCTTGGCTTGAGAAAGGACAGGACCAGTCATGGTAGGAAAAGAGCACCAGTAAACCCCGTTTCCACAGTGCTGTATTCTGAGAGAATAATGAAAAGCTATTAACAAATGGCCACAGAAAGGAATAAAGCTACTGCAACATGTTAACAATTGTGTGGAGTTAACTTCGACTTATTACATCTATCATGTTTCCTTATTAACTTGTGTCTTGTGATCTCTCCCCTCCTTCCCCTCTTCCCCCTCCCCCCCTCTCCCCCCCCCTCCCCCCCTCCCCTCCTCCCCCTCCCCCCCTCCCTCCCCCCCCCCCCTCCTCCCCCTCTCCCTCCCCCTCCCCCCTCCTCCTCCTCTTCCTTCTCCTCCTCTCCTTCGTCCTGCGTGTTTTAAGCATTCTATTCTCCAGCTAAGAGAACAGCATACAAGCAAAACAAAGAAAGAAGTCCTGTTCCTATATTCACTTTCCATCTCCTGATATCTAACACAGGTTAGATGATGGGGTAAAAAAAAATTGGCTGGCATGCTTATTACTCTGAAGAGTTGCTGAGAGGGAAATTCACATGAAGGCATAATTGTACATACATTGTACAGGAAACTGTAGTCAAAGGTCCAAAACCTGCAGTCCAGCCTTTGTGTCTGTGTGGTTGATGGGAAGTGCTGTGCTGGAAGGCAAGTGGTGTGAACTGGAGCCCGTGCAGTATGTGAGGCGAGCTGATACCGAGAGGACGGGGACGAGGAGTCAGACTGCAGGCATGGGGAGCACAGAAATCATCGCACAGAAGCCATGAGGGACAGATGGAGAGAAGCAAAGGGGAAGTGCAGAGGACAGAGCAGAAGCAAAGGGTGAGCTGAATGGGAGTTACAGTGAGTTAGGATGGACACCAGGCCTGCAGATAGGTCGTCATCAGCACTGATAATAGATGAGGAAATACCTGTGAACATAATTTTTTGTACTTCATCTTCCTTTCAGTGCGATGATTATGACCTAAATGCTAATAAATGCATATAAATAAAAACAACCCTTTGTTAATAATAAACTAAAAGGCAATTTGTAAGCCCACGGAAGAGTAGCATTTTGGCAATCAAGAACACAAACACCTCTACAAAATACTAGAGAAAGAAATGGTTTCATTGTGTTATTGACTTTTTTTGCATGTAAATAACATCCTAGTCGTCTCGGGGTACCTTGTCTCTTCAAGGTAGCTATTGTCTTGATATCTGTAGCTTAGAGCAGCATTTTATCTTGTTAGGCTGCCCTAAGAACAAGTGTCATGGAATGCTGCCAGTCTTAAAAGATCTTAAAGTATACATTCTATCATGAGTTATGCGAAGAGACCAGCACAGTGGCCTGAGCCACTTCGGCTAGTGGTACCCCCCGTTGTTCGTGAAGAGCACACAGACAGCAGCAACATGCCAGAGCTGAACTTTCAATTGAAGAGCTAACTGTGTTTCAGTGGGGAACATTTAGAGACACTTTATGTGAACTTTAACTGCATTGCTTCTAAAATGAGAGTGTTCATTGAATGAAATAATTTTTCACTCAATCTGTCTATAGGTTAGGATTCTCATTAGAATCCCAATAAATAATAATGGTTGCCATTTGTAGAGTTTTGTCTTTAAAGAGTTGTCATCTAATGTATTTGCCATGTGGAGTCCTCAGAGACCTGGTAATACTTTCTGCTGTAAATATCTGAACTTCTTCCTCATCTTCAGTGTGCTCCTTTGATTCTCTAAGTCCTGTAACCTACTTCTGCAGTAAATGCTCAGTGGTGACAGACTCGATGGCTTCATGTTGGATTCTCCTTCCCTTGGTAAGCAGTTTGGTTAAGTTAGGCTTTCTGGAACATCTCTCTTACTTGCTACCTGAACCCCCGACAATGTACTTAACTCTCACTTGCTTGAATTGTGACTCAGTGTTAACTTTGGAATGTTCCTATGAGGACTGAGATGATCAATATCATATATGTTACATCTAGAATTGAAGTCCAGTTCAAAGGACAAATGTTTTAGTTGTGTATTTGTATTGTTTTAAGAATATTTTTGGAATATAGCATCCTGAGTGATACGTGGTTAAAGATCAGAAACTCAGTAAGTCCTGTATTCTCTATACTAGGTATTCACTATACATTTTTACCTGTGATAAGATTCATTTACATATTAGGTATGTAAGAGACTAATAATGATAAAGTGATCATAAAATTGAATAATTATAAGATATAGAAGTCTGGATATAAAGAACACTTCAGTATGTTTGATAAAAGATGTGCTGTCGGTGCAGTATAAATGGGTTGGTAATCTCTTTATTGACTGGATTCTTTCTCCAGTAGTATTTGTGTTGTTAGTTCCACCATACTTGCTTATCAGTACCACCATCCTAATGTAAAGTAAATGGCCTGGTGTCACTCTGGAGATTCCATGCTGATGTCTTCAGAAGCCTGAATTCCTTCTGGAGCAATGTGTTTCCATTGTCAGAACATGGGTTTTCTCATGTCTTTCACTAGCATATGCACTGTCTTTTCCATCTTCACTAAGCATTTACTGTGTATTTTTGCCATAGCTTGAAGTTTGAGCTGTGATAACAAAGCTAGCTTAAATTTTTCCTTTCATCACAATTTCATGACTAGAAAGCTCACTCTAACTATAGACTTTAGCTACTTCTGCATAGGAGTTTCTTTCTTGATAAGTTGAGAATGTTTACCTTTTCTCTTAAAGGAAGAACTTTACAGTTTCTCTATGATATGTGTTTGCATATCTGAATTCCTAGCATCACTTTGTTCACTTCCTGGAGACATTAAAAATGAAGATCTAAGCACTATTGAGTCTTGCTTTATGCTGTCTGCAGTGGCTACAAGTGCCTAATACACAGGTAGTGTCACTAAACTTTGGCTTGACTTATATCCCAGGTAAGATGAAACTGAATAGCACACTATTTCTGCATGCTACTTAGACTGGTTTCTAACTTAAAAATTAATACTTCATTTCTGGAATCTTCTCTATAATCTTTTCAGATTATACTTGGCCACAAGTAACAGAAAGTGTGAAAGTGTAACTATGATAGAAAGAGACTGCTCTGACCAGACTCTGAAGAGTGTAGGGCTTTGATTCAGGGCTCCACAATAAGGCCTTAGAAATGACGAGATATTTGATAGCCGCCTTTAAGGATGTATAGCAACTTAAACAGAAAATAGGGTTTTAAGCAAAGAAGAAGCAGGGCCTCAAGTTTGGGTTGTTGGTTAGTTAGCTCCTACAGAAGCAGGCCTAATGTGATAGACAGAGAGGACTGGTGCAGTTTGTGTGCTAGATTCGACCTGTTCCATCTTCACAGTTGCTCTCTGCCTACAGAGTAGAGAAAACTGAAGCAGCACTACCTTCCTTCAGGTTATGAGTGTTGCTGACAAGGCTCATGAGACTCCCCTTCCTTCTCCTGTGTTTCATCTGAGGTTTCATCCCTAACATTAGGACAGGGTTTTATTAGACATGCAAGAAAGGTTAGACTAAAAAAGAATGCTGTGCCACAGAGCTGATGGTTTAAAGCTGTAAGTTTACTGATGGTTTACACTGTAAGACAAGGTGAGAGAAAGACTAAGAGCATCTTTTTTACAAACATAACTGTCTTTTGACTACATGACTTCATGCTAATCAGACAAAGGAATGATACCTCCTCCCTTTTCAGTTTTTGAGGCTGGAGATACTGACTGCAGGCATATGGACTACTGGTGAATGGGAGCAATCTTGTCTCTCCTAAGCAGAACTGTAGGCTATTTTCGGGTGGGTAGATGTTGCCTGTTAAAGCTGTACTGCCTCTGTGGGGCATGGAAGAAAGGGTGTGCTTTGCTAACACTCAAGGAGAGCCTCTGAGTCAGTGTGCTGGGCATTCGGTTGTCTACCAGCACAGCTACCTGCTGAGTTCTCACATGAAGACTGGCCAGTGTGATGACTAACTTCTCCAGTAATTGGTGGTGGAGGGAGACATGTATTTGAGGCCTACTAGTAGTAAAGCTATTTTGCCTCCACCATTTTCTTTGACCGTCTTTATTGTTGTTATTGTCCTTCTGCCTCTTTCTTCTAAATGGTAAATATTATTAAATATTAAATCAATAATTTACCATTAACTTAGTTTAATAATTTATTATTATTATTATTATTATTATTATTATTATTATTATTATTATTA
>JADRCH010000180.1:6287237-6300682 GCA_019843965.1 Rhynchomys soricoides | reverse complement strand
TATTATTATTATTATTATTATTATTATTATTATTATTATTATTATTAAGGTTTGATCATGAGACAGGTCTTAAGAAAATGGGCTTTCTATGTTTGAAAAATACTGCTAACTAAAGTTCTCTCTACCATTTAAAACTGATTGATAATGAGGGACTGGCATTAAGAGCCCATACAGAGACCCTAAGCTTGGTTCCCAGCACCTCACTACCACCTACAGCTTCAGTTAAGGAATGTAATATCCTCTTCTAGATTCTAAGGGCATCATGTGCACATCCATATACCCACCACCACAGACACATACACAGAAGTGAAAGTAACAGAATATTTTTAAAGACTATAAAAATAGCTAGTGTACAATTATTGGAGTGCAGTGAGTATGTATTGTGGAACACTTATGCCCACAGCAAAGGGATAGACACTGGTGGCATTGCTGTTTATATGGTAAATAAACATTCAGTGTTTTGGATAGGGTCTTCAACACTTGGCAGTCTCAGCAATAAAGTTGGGTTTCATTTAATTTTTCAAGTACTCAGCTCATTGCTCAAGCAATCTGAGATTGTCTTACAATCACTGACAATGTAATAACCCTCCTTTGAATGAAATCCATCAGTTGCTTCATTTGTTGCATGTAGACTGCTGGCTGAATTTGTTGTTCTTTGAGAAACAGCAGCCAGAGTAAACTAAACTTTCACTATTAAAATTAATAAAATTTCCACCTTCTCATTGATTACTGGGGGTAGTTTCTCAGGTTACTTTTTTTTTTCTTTTTTTTTTTTGTCTTTCCTACTTTTAAAAATTTTTCCTTTGATTCTTCTCTCAATTTCTTACTGCTTTATAATATAATGAATTATAATCAAGAACATCATTAACCCCCACTGTTTTACCTTCTTTTTACAGTTTGAAAATAGACTGATAGGAAATTGAAATCTAGCTTGTTAGATTAGACAACTGTAAATTATTCAAGTGTCTGGTTCACAGCTGGAAGTGCTTTACACGTTTAGATTACACTTTCCAGACCATTCCATACTGACATGTACTGTCTACAGTTCACTTATTGTTGTATTCATCTCTCAAGAATGCTAAAATTAAATGTCCTGTTTTATTCCTGACCCTGTGTAGGGGTGCTGGCTCTCTTTTCCCCCGTATCCAGGTGACTGTTGGTTTTCACACACCATAAGCCACCTTGGCCTGTATGTCAGAGTTGGACAGTTTCATTCCCCTTCCACGTTGGGAAAAGAATATCTGAATTCAGAGAAATGAAAGAGATGGTGGTTACTCTGAAGCCACTATAGTATACAAAAATAGTAGATCATTGAAACAGTTAAGTACTGGGGTTTATACAGCTGTTTGAAAAATACTCACATCTAACTGATCTCAGCACTTTGGTATGTTAGGAGACAGACAAACAAATAAAGTCTTGAACCATCATAAAAAAGGCTCAAGAGTAGAGGAAAGATTTGTGCAAACTATTATTCAAAGGAAAATGTAGCGAAATTGCAAACATAAAGTCATTACATGTATTTCTGTGTAAGGAGAGTTATTTTCGAAGTACCAGAAAGGATACAGTAACCAGAGTAACATGTAGACTGTATAGAAAGAATGAACAGAGGTCATAGATGGAATGAAGGCAAACTTGAAACTACATATACTAGCCATTAGTGTGATGCTTAAGATCCTATTTTATCTATGAATATTGAATTATATACGCACAGGCATATAGTGGGCCCTCTATTTGATTCAACTAGCCTCATAAATCATCAAGGAAAACAAATCTTAGCGTTTATGCTGGTCTTGCACAGGATTCTCCTTGTCATTAGTCCCCAAAATCTAAATACGATAACATTTTATAAGAGATTTGGGAATCCTAGGATTTTAGTATCTGTAAAGGGTACTGAACACACATATGTTTGTGTCTCGAATAAATGCTTATTTTATGTAAAACTAATAGCATGTAATTCACAAGTCTTGGGGCTAAATACATTTTTCTAAAGGCACTGGAAATACTTTGCCCTCTCCAATTGATAAAAATGCCAAAGTGGATGGTTTCCCATTTATTATTATTTTTTTTTTTTTACTATTAAAAATGCTATCTCATAAAATATTGGGTCCCCAATATGGATTTAATTACCACTCAAGACAGCTTATCCTGAATGATTAATAAACCACAGAAGCAGCCATTTCCTTTGCTCTCTGTATGGCAATGGTATTTTTGGAAATTGGGCTGCCTGTGCCAAGCTTTATTTGTAGATTGAATGGGAGTTGTTAAATGGCCTATCAATTCACAAGAAATCTTTGTTCTTTTATTAAGAGCATGCCAGATAACCGGTTCCATTAGAGTTTTCAATAACTTCTTGTGCTCTTAAAGCAGCCACACAAGTCATATAATTACTTCATTCAGCAGAAATTGTTCCTACAAAAGCCTTAGGAACACTGTTTTGCTTCCTCCTCCTCGCCTTCCCTTCCCTTTACTTTTTTTTCTTTCTCACTCCTTCCTTTATTCTCTCCCTCCTCCTCCTACCTCTCACTTTCTTCTGTTTGTTTTGTTTTTGGTTTAATCATAGACAAATGCATACATAGTGAAGGGTTTTTAATCAAAGTGAAAATTTTTATTTTATGAAAATATTTGATTGCTATCTTCAATAAGAATTATCTCACTGTCATCTGCAGTGAGCTGATTGAATAACTAGCAGTGTACTCATATTTTGATATACTATACTTATTAAAATGAACAGGGAAGAGCATGGTATATACAACTTCAGAGCCAAGGGGATAACTCAATGGGTACAGGCACTTGCAGATAAGCCAGATGATTGTGTTTGATCCCTGAAACCTGTATGTTACAAGGAGAAAATGGACTCCTGCAAGTCATCCCTGACTACCCCCTACCCCCTCAACACATACAAGATTGAGATTTAAAGGGTTCCAGAGGCTATTGAAATTGGTCAAAGGAGATAGGTAAGCAGTTAAAGCTACAGTTATCAACCTATGTGTCTCAACCTTTTTGGAGGTCAAATGAAAACTTCCCTCTCTCCTAAGACCAGTGGAGAACACAAATGTTTACATTACAATTCGTAACAATAGCAAAATACTGTTATGAAAAAGCAATGAAAATAATTTTAGGTTTGGTGGTCACAGCATGAGGTACTGTGTTAAAGGATCGCAGCACTAGGAAGGTCAAGAGCCACTGAGGTGGAGATGTTGATTAACATATGGAAATTTACTATGGATAAAAGTGGCATTCCTGCTGTCTTAGTCAGGGTTTCTATTCCTGCACAAACATCATGACCAAGAAGCAAGTTGGGGAGGAAAGGGTTTATGGAGCTTACACTTCCATGCTGCTGACCCATAATGTGTTCATGCTCCAAGTGTTTGGAAACTGCAGTTTTCAAATGTGTATTTTGCTGTTTGAAATAGTTTTATTTCAAACCTAAACCAAGAAGAATCAAGCGACTCTTAGAAAGCATTTATTTAATATTGCAAGCACATTTATCTTAGTGTAGACTGCAAAATTCACTTGAAATGTAATAGTGAAATAGCAGCTCTGACAGACATGTGAAGAGCTCCTCTGGGAGTCCCTCTGTTCCCTGAGAAGGCATCTCTCTTCAGGCTTGTGATAGGAACGGGGTAAACATGATATCCGAATAAACATGAACAGGTGAATGTAACTGGTAATCCTCTAATACCTTATGTAGGTTTTAAGTTTTGAATTTAATGAGTGGAAATAAGTAGTCTTATTAAGGAAATTTTTTTAAAGCTCAATTTAGCCCATTAAAATGAAGGCATGATTATGTACTTAGGATTCTCACTGAATCCAGTAAATGTCTGAGCTGATAGATCGTTTAAAAATTAAAATTGTAATCCAATGAGAGCTAACTGGGCAAAACAAGTAATTCTAATTAAACTGACTTTGGTTCATGTACACATTTTCTCTACCTTCTGTCCCCTCCTCCCTTCTAGGTCACAGTAATGAAAGGCAGTAATAGAAATAAAGATCATTCAACAGAAGGAGAAGGGGCTGGAAAACGACCAAAACGGAAGTGTCTTCAGTGGCATCCGTTGCTAGCCAAGAAACTTCTGGACTTTTCAGAAGAGGAGGAGGAAGACGAGGAAGAGGAAGATATTGATAAAGTAAGTCTTCCATTCACCACAGAAACCTCAAGGGTATTTAGGCATGAATCATTTTCTAGAAAACATAATAAGTTTCTATAACTTAGCTCCTGCTTAACTCCTAAATTTAACTTCCATTGATCTTCTAACAGTTTAGAGCAAAGGTAATCGTATGTCAGCTCTCTGTTTGTACACTGAGATTCAGATGGGGCTCTTCATGAAGCCTGTGTTCATCTGGCTCCCCGTTCTTTGCCTCTCGCCATCAAGCAGTTTCTGAGCTGTGCTTCATCTTCATTGCTATGCTATTTGTGGTATCTGGCCGTACTCACTCCCCTTCCGACTGTGGCCACACTGTTGTCAACGTTCCCTTCTTGGACCCCACCTTCCAACTCCAAGCATGAACAGCTAGCCCCAGAACTTAGGATAACTGACTTTTCATTATTTCAGTAAAGAACTACCTCCTTGAAGGCCAAAGTGTTGTATTTAAGCTAGGATTTCTTCAGAGCACTCACAGCTAGTTATCCTGTGGTTAGCTGTATACTTGTTCTGATTGCTTCTGGACCCGAGAAGCTCTGACAGTACAGGGTTTGCTCCTTTTGTCTCGTCTTCTGCCTACTCAGAATTTGACCCATAGCAGACATAGCAGAGTGTGAGTACATTGAATGGAGGGACAAAAGACATATATTTGTCATGACATTATACAGGTGTATGGTTTCCAGCTTTTCAGGCCGTTGACATCCAGTAAGCTTTCTCTGAACAACAAACATCTAACAGAATTCATCTTGTTCTGAGAAGTGAGCCCATTCCCACATATGCCCCCTCCCATAATGTCTACCAAAATTTGTTTGTGAGGCGTGTCTCAGTGCCCATTTAATTTTAAGATTGTTTTGAAAGGGAAGCTTCAAAACCATGGCACTCTTGTTTTACGAAATTGCTGACTTTATGCTTCGTTTGACTTTTCTGATTCATTTGCCTTGTCTATTACATGGTCCTTGTGATTGTCTCCTCTTTCCATGACAGCACTCTCCTCTGTTTATATAGCTTCCTTCACTTCCATTCTTTTCTGGTTTCTTTCAGTTCATTCTCGTATATTCCTTTACCCTCTGTCTTAGTCACGGTTTCTATTCCGGCACAACATCATGACCAAGATGCAAGTTGGGGAGGAAAGGGTTTATTGAGCTTACACTTCCATGCTGTTGTTCATCATGAAAGGAAGTCAGGACTGGAACTCAAGCAGGTCAAGGAGCAGGAGCTGATGCAGAGGCCATGGAGGAATGCTGCTTACTGGCTTGCTTGCCTCTCCTGGCTTGCTCAGCCTGCTTTCTTATAGAACCCAAGACTACCAGCCCACAGATAGTACCACGCACAAGGGGCCCTTCCCCCTTGATCACTAATTGAGAAAATGCCTTACCACTGGATCTCATGGAGGCATTTTCTCAACTGAAACTCCTTTCTCTGTGATAACTCCAGCTTGTGTCAAGTTGACACACAAAACTAGCCAGTACACCCTCAAATATTAATGCTTAAATCTTTATAAACAGTTTTACTTCTGTAATCTCAGCACTTTAGGAGACTTACTCAAGAAGAGTGAGAGTTTAAGGTTAGCTTTGGCGATGTAGTAAATTTTGTGTCAACAAACTAAACAAAAGTAACTGTCTCTGAGGCTGGACCTTTAATCTCTGTCTCAATCATGGATTTTTATCCTGAACTCTATACTCGTATTTCAGACTGTCTACTCTGTCTTCATCTCTGTCTCTATCTTTGTTCGTTTTCTCTCTCTCTACTCTGTCTCTCTATATCTATCTCTAGCTCTGTCTCTAATCTATCCATCCATCCATCCATCCATATCTATCTATGCTAAGAATGTTGATGTGACTGCACTCAAAACTAAGCGTTTACTTTTCTCTTCCAAGTCTTGTCTTTCCTTTATGAGTAAAGGCAACTTACAACATTTCCAGTTAATGCTTACCTTGCTTGATTTTGCTCAAGCTTTCTGTCCATCCATAAATTCTCTCAGCTGTACCTTTCAAATCATGTCCTTTATGTGACTCCTTTTTAAAATCCCTTTTAACTACCTTGGTGCAAGACACCAGTATTTCTAGCAGAAATTATTTTATTCCCACCCATCTTCCTTCCTCCATGCTTCCTCTTGTATTGTCTGTTCTGCACAAAGCGGTCACAGGAATCCTTTTAGAATGGAAAGCCAGTCACGTCACCTCCTTCGTTAACAAAGGCAGGGATTGTATACTCACTGCTCTGTTCAAACAGCCTGGTCCAAGGCAAGTCTCCAATAAACAGTTGTTGAGTGAAAGATTAAAGATCGGTTTACTGTCTTAGAAATGTCCCTATCCCCACCTTTAGTCTCCGAGTTTTAGGTCATTAATGTCAAGATATTATCCCACTGGCAGGTGTCCACCTAGCTACCAATAGATACTTCGAATGGAAATTGCCCATCACTGTTTGCTCTGCCCTTCATGGGATTAATTTTCAATTTTCAAATCCAGTTAAATACCAACCGCTCTGATTCTATCTTGAATATCATCTCTGTCCTTATATCATATTCCTATTCCTCTTTTCTGGATTTCTACTCTCTTTTCCCTGGACATTGGAAGTAAACTTAATTGGCTTCTCAAGGGTTGGTTGCTATGATTTACTCACAAAGCCCATGATCTTCAGTATCAGCTGCAGCTCCTTCTTTAAAGTACAAATCTAACACTGTTTATGCATAGCTCTACATTTATATTAGGGACTTGTCTTGTTACTGTAACACAACACCTGATAAAGGCAACATGAGCAAATATGTATTATTACAGTTCCCAGGCATGTAGTTCATCATAGCAGGGAGGACATAGCAGCAGTGGCAGGAGGCAGATGTCACATGGTATTCATAGTATGCGAGAGCAATGCATGTTTTTGTCTGTGTTCAGTCTTCCCATCTCACTTAACCTAATCTAGAAAACTCCTTGACAGAGATGTCCAGAGATTTTATCTCTATGATGATTCTAAATCCTGTCAAGATTAACTATAACACCAATGCATCCACCTTAGGTACCAGTATTTATTTCTTATAACGTTTTAAGAGATGCTTGGAAAATAAAAATAAAGTCAGTTGTTTTTAATCTTCATTTTCTTGTCTATGTATTCACTCACTTTCTAGTTGACTGATTTAATGAAATAACTGTAACATTAGATAGTACTTAAGAATTTTTGATGCCTATACTTAGAACAATAAAATGCTGACAGTTTGCTTCAAAGCAACAACTGGTGTGTGGATTCAAATTCCCACTTTTCACCATGGCAGAGCTCATTCTTCACAAAGTGCTCCATATTTTCTACCACCTTCTTCCCAAATCCTAGCCTCATTTTTCCTGTATTGTGCTATAGAGCTGTATGCTGATGACTGCATGAAGTTCTTCTGTGTCTGCTTCTCCACACATCCCTACTGATCAGTCAGCACGTTCTAATCCAGCTTTCAGAATCTGTTCCAGGAAGGACCCCTTTGTCCTCCTTTATTTTTACAAGTGCTTATCAGCACACTGCTTTCTAACTCATTTGTTTATATGTATTTCTTTCCTTTGAAAATAGTTATTTTTTTCAGCATATAGTTTGAGTTTTATAATATAAACAAAAGTTACTTATTCTGAAGAAAAACTAGGATTATTTCTATAATTTACATAATGCATTTATTCCTACTTTACCTTAGCTTCATAGCTTCAGAATAGCAAGTAAATATCATTGGAAATTCAGATTACTGCTAGTGATTACATACATAATGAAGGAAACAATCCTGTACCCTTTATTCTCAGTAATCCTAATATAGTGACGAGTCAGCCATAGTTTCAAGGCTTTTCTTTATTGTGTTTGAAGTTAATTGATGGTTGATTTGTTATATTTGCAACATTTACTTAAAAATGTACAAAAATACCTAACCTGAGGCTGGTAAGGTGGCTCAGAAGGTAAAGGCATTTACCATATAGACCTGGCAAACTTAGTTAAATTCCTGGAACTCACGTAAAAGTTGATGAGAGAACAAACTCAACAGAGTTGTCATGTTGTGTCAAGGGTACACTCCCCCTCCTACCCCATCGTACGCAAACATTCGCACACTAACACTAATTTTTAAAACATCGTAAGTTGGAATAAGCAAGTGATTCATTTTACAGTATCTGTTTCCTGCTGTATGGTAAATATTGTGTGAAGGAGCACAGTTACCTTCTTCCTGTGGTTCTAGCACTCTCTGAGCAGTGGTCAGGAGCCGCTTCAGAGCCACAGAACCAGAAACTGAGAGCCTAGCAATCCTGTATTAACAAAGACTCCAGAGAGTCTAGTATCAGGGCTGCTGCCTTACTGAGGAATGCAGACTGATGACTACCTTGAGCCTTCTTGGTTTTGACTGTAGAACACAGACTTATCTAATCTGGATTTCTGCACATGATTGTGTTGTTTCTGAGAAACACTGCAGAATTATACTTTAGTCTTAGAGGTGCTGTATTCACAATATTGCCTGAGATCTGTGATCACAGATGTACTTAATGCAATTTAATCTGGCAGCAGTAATATGCTGGAAGTGTTACAAGGAGGATTCAAAAGAGAGAGACTAGACTATAGGCCAGCATGGTACAAAGCCTGAGAATTGCACAGATTCGGGAGGGCAATGAGTAGACTTGGTCCTTTATGGAAGTCCTCAAAGACCTTGAGTAGTCATCAACAACGTGCTTAGGAAAGAAAGCCTAGAGGAATTTGTCCTTATTGTCAAAACATCTTGGAAGATAAGTCTGATGCTTATGTGATTAAAGTTGTACTGTGAAGTTCTTTAAAACAATTACATAAAAGGTAATATTGATACTTTATATAAGAAGCTCTACTTCTAGCATCTGCAAAAGCATGAATATTCTATATTTGCTTTTTTATTATGTCTGCTTTCATGGCAAACATTTCTTCCTGTGTTATTAGCTATAAGGTATTACTTTTTAATGAGCAGAAAGAGCGAATATCCATGTATTTTCACACGGCTATCATTAATATTGAGACTCATAAACCACAAAATCATTTTTGTTCACTCTTAGCAATTAGTTAAATGTTAATACCAGATAATGCGTTTAGTTATAAAGGTAAATAAGAGAATTTTGTCCCCAAGGCTCACTGTTTAGTAAGAGGAGAAAAAGGTAAGTAATTATAAAACAATGTAATATATGCTCTAATACAGACAGGGGTTACCATGGAAACCAAACAGGACACATCATAAATTAGTTACCAACCACCAAACGTAGTTAATGATTTTTTTTTAAAATTACTTTTTCAGTTTGTTAGATGTTTAAATGGAGCTAAGAAAAAAAATACAATTTGAATATTAAAATTGGTTGTTAAATCCAAATAGTCTGAGCTGTGTTAAGCACATGGCTTTTGCTTTGGTTGGTGGTAGGTTCAACTTCTTGAGGCGGATGGCCTAGAGCAAGATGTTGGTGAGACTGAAGATGATGAGTCACCAGAGCAGCCAGCCCGGAGACCAATGAATGCATTTCTTTTATTTTGCAAGCGCCATCGCTCCCTTGTCCGACAGGAACACCCAAGGCTTGATAACCGAGGTGCTACCAAGATACTAGCTGATTGGTGGGCTGTTCTTGATCCAAAGGAAAAGCAGAAATATACAGACATGGCCAAGGAGGTAGGTTACAATGGCAGGGTACGATCGTAACCATTGAAACCAGTTCTGTAAAACCAATATGCTGTAGCCCTTGTTAATGGTGTCATCTTCTGTTGTCATCAGATGCCAAGGAAAAAGATGACAGCCTAAGAGATTTTTCTTCCAATATGATGGGAATATATTAAGTTGATCACAGAATGATAAAGTTTTGATGCTAAATAATGTGTGTGCATGTGCATGTGTATTTAATCACTGGTCGCAGCTTTTTAAAAAAAGTACTACATTACATGATGGAGCATCTTCAGGGTATATGCCCAGGAGTGGTAAAGCTGGGTTCATTTTTCTGAGGGAGGCAATTTGCAGCCCCATGGAGGGAGCAACAGTGTCCACTGGCCTGACCCCTCGATATTCCTGGAGACTGGATCACCAACCAAAGAATACACATGGAGGGACCCATGGTGCTGGCCACATATGTGGCAGAGGAGGGTCTTGTTAGACATCAGGAGAAGGAGAGGACCTTGGGCCTGAGAGTGTTAGATCCCCCAGTATAGGAGAATGCCAAGGAGGGAAGATGAGAGTGGGTGGGTGAGCGAATACCCCCATAGAGGCAGGGGGAGAGGGGAGGGAATAGGGAGGTTCCAAAGGGGAGATCTGGAAAGGGGGAAACATTTGAAATGTAAATAAAGTAGGAAAAAAATAATAAAAATAAAACTTAAGAAAAAAAAGTAGTACAGTGAGAAAGTTGGACAGTGGTTTGTGTGCCTTCCAGCACTTGTTTCATCCTGTTTTGAACTTTAGTAAACACAATTGGTAAGAGACGTTCTTTGCCTTGTTTCTATAATGTAGCATGAAGATACGAAACCCATACACGAAACAGGATGTGCTGTGTGACGTTTGAGCAGTTGTAGTTGGTGAGACATTTCCACATGGGAAGGTGGCATATGAATTCCCAATTAGAGCAATAACTAAATATCTTCAAAAAGTGCTGTATTAGATTTGTTTCTACAGTAATCTGGAATTAATATGAGAGCATTGTACATTAAGTGTGAGTGGACGTAGTTCTAAGTAAAGAATAAGTAGTGTCATTGCGGTTAAGTCCGAAAGGAATCATTCGAACATTATTTCCTTAGAGTTTCACCTTGCAAAAAACCTTGGTCCATAAAAATCCCTGCTGCCCCACTAACTTCTGTGCAGAAAATAATGAGCCAGTGGGGGATAAAATAATGTAATTTCAAGATATTTTTATTAGACATCTCAGTATGAAGAAATATAATACCTTCAGTTGTGGTTTTATTGAGATGTTTAATAAGGAAACATGCAACATAAAATTTTCTTTTAAAACATTCAGGGAAATTTGAATCCAGGGTAAATGACTTATGTTGCTGTGTAATTAATGATCACACAAGGCTTTAGGAATTTACTAATTGTTAAAGATAGAATTTTAACTATCCTGGGTATCTATAAAATTTGAAATCAATTACAGCAACCTACGTGATTTTTTAATGTTTCAATATATTTCAACAAGCATAAAGTAATTAACAATAAACCTTTCTCATTAAATAGGTTTATGTCCTTTCATATCCATATTTTATATGATAAAGTAAACAATTATCTGAGACCTCACAGGGAGAAGCATACACTTCCTATAATTAAACACTTGAATTTGATTTTGGACAACATGCAACATATTTCCAATATAGTGTTTGCGTATTCTTAAATACAGCTAATTTACAAACCCAATAGGTGGCCACTTTTTAGAGGGGGAACTGTTATTTTTGCGCAGGAAATCCCTTATTAATTACTTAATTAGCTTCACAATATTTGCCATTGTGGTGCAATAATGAAATCTGTTTAGGTAGCCCCCTGCAGCCTACAAGTGGAAACTAGAATGTCCCGCATTGCATCTTGCCTTGTTTATAGTCACTCATATAAAACATTCTTATTTATACTCCAAAGTCTAATCGATTCAGCAACTTCCCAAATTATCACACAATTGCTCTCTCGTGGTTCTTTCTTTCAGCGTATTTACTAACTGTTTCACAGTTACATTAAAGTACATGTAATTGTGCTGAAGCCTTTTTTGTTAACATTGTAGCCTTAATTGGAATGTCAGTTCATTCAGCTGATGCTTATTAAGAAGTATTCCGGATTTTATGGTAGTTGGTAGTGATAGAAGTTCAGACACAAAGAAGGCCTCTGGGCTTCAAGACCAAGTCATTTTGAAAATTACTTCTCATGTAACTTTTCAACTCTGAATCCTCAACTGTGAATGATGTTTTATTAAACACAAGGCAGTCGTTCAGTACAGTGCATGAATGCTTTGCGTCATTTATCATTTGTATCCTTGCCTTTATCAGAGTGAGAATAGTCTTATTTACCCACAGGAGTACAGCCTTAAAATGTGTCCTTAGCTGTTTTTGTCATTGTGCAAACATCATAGTTTATTTACCCAACTAAGACCTTTTTTACAGAGCAATGCAATGTAATCCTATGAGACCACCATTGTGGTGTGTAGTTAACTAAAATATTATTGTCATTTGTATTTTTCTTGTTCTGATTTTAAAAGAAGCATCTCTTTAAAAGAATGAGTAGCAATATGACAACTCTCTCTGTTTATATTCATATATATGTGTATGTGTGTGTGTGTGTGTGTGTGTGTGTGTGTGTATATATATATACATTCACATATTTCTTTTTCTGCCATTTATGAAATTTCCTTGACTTTCCTTTTCTCACATTTGGTAATGAACTGCCTATTTTAAGATTTGTTGCCCTTTTTCATGAATTACTGCATAGTACTAATTGGTGTTAAGCTGGTTGTAAATTTTCCCGTTTGTTTCTTTTGTAATGAAAAAGGTTAAAGAGTTTAAAGAAAATTATTAAACCAAGTAATCATTTTTTAAGAAAATATAAGCATTTCATAGAAAGAATAGTGGACATGTGAGTTATACATCAGACTTCTTAGTGCATTTTCAGAATGGATCTACACTAAGTCTTTTTTGCCCTTACCCAAACCCCCATCTTTAAAGTAATAAGGTTAATTTTTTTATTACATTTATGTATTTGTGTACGTGCACAAGTGTGCACATATGCAGGTGCATGTGGATGGAGATCGGAGGGCAGCATTTCCTATGTGGGTTCTAGTGATCTCAGTCAGACTTTCAGGCTAGCATCATCAACCACTGAGCAATCTTGTCAGCACAAAGTTAAAAATGTTAATGAAATTATAATTTTTTTATTGTTTTAAGGTTAGTGCAAACTAAGGAAATTACTTTTGTCTTAATTACCTAAATGGAGGAAAGCTATATCTTAAACATATTTGTATTCGAAAGGAACTATTAGTGCCCCATTAACTTTCCTCTTACAGGATTTAAGTAGTCATATCCACAGCCAGCTCCACCACTTCCTTTTTGGTATGTGTCTTTTCTACAAAGCAACAGCAGTTTTTCAAGTATGTAATTCCTGTCGACTAGCTTTGTCATGAATGTTTTTAGGTTAATATATAACTTGAAATTCTTTTTCACCAAATTTTTTTTTTATCAAAACCATAAGTCTAATTCACTGTTTTATCATGTGAAATGGTGCTTTATTTCTGTTTTGAAAAATTTGCAAGAATAAACCACACCAAATTACTACACTGCATCCCACTGTCCCCCTGATGAGCTTACACTGCATCCCACTGTCCCCCTGATGAG
>JADRCH010000180.1:6218960-6287227 GCA_019843965.1 Rhynchomys soricoides | reverse complement strand
TGTCCCCCTGATGAGCTTACACTGCATCCCACTGTCCCCCTGATGAGTTTACACTGCATCCCTCTGTCTTATTGATGAGTTTACACTGCATCACACTATCCTACTGATGAGTTTAGACTTCTGTGAAGGAATAGTTTTCAAACTATGGAGGTAGAGATTAGTACCACTTTTCAATTCTTCCCTGTACTCTGATCTATGTGAATGTTGTAATTTCTGTCTGCTGATGAGGAAAAAGAAAGCTCTAACAGAACTATGGTAAGAGCTCCTCTAGCTCCCCATAGTAGATAGGATTAAAAGACAAAATGTGATATATATGCAATTTTAGATAATTTTCTCTATAATCATTTCACTGGTATGGTAGAATGTCTTTTTTCCAGAGTCATACTGGGCTTGCCATTTTTTCATTCTATGTAGATCTAGGCTGTATTAATAACTAGAAACACTAATGGACACTGAGATAGCACCCCACACTCAATTAAAATTAAATAAATGGAGAAAACCTTTCATTAATATTAAAATATATTGTAGATCAAATTTCCACTTATGTAATGAAATGAATGCATTTATTGTTTGAGACCCCATTTTCAAGCATTAACAGAATAGATTATTGTCTTTTGTCATATAATAATGTCATTGTCAGATATAAAAGAAGTAAAATACTGTGACAGAGGGTATGCATTTAGTGACAGTACTGAATAACAGAAGAAGCAGCAATTAGATGGCTGCTTTTTTATTTTTGCTAACAAAATACAATAGTGGTTAGGGCTAAAACAAGAGAGTCAGCCTTACTGAATGCCTCCAAGAGTAAGGAACCATTTGTAAAGCAAATTGAAGTAAGAGTATTTAATCAGCTGGAAATTTGCAGGAAAGAAAGTTCAGGGCCATGAGGTGAATTTTGATTTTTATAAAAATTTGAAAATCGGTATTTTAGCAAAAGTCTTGTTATTTTTGAGAGTTTTTCATCAAGATCTTAGAATCGATAGTCTGTGATTGATGTTCTTGGAGGATAAATGAGCTTACCATTCACCTCCAGCTTGAGCAGCGTGGCCCTGGATGTCTGGATAGATGGACCTATCTCTTGAGTCCTTTCATTCCTGTGATGATGGATTTTGTCCACACAGTTGACCTACATGGTAGTTATTACACTTAGCTATTTGCTCCCAACTGTATACTAAGTCTTCCAGCATTACTTCTTTCCCTGCCTCCACTGTAATTTCTTTCTTGGTAACCTTGGCATAACAAATGATTAAGCCTTTCTGTTGTCTCTTATAGCTGAATCAGATCAAATGATTGATGAGCTACCAAGTTCCAAGGACATATAGGTGTCTTTGCACTCTGATGCTGCTCTTGCCTCTGACCTTTCTTGCTGCCCATAGCTTGTGTTGGCTTAATGTTTCTATATGAATTTATGTGTTATTGTTCTCAGTCATTCACACTTTAATCTCCTCTAATCAGTATACATTTGACTAGGGTTCTAATGTTGTATTTCAGTGGTAAAATGTTTACCTAGCATATCTGAGGCTCTGGTTTCAATCTCCAGCAACAAACAAAAGCTAAAAAATCAAAATGTTATATGTGTGTATTGAACATTTACATTGAGTTTAAGAATCTACACGATTCAGGTTATAATTACAGAGTATTGTTCTTCCTAGTAAGTTGTCAGTTACCATTTTCTAAAACATCTCTCAAATGCCAGGCCTTTCTCTATTGCACACTTGTTATCCACTCAGAGGAAACTTGCTGTATTTTAGACCCATTGCAAAACCAGTGACTTGAGTCAGAACAGGTACTGTAGATTGTGTAGACAGAAATGTCTGTGTCATTAATTGTGGCTTGTGAGCAATATAAAAGAACAGACTCTGCCTTGATTCATGCTTTCTGTCTCCAGTGTCTAAGAAGAGTCTGTCTTCTGGTCAGTGCTCGCCGGGTCTGTAGTGAAGGTGCACAGTATAGAGACAAGAGAATCACAAACCATATGGGTGATTGTTGGAGCCTTATGTTATCATCAGTACTGTCATCAGTTAGTGTAAGCTGGCCTTCATTAACACCATCAGTAGATGATTCATTGATCAGGATGACAGTATAATTTCCATTACACTTGATTTTCACTGAAAGAGATCATTAAGTGACTCAGCAATATGTTACTAGTGAAGAACATATCCAAAAACTGAATATGAGGAGAAGGGTCCTCTCAAGAGGCAAGACATTCAAGTACTAATGATATGCAGCCTCTTTCACAGCTGCGGCTTTCTGCTTAGAAAAAAATTAACTACCAAAGAAGAGATCATTTTATTTCTCATAAAATTTTTAATGAATTTATTTGAAAGTCTTGGTCACTTCAGATGACTGTTAATCTAATGCACCTACCCATGTGCCTTTTATTGAAGCATGATACCGATGCATATGTCTCATATGAAAAGGGGATGCTTTTCACCCCTGGCTGCCATTTGTCACTTTCTACCTTTAGACAGCAAGCAAGGTTACTTGTTGGCCTCTGCTTAATATGTAAATTCCCCATTCACAAGAATGCACTGTGGTAGTGCTTCTTTTATGTCAACTTTGATGCTTCCAAATTCATTTTGCCATACTGTTGTAAATTTGTCTGACTTTGGCCTTGTGTCTCATTTCACCTATTTATTCTTAAGAATAGAACTAAATATACACTTAGAGAGATGGCTCAGTATTTAAGAGTCTCTGCTGTTTTCTAGTGGACGACCAGAGTTCAGTTCCCAATACTTACCATATTGAGCTACTTACTCTGTAACTGCAGGTTCTTCATGCCTGTGGCCTCCAAGGGCAGTATGCAGATAGCCACACATAGACACATATGCATGTAATTCAAATAAACAAATCTTTTTTAATTAAAAAAGAAAAGTATTTCTAGATTTTAGTGGCCTTTGTACTTAATTCACTCACACATACACACACACACACACATATACCTGTTATTAGGTAAATTTATATCTTACATATAAAACAATGTCAGAAAGTGAGTTAAGATAGCATGGGCATAAATATGTTTCATTGTCTATTAATACATTATTACCTACGCTATAGCACTTATTAATATAAATTATAGTGAAACCTTAGGCCTTCTCTTGTAAGGGTGTCTTTTACCCCTTGGCTAAAAGGTATTTAAAGCTTATATTGAACATCATTACGATTTTAAAGGGTTAGCCTGTGAGATTGAAAGAATTGTGTTAGCTGGTAATGGGAATGTTTGCCTAGCTCTTAGGAGACTGAAGCAGAGAATTATGAATTCAAAAATCAAACTGTCTTACAACAATGTGTTAATAAAATAATCCAATAGTAATAGTTGAATACTTAGGATATAATACATTTTCTTTTTTGCTTTTTGGCTTTGTGTGCTTGTCTGTTAACTAAACAGTCTAGCTCGGGGAGAGTGTAATGGCTCTCTGGAAAGAGTTAGTGGAGTCAGGGGAAAGGGTAAAAGAGGAACCCACAGGAAAAATGATGAAAAATGTTGTCAGTGGAGATTGAAACTTCCAAGTAAGACATAAAACTTGTGATATATTTATTGCTACATGTCACACCAGAGCTTGTTCCTATGTGGCATCCTTTGTGCTCATTAAAGTCTATTGACAGATATGTTACACATTATAGATGGGCAGACTGAAGTTAATGAATGCCCAAGGGTAGTTAAGCAGAGGCATGTCTTGATCCAATCTCATCAGACTATATTCACTGTTCTTTCTTCTACTTTGCCCTGTGTCTGAAAATAACCAAAAAGTTGGCCAGCTAGCCTACCTTGCTCCCTTTCTACTTGATCTTGGTTCCTTTATCTCATACTTGAGAATTTTACTTTGTCTACATTTGCCTTGCAAGAACACTGAGACCGAGATTTAATTTTGTAAAACTATTCCTAGCAGATTAAGCCAATCAATCGGTGGGCAGAATCTGGTTGCTGGTTGCAGCATTAACCCATGATCCCAAATATATACCGAAGTGTCCTTTAAAATAGGTGCTGGGGGATGGAGAGATGCCTTAGTGGGTGATTAAGAGCAATGGCTATTCTTTCACAGAACAGGGGTTCAATTCCCAGCATCCATATGGAAGCTCACAGCATCTATAGCTTCAGTTCCAGGGTATTCAGGGCTGCCTTCTAACTTCCGTAGGTACCAGACATGCAACTAGTACACAAACATACATGCAGACAAATACCTATATGCAAAAAATTAAGTTTAACACACACACCACCCCCTCATACACATAAAATTTTAACGCTTTAAGAGAAGAAACAAGTGCTGTACACACTGTTGACGCTAACTCCAACCATAGCTAGTACTGTGCTGTCTGTTAAGGCCACAGACGGCACTGCTCTGTGCTTAGTGCCTGCTGTCTGACTTGGAAGGGCCAAGTTTCAGCCTTGCCCTTTCCATCCTCAGAGCCCCTCCACCTTTCATTTCTAATACAAAATCCCTCAAAGTCAGGCAACTTGCTAAGAACGACAAAAGAGTAGAACATCCACAGTGTCTGGTCTTTGTGTTGTCATCCTACGAGTTAGATCACTCTGCCTTGTTTCTGGGTCTCTGTGCTTGGTGCTGTCTTCTTCTATGAGGAAAGCTACTGAAGTCATGGAATGTGGCTTTTCCTCAACCATCTTCTGAATGAGGGAAAGGGTGGATGCTGTTGTGAACTTCTTAGTCTGGATGTTAATTAAACCTGCTGCTCATTTGTTTATAGTATAAAGATGCGTTTATGAAAGCAAACCCTGGCTACAGATGGTGCCCTACGACAAACAAGCCTGTGAAATCGCCAACACCCACTGTCAATCCACGGAAGAAACTTTGGGCCTTCCCATCTGACTCTTCAAGAGACTTGCCAACCCCCAAGAAGGCAAAGACAGAAGAAGTTCCTCAGCTTAACTTTGGAATGGCAGGTGAGTTTACACAATTTGCACCTGTTTTTAAAGGACAAAACAACACATTGAGCTTTTTAAAACAAATTATACAAATTTGAGGAGACCACAATTTTTTTTTTTACCTGTCTGTAGCACTTGCAAATATATGGCATATCATGAGATGTTAAGGTAAGCTATACAAGGGATATGCATGTAACTGAAGACAGGAAATGGGGCCAAATGCTGTGAGTTCCTGCCAGTGACAGTATGGAAATGTCAACAATAATTTGGAGCTTGTCAAGACCCTAGGGAATTTAGAGTCTCTCCTCTCACCCAGCCCTTGATCCAGTATTAAACAGAGTAAGCACTGGAGTCATGGATATTTAAAAATTATGAAGATTATCTGAGGGTAAGCATGTGAACAAATCCATCCAAATCTGAGAATGAATCAACGAATGTGTCTTAAAGAGAACCCCTACCCTACCCCACCTGCTATCCCCATTAAGGTTGGCTCTGAGCAAACTTAAAATTCCAGATGGGGACATTTGCTATATTACTCTTTGCGTGGTTAGGAATGCTAATGCATTTATGACCATGAAATAAGACATTTACATTCTCCCCCCAAATGGCTGGATCCTCCCTCCTCTTCATGGTAATCGAGAGGATTTTGCCAGGAAGAAATTGGGAGGTTAAATAAGGTAAAATCTGGGGAGTTCATGCTGAGCCAGAGTTCTTACACCATGTTACCAAGCAAATACTTTTCAAAGTCCTAAACTGTTTACAATGTAGAAAGGTTAGTAGGGATGCAGGTACGTGAATTCTTTTAAGTGGTCAGTAGGTCAGTGGTTGAGTTTGAGCTCATGCGAAAAGTATGTGTGATATGTATGAATGTCAGAAAAATGAAACTGGGCATATAGCAGTGTCCTTCAGAAACGAGATACTTCAGGTTGAGTGCAGCATCTGCAGTGTAATTTCAGAACAGCTCCCAATGTCTGTTCCAGAAGAACCAAAACAGATCTGCTCATGCCTTAGCAGTCCCTTGTACAGTTTTGGAGTCAGTCCATTTGTTGATAGTCTTTGTAACTCTTTGGACTTTACTTATTGTGATGTAAGGGGCATCTTCTAAGACCTAGAGAGGATGTGTAAACTACTGATGTCTAAATTGAATCTCTTTGTCATTTAGCATCTGTTGATATTCTCTCAATTCTAAATCTAGGGTTAGTGTGGGTTGTTTTTTTTTTTTTTATGTGTGTGTGTGTGTATGTTGTTGTTGGTTTTTGTAGTGCAGTTGTTTGTTACAAACCAAGCAATAATTGTATGTAAATTTTAGGAAGTATGTAAAAAATCATTTAGTAACAATGTTCCTGACATTAATAATCTGCCTTTTAGCTACAAAGTAGAACTAGAATCTAGACCTAAGAAATATATAGGTCAGCCTTTTAAAAACAGTATTCTATGATGCAACATATAGGAAAGAAAAAAACCACCTTGGTGGCATTTGCTTCAGTACTAATGGTCTGTGTCATGTGTTGGACATTTGTGACCAGAGCTCTCTTAGCTTGTGTATAGTATCACGGCTTTGATATTTAAGTTATATCCCTTTTCAACAAGATGAAAGTAAACTAAATTACCCTTGATTAAAAACTGGTGTTTAGCTCTCTGAACCTCACAAATACAAAGGGAATTGTAAAGGCCGGTTTCACGCAGAATCTATTTTGTTTTATTCTTGTTTATTAGCTCTGTAGTCATTGGAACTCCACATTTTATAATTTACAATAACCCGACTTTGTCAAATATATGATTTCTGAGGAAGGAAAAAAATACATAGAATTTGATATACTAACAACCCTATCACTAAAGGCAAAATGTGCTATTTATGTGAATGTATTTTTGATAGTTCTAAATAGCAGTATATAAGTGATAGAAAAATGACTAGCAGACTTTTTACATAGTCACATTTGGCTTATAATTTGAACTACCATGTCATTGTATTCCTGTTTTACTTTGTAATTTGAACTGCACATTTGTATCTTTGGAATGCTGTCACCCAGCCCTAACTCCCAGGATGACAGCTGCAAGGGTGCTTCACTCTCAAGCACCCTACACACTTACTTTCTGCTAGATTCGTTTCCCACTTGACTTTTACTTTTAAATAAACAAGTACATATTTTATCAGGCACAATAGTTCTTAAACTTAATGTTCAATTGAAAGTAGTCTGTTAAGAGCACAGCAGAGCCTTGTTTCACCAGATTAGTCAGTATTTGTGTTCTATGTGTGTGTCCTCCTGCATGGGACACTGTTGGGCTTTTTAAATTTGGGATTATTTGGAGACATATATTTTTCTCTTTGATTATCTCATAGCCTTCTATTTTTTATCTCTTATTCTTTTCTCCCCTCCTCCTCCTCCTTTTTCCACCTGTAGTGTATGTTTGTCTACCTCAGAAACTTTTCTTAATTTTTTTTTTTAAAAATTATATATGAAGTATGACTAAAGTTTCTTCGTGAGTTCTCCATGCAGACTGTGAAGAAAGCTCTACTTCAGGGCGTACATTTAAACAGGAGAAGAAACAGAGAAATGTCTTCAAGCAGTCTTATGACATCCTCATCTAAAGACATGTCTTGAGACCTGTGTGCACCAGGGACACATGTGTTTTTTCATTGAAGCTTTAAAAGTTAACATTTGACATTTAAAGTTAACAGCTTTAAAGAATAAAGGATTCTGATGAAAATATAACCTGAATCAGAGATCTACCACTTTACTCTTATTTTGTTTCTCTGCACCAATTGGCTGTTGAATGAATTAAAGCAAAAGAATTGGCTAATCAAAATATATTAGTTTTAAATCTTGGAGGTGTTTCAATAGCAGTCTGATTACCCTGAAGATTTATAATATCTAAAACATAGCTGTTATTTTAAATTTACTTTGAAAGTTTTAAAGAGATTATTTTCAAAAAGCACATTTGAATTTGCAGCCCAGTTTGAAATTTCTCTGTTCTGTACTCCCTGATACCCTAGTTCTTTTGACCAGACCTGATTTCACAGGGCAGAAATAACAACTTGCGATTAACAAGCTCAAAATTCTCAGCAGACAAGCGTGAGTATATTTCAGTTAAAAAGGAAATCTTATCTAAACACCTCAGTCTTGGAACGAAGCCTTAGGTCTGGGAGATGAGTCATTCACCAGCTGTACTATCAGGGAAACGTGGTGTTGGAGTGGTACTAGAACAGTAGTATTGAGAGATTTAACAGGCCTGCGTGGTGCTTCATGCCTATTATTCCTGCACTTATAGGGCTAAGGCAAGGAGATCATGCATGCTAGGACAGCCTATGCTTCATGGTGAGACACTGTTTAGAAGAGAAAAAGGCTCCTTAAAGCATGTGCATTAAGCACACGTGTATCAGGTTATATAAAGAAAAGATTTTGAATTTTTTCCATAAGATGTATATGTGGGTAGTTTGGATCTCTGCCTTTATGAATGTCATTTTCACTCTTTGTGGTTATATGTATTTTATGCTTCTAAGTCAGTTCTTTGCTTTTGATCTTCAGATCCAACTCAAATGGGAGGCCTGAGCATGTTGCTGCTAGCTGGAGAGCATGCTCTTGGAACACCAGAGGTAAGCCAGGCCCTTTGCTTCTCGTGGCTCTTTCCCTGCTCCTTCTGGGGCTTCAGCACATGGACATCTGTATTCTCTTCACCTTGCTGCTGCAGTTGCACCACTTATAGGTCATTGAGAAACTACCTGTGTAAAGTTTTAATGTGTTGAGGGTAGCAAACATGTACAACTCAACTGCAGAATCTGCAATTGTTTAAACCTAGGATCAAGAGATCCAGCACAGTCGCTTGTCATGTGTTGTGTCTGTGTCGTGGGCATGTGGATTGTACCCTAAAATAAATTCACTCTGTTCACCACACTCCCTGTTTGTATCATGTTCTCATTTAGACTTGCTAGTGGGAAGCTGACAGTAAAAGTAGGAGACTGTCTGTCTCTCTAGTATCTGAATAATTCCAAGCTCCTATCTGAACATCTGGAATGTCAGCATTGCAAAGCTGTTTCATTCTTTAAAATAGACAACAAAAAGGGCCCAGAGCCCCCATGAACTTGTTCCTGTAATCTAGTTTTTAGTCTGCTGTTGCTAAACATTTTTGGATCCGATTCTGCTCAGCTGTGGCAGTTAACCACACGTAAATTTGCATTTGTCATATCTTCTATTTTCTAGACCCACTTAGCAGAGATCAGTTGAATTAGCCTGTAGGTCATATTATTTTGCTACATTCTGGGTCTTAGTTAAGATGGAAAGTTTCTATTCAAATCAACATAGATATTTAGGACAGAATTGCAAGAGCTACCAATATTGCCATGGAGAATGCATCCAGTACCAAACCTGCCCCTGATATTAGGTATTATGGCGATAGAAGCATACAGCAACGATTTTGTAGTTATATATATAACTACAATGTGTATATATATATATATATATATATATATATATATTCTTGCTTTTAGTCTTTTAGTTTAGTTTTATTGCAAGTCTGAGCTGTTTATTGTTGTTTTAAACTTTGAGTAGATCATATAGGTTTAAGTTAATCTAGTCAACTATATAGGCTGTTTGTACCATTGTGCTATTATTATTTATAGTTTATATGTGGGACATAAAGTTGTTGAGTATGTATTAAATTTTGTACTAACTTGTTTCTTTTCATTTTAATGTATTAAAAGTATTAATTTGTTTACAAATGTTTATGTTGTGCAAATCTTCCACTGAATAACACATGCATGTTACTCTGTGCTTTTATGGCTCACTATCGAGCTTGTTTCTAGCTCCTAACAACTGCATGTTGGGCATCATTTCTGCCTAACATAGTATGACCTCTTAAAGGCAAAGCACACTCTTGAGCATAGAGAAGTCTAAGTGTTCCAAAGGTGGATGTGGTCACAGAGTTGACTTTTCAACAGTCTGACTCACGGCCATTGTGGAAGTCTGCATCACCTCTCCTCACGAATGCAATGATAATGTTATATTCCCAACTCACTCCAGAACACATATAAACAGATAATCATTGTGGATCTGCTAGTAAGAAACAGGAAACAAATTTTCTACTTTGCTTAAAGTTCTACTACTTGAGCTTTGTAGTAAGTTCTCTTGCTTCCTATAAAGAGAATAGCATTTTGAGACACATAGTCTAAGCTCTGCAGTGACGGACCTTTTTCCTCTAGTGAAGTGGGAGCATTTTGAGGACTCTCCAGATTAAGGAGCAAACAGTACAGGAGCAGGTCCCTGTAGCAGTAGTCATGTCTTTAGGAGTTCAGCTTTGTGTTCTTGTTCCCTCCCCTAATCTCAGAGATTTTTGTCATTACTGAAAATTATCTTGAGTTATTCAAACAGTAAAATAGTAAAAACTAAAGTAAAATACCAGATACCACTGGAGAGCTTCCTTTAGAGTGTTAGATAGAACTGTAAAGGCAGATTATAGTAATGATCTCACTATCATCATAAGATAAACATAGTAAACATTTATTCAGTAAATAATTCAATGACTGTGTATTCAGATAAAATGAGACAATTCAGAAATATCATATTTTTTATATTGGAATAGTTACTGTGAAGTCTGTTTATACTGTTTGGTTTGACTAATCAAAGAAATATTTTAAAAAATTATGCCACCAAAACCTATAATCACAAAGGCATTTAAAGTGATATGATGTGGAGTCTTTATTTTAAAACAGTCTTAAAAGGAAGGAGGCTTTCTTTATTTACTGACCGGAGATTTACACTTATGAAATCCTGTGGAGACTGCTTTTCTCAAGTGTGGAATTTAATATAGGAAATAGATTTTCTTAAATAATACAGGTATTTTCTTTAGTATAACTGAAATAATAGAACTCTGCTGTAAAGCTTCTAAGGCCGCTGTAGTATCCCTGTTTATGTGGTATGCCCTCGCAGTTATAGACAGTTTAATTTCTTCAGATGTCAGTGAGCAAATTATGCCGATGTTTGTACTTCCTTTTCCTGTCTTCCAGGTCTCAGTTTACCCCAATAGGTCTGTGGCACTATTAACCGGACATTTTTATATACTGTTGTTTCTGAGCCAAGCAAGATGTTTTGCTTTTAGCGTCAGTAAGCTGAAGTCAGTGTTGAATTTTGTGTTATAAATTTGATGTTTTGTAGTTTCCAAAAATAATAGCCTTCATACTCACATGTCAATATTTGAGACAAATTTTTAAGAAGAGTGTTTTATAGAATTAATTGATTTGGGAAGAAAAATTGGTATACTAAGACAAAGACAGAATGGAATGACTCCTGCCTCAAAACACAGCAAGCATATCTCTGCTGAGTGCTTGTGACTCATTAGGAAATGGCCCCATCATAGTGGAAGAAATGGGTGGGTATGATATGACATTGTAGCAAATTATTTAAGCCATTTGAGCAATAACACAGAAGAACCCTCTTGAGCTGTAGAAGCGAACCAGCCTAAACGAAACACTCAGATTTAAGTGTGCTCAGTGACGTTATTTAGCTTTAAAGGAACAGGTAAAAAAGGCAGAAGAACCAAAAGTAAAATTCCTCAGATTCTGGGTAGAAGGGGACGTAGAGAGTTAAACTTTTCCAGTACCTGTAAATTATTAGAAGATAAAAATACAAGGAAAGTGAAATGTGTTTTCTAGAATTACCAAAAGTACTCTTCAAGAAAAATGTTTCATGATCTGTGGTAGCGTAGAAAATGTAGAGCTAAATTAGAACTTAAAATAAAAGAGTGTTACAGTTGACTCAGAGGTTATGTGGACAGGACAATGATTCAATAGAAAATGCAAGAAGTAGTTGGATTAATCTTGGCAAAGACAACATGTGCTGTTGCAGCAACAGAGTCATCTTGGCTAGAAAAGAAGGAAGGAAGCAAAATGGAAAATAGAAGTTAGGAAAAGCACTCATCACTGACCGAAGGCACATCTGTCTATTCAGTTGAATAGCCAAAGCCAGAATTAGTAGTATGGGAAGCACCTTAGATATTGGGTCTCTGGTTTCTGAATGCTTGCTTCTTTTGGTCGAGCAAATAGATATGACAGCACAGTTTTGATCTGGCCACTTTTTACCTTGCCTTCCATCTACAAAGGGGGCAGAGCTAATAATACCACCTGATTTCTGTAACTCCCGAGACTACTGCAAAGATTAATTAAATAAAACCTGTAAGGCATTTTTTACTTCCTGAAAATTCTTGTATGTATGCAAGATCATCACCATAAGTTATTCTAGGCATTTAATATTCAATTCAAAGTCTTAAATTGTATTTGTTAACTTCTGCAGGCTGCAGAGTGCTTTGCCGGTACCAGTATACATAATTCATAAATCCATCACGTACACACACACACACACACACACACACACACACACAGAGTTAGTTCCTGGTCCATTGAATCCTTGGAAGAATTTACAATTGTAATTTAATTTCTTCATCATCACTAGGAGATCAGATAATTTAATTTAATTTAAATTACATAAGGTAGATTAGTAGAAGAGGAGTTAGCAGATAGAGAACACCCCCTTCAAAGGCCTGTCCAGTGAGGCCATACTGTGGAAAAAATGGGTAGTAGTGAACTGTGTGCCATCTTTTTTTTGTATGTTCCATCAGATGATGGGTATTCATGGAATGATTTCAGTGGGTAAGGCGTGTTAGGGGATGTACCATATGCAGATATCTGCTCTTTATGTACCTGATACCTCTTAAGGCTCAATTTTTTAAAGGAAGGTAATTCTCTACATGAGCTTTTGGCCTCAAGGAAAATTCGTTTAATTTTTCATTTTTTCAACTGATAACCTGCATGTTTATAAAATAACAAATGAATACCAGATTGAAATTTGAAAATGATATACTTAATTTCTTGAAACAATAACCTCTCACCTCCTTCAGAATGTTGATGATTTCATAAGATAAACAGTATTTCTCTTCCTAATCATTAAAACACTTGCTGTTACCATTAAATGTATTAAAACACTTAATTGTACTTAGCTTCATGCTTTTTTGAAATCTTACAATGAAAGTTGGGTTTTTATTATTATTACTTCCTAAGTTGTTAAATGGACTTTAAGAAACTCAGGATCAGGACTAACATAATTTTAACTGAGTACAAAGAGTAGGTAACCATTACAGCTAACTTTATTCAATACTGCATCCTTACAGAATGCTGCTCACCCGTGCCTTAGGTAAGGATAATGCAGTTAGCAGTCTCAGGAGTTAAGTTTTGTCTGCCTTCTGAATAAATATTAAACCATCTGGTGAAAGACCGGGGGCAGAGAGGTTAAGTAAGTACCCACTGTTGTTTAGCTGCACAATGACAAGGCTGTGATTTCACTCCCCAGGACTAGCCAGCTTTTGTGTAGCACCCTGGAGAGGCTATGACTCAATTCCACCTACCTAGCACCAGCTCTGCAGCAGCCACAGAACAGGTCATTTTGAGGTTGCTTTCCCGCTAGACATAGGAATAAATAAGCCTTCACACTGGTTAGCTCATTCTGCTTTCCCAAGAATCCTATGGTGTCTGTTCTTTATTGCATTCTCCAAGGCCACAGAGTGAGGAATTCATAATGCTGGGACTTAAACCCTCCTGAATTCCATCAATGAAGAGATGCAAAGTCTTAGCCACAGAAGAGTTGATTTCGCTGAGAAGTTTTGCACGATTATATCTGCATTTCTAAACACTACATTCTAACTTGTTCAAATATTGATTTAGATGAAATCGGGAGCTTTCACTTTTATTTCTGATATCAGTGGAATAGGAAAGATTCTGTTCGTACCCATGGGTACAGCTTGGTTGATTTGATATGTGCCTGTTTTACACTAGCATGCATAGCTATTTCAGGAGACTTAAGCACATTAAATTTCATTATCCCTGCTTCTTCTCCTGGTCCTTACCTATCGTAGTTTTGACCGTCTTTTTATGAGTTTCTTGCTTATAAATACACTTCGTTGAGACATGTGCTATGTTTAAATTCTACAGTAAAAAGGAAGCAGGTTCCCAGAGGTTTTGTTGGGCTTGTTCTTCTTCTTTGTTTTTACAAGTCTCCCACTTTATGCTACTTTGTAGACAGTATTGCCTGTCATGCCAAGCAGCCCGGCTTCTTTCATCAGTAGTGGGACTCAAATCCAAGGCAGTCAGGTCCCTTTCCCTGATCTGTGCTGGCAATTATAGATGCATAAACATGGCAAGAAGACAGAGTGCCTCCCTACTTCATCAAATAAATTGAGAAAGAAAGATGTAGTCCTTTGTCTCAGCTTTTCCTACAGTCATCTGTCTGTAGAAACAGCATGGGGTTTCCTGTACTCTTGTATGAGCTCTGCTGCACAGACTGTGATAATAAGAAAACATTATCCATGGAGAGGAGACAGCGTTCTGGTGACCTGCATGCCCTGACATGACTGTGCTTCCCATGGCAGTGAAGTATAACAGTGTCAGCCAGCCATTCAGACTCACTCCTCTCAAGCTAAACTGTTTCTTCCATGAAAGCCAGATGACCTGTACCCCTGCAAGCCTTCCTCCTCCTCCCACGTCTTCCCTCTCAGCTCTCTTTACCATGAAGATACTGGTGTAGTCTGACCTTCTACTGATGTCCTGATATCCTTCCAGACTGAGGACTGGCAAGTGCTATCTCTGACTTAATTGGGACCCCATATCTCTGCAGCTTTATTTTCCCTACCTGCTAATTGGTCTCCTGCCTCCAGTCATTGCCAGCCAAGGTTGTCCTGCATGCCTCTGACATAATTATCTAACTGCATATCTCTCATCATGCTGTTCCTCTAACTAAAACCCTTGGCTAGCCCTCTATGTCCTCCAGCCTAATTTCTAGACTTAACTGAATCCTAGTTTTTGTCAGCCGGAGTCATCTCCCATTACACTTGCATGGCATCTTATCATTTACCCACACCAGGAAGGTCATCACTTCTCAGAAACACAGCAGAAATATGCCTCTGTACATTTTCATCTGCAGCGACTTGTCTCTCTCAGTAGTCTGCTGAGGGGAAGTCCGCCTTGCTCTCCAACTCTGTACAACTCATACAAGAAAGGATTTTCTCTGTGTTCCCAAGGAACCGTCTACTCTGCCTCCACTGTGCATTTCTGCAATGTAGCTCTTCCCTGCACTTGAACTGCAAACAGACCAAGGGTCTGGCCGTCATTTCATCCCCTGCTTGACATTGGTATTTAAACTTCTTAATGGTATTAGTCTCCATACTGGTACATAGTGCTTACTGAACAAGTGCGTGAGAAATAAATATCTGAACTAGCAAGAGTGGGCATGTGTGGTTGATCTACAGTGTTGACTTGCTCCTTCGTTGACTGTATATTCATCACAGAGCCAAGCAGTATACTTTAGGATTTGCAGAGTGGGAACAGCCCTTGATAATGCTTAGCTTCCTAAGCCACTTGTGGTCATAACTGGCTCAATCATGCTTTGTATCCAGAGGCTGGACCTGGGATTTTTCGCTGGTTTGCTCCTGTGGTGGAAACAATGTCCCTTACTTTGTCATGATTCTTACTGTACTCATCATTTCTTTTCCTTTGTTATTGAGAATCATTGGTAAATCAAAGTAGCTGGCGATTGAGTGTAAGAAGATTGCAATGTGTGGTTAAGCTGAAATCCCTGTAGCTATTTTCTTTTCTGGGCATATAGCAACACCTAGTGGCTTTGTGTATTATTTCAGAGACTTTCTAGAAACAGGGTTGCTTATTTTCTTTTTCTTTTCTTGTTTAACCACTGCTTATTTCTTTTCATTAATTCATACAGATAGATGCTGAGGAATAAATGTTGATCCATAAAAATCATTCACCAATTAACTAAATAATTTACATAAATAATAAATATTTTATATTACATAATATTCATAAGTTTGGGACTCTAATAGAAGCCTTTTGTAGGAAATCTACCTTCTTTTTCATAAGTATAGATTTTTCTGTTCATACATATGTACATTTGCTATATCATAGAAACATTTTTTATATTCTGTAATCTTTAGATAAAAGTACCTAACATGTATCACATCCAATTTTACTTTGTTAGTAAGGTATTCATACTTGCCTTGGTGACATGGAATCATAGTTACACATGTAAATTACTTCTTTGAATATATACATTCTGATGAAATTTTAATGGGCAATTTCCTCTACCTTAATTTGTTCTGGATAAACATTTACATCAGCTATTTAGTTTTCCTTAAAACTGTATTATTTCCCTTCCTTGCTTATTGAAAATTACAGTTAAACCAAAGGAAGATCTGGGGAGTACTCTCCTCTGTCCTCTCATGCTGCTGGCATGGCTAACTGTTACAGCTCTCTCCCTTTCCTGTTTACCTCTACTGCTGACTTCTGCCTTGATGCTGCTTTTCTGCTTTGGACTAGGTTCAGGTAACCAAGTCACCAAGTAAGTAGTAGTTTCCCATTCCCCCAGGTTCTTAATTTTATGCCGTTTCCATTATACCTTATCGACTATACTGCTTCTCAAGAACCTAGATTTTGAGAAAGGACGTGGCCCACTAGAGTAAAATGCAGGTTTAGTGGGCCTGTTTGTGCTGTTAGCCACTGGGCAGCCTTTGTTGTACTTTACTGCCAAGGCACACTCAAGCCAATGGAGTCAGTAAACAGAAGGCTTGCACGTCTACTCTGCTGCCTCCTCAGAGAGTCATGACTTCTCCCATCATGGAATCTGAAGTCAGAGAAGAAGGATGTGTTTATAATGACATTGACATGTCAGTCAGCAATGGGCTGCATGTCTGTTGCATCCCTTAAAAATCATATTACCTAGTGATGTCACAGCAATTTTTACTCTGTTATGTCACAGAGTTCCCAGAACCAGTTCTTCTTGTTAAATTGAGCTACATCTCAAGGCCTTAGTTTGTTTTGTTTGTTTGTTTATCTTGTTTTTTTTTTTTTACATTTTGTTTCCATAAAGCAGAATCTCATTAATTTCCCAGGCTGTCTTGAACTCTTTCTATAGCCCAGACAGATCTTGAACATTGTACCCTACTGCCTCAGCCTCCCAAGTAGCTGCAAGTATCTAGGTCTGTGTCAGTAGACATGCCTAGATGATAATGTATTTCATTGCAAATATCATGTATACCTATTTTAATTAAAATTTTATAAAGACACTTTGTAATATTTACTTAGTTTCTAGCTCAATTTTAAAATCAAACTTCATTTCCTCAAATATCCAGCAGGCAAATGCATAGGATTTATTATTCCTAAATTTGGTTCAGTCATTTCATCTAAGAAGGAAATTTTCAAACATTTGTGGCTACTAACTTGAGGGTTATTTGCTTTTTGAGTGTGTGTGTGCACTTGGTGTGTTAGTGTTACAATGAGCACAGTGTGCTTAGCAGTCAAGTGGTGAGAAGAGAGGCAAGCTTACCCTGAATGGCAAACTAATTAAGGATTCCGTAGCTTTTCTATGGTGGAAAGAGTGGTCACAGCTCTTTAAATCAGCCAAGGTGACCGTACCATTTTCAAATATTGGTTTCTATTCTACAGCCTGTAACACTGCTAGAAAAACATTCTTCCTCCTCAGCCATCAGGTGAAGTTTAGTGGGAACAGCATCAAGATATACATTTGTAACTTCTGCTGCCTTTTCCTTTAAAGTGAGAAAATAATGATTCTCCCTAGAAAACCTAACTACATTATTTAGGAATATAAAAGAAACACACTGATTTGGGACTTATAAGAATATGTCTCCATTTTTTATTAGTTTATTCAGTATTCTTTTTTGAAATGGGGTGAAGGGTTGTCTCATGTATCTCATGTTCAAGGGTGACCTTAAACTTCATATTCCTCTGTCTTCTACTTCCTGAGTGCCACAGGCATGTACTTCCAAGAGCAGTGTAATTCATCAAATACGTCTTCGTATCTACACTGTGCCTAGGCAGTTTAAAGAATAATGCAATAATGGACCCGATCTTCACTAGCATTCACCTCAGAGATGACTATGTCACCCAAATAGAGAAATTGTTATTTCTAGCACAAAATAAGAGGAAATGTATGTTCCAGGAATAATCCTGGAGAGATATAGCTAAGTGGTCTATTAGTAAATATTGTTAATAATGAATTAACAGATGACAGTAACAGAATGTTAAATGTTTACCAGCATAGCATCTCAAAAGAGAAGTGTTTCTTTAGGCAGACACTAACCTCCTTAAGATTAGGGCTTATGCTATAAATATGTGAAAACCCTGGAAAAGAGGAATTTGGCTTTAGTTTTGTTTTCCCAGAATTATCCTGTCAGAGCTCATTTGTGTTTTTGTGTAGTCGTGTAACAGGAAATGTTGAGGCAACATAGTACAGGGAAGTAGGTGCTCTCTGGATTTGTGACAGAAAGTCTGCAGTAAAATGCTAATCGTAATACACATTCAGAAAATACCAAGCTGTCTGTCTATTGATGTCATTATTTGCTCTCGAATGGCCTCTTGCATACAACTTTGTACAGTGTATTAGTTATTCTTTGTTGCTGTGATGAAATATGATCAAAAGCAGCTCACAGAAAAAGTTTATTTTGGCTGACAGTTCCAAAGGGTTGTATTCCATAGTGGCAGGGAAGGCATGACATGCCAGCAGGAACAGGAAGCTAGCCAATAACATCTTCATCTACACACAGGAAACAGAGTAAGCAGGAAGTTCGGCAGTGACAGACTTCTCAAGGAAGGCCACACCTCCGGAAGTTTCCCAGATTGCACCTGGTCACCTGGGGACCAGTTTCAAACACATGAGCCTATCATGGCCATTTCTCATTTAGACAGTGTTCAGTGATGACACTGCTGTTAGAGTGGGAGGGTTAGGGATGCTTCAGGTGACATTTGTCTGCTGATTCATGATGCCGGGCTGTCTGTCTTTCTTTCAGGCATCCTCGGGGACTTGCAGACCTGATATTTCAGAGTCACCTGAGTTGCGTCAGAAGTCACCATTGTTTCAGTTTGCCGAGGTAATGTTTGCATCTTATACCTAGTTAATCAGGGAGTCATTTATAAAGCAAGCTTAAATTTGGGCCAATGACAGCAAAGGAAAACAGCAAAGAACTCTAGCTCAATTAGTTATAAATGGGAACATATAGTGAAAGATTGTAAGAGATATGGGTCTCCAGGGGCTTTTTGTTTGATTAGTTTTGAGACAGAGCCTCCCTGTATAGCTGGGCTGGCATCAAACTCATAATCTTTCCCCAATTTGTGAACAGCAGATTACAGACTTGCACTGCCCTGTGGTGGTCTAGAGATTTTAGTTGAGAAATAGCTATATGTTTACGGGCGCTTCTTAAGTCATACTAGCTACTATAATTAAACTAGAAGTAGTATTAAACACAGATTTTGATTGATAGATTAAAAAATATTATAAACTCCACTCTTACGTCAACTCTATTGCCTGCTTTCTTCCCGTTTTTTTTTTTTTGGCCTGATTTTTAACCTGATATTGTAGCATGAATTTTGCCGGAGTCTTCCATCACTATTAACTTGGTGTCAGTGTCGAAGCAGAGATTAAACCTGTAAAACATGTCAGTTAATCCTAGGACTCAGTATGAACTCTCATCCGCATCCTCATGTGTTCTTTCCGTGGTCATTTAAATTTTCTTTTGTTTTCTTGTCCTGCCACAGTTTGGTGGAGGGCAACCATATTTCTCACATTTGTCTGTCTGTCTGCATTGGCACCTCCTGCCAGTCCTTTGGAGAATATTTCCGCTATTCCTATCAGCTTTGTATACATTACCAAAATGTGATAGTATGTATTTGCTCATGAAACATATCTGTCTTTTTCTGTTCTTGGCTGAGGACTGGCATGAGTTTGAGTTGTTTTCAATATCAAGTTCCTCAAGGCCTTATAATCATGGAGAAGTCATACTGTGGTCCTTTTTCAACAGTTAGAGACATGTTGATTGAGGTCGGGCCCAGCTTCAAGCAGAGATGCTTAGTCAGTGATTCCCGAAGTCCTATTGATAGAATAAACTCTAAAGTTTTATTTGAAATTTTGTACATATCAGGAAATGTGCATGTTGAGGCCTCTATAGCACTTGAAAGGTTCCAAAGACATCTGTGACAATATTGCTTTGATGTGTGAATGGTCTTGATATTTTTTAGGAGACCCTATTTTGTCACTAATTGAAGTCATACATTGTGTCAAGAGTTATACGAGTATTTTTTAGTTTAGAAATCATTAAATGCTTTTCAAAAAATGAGATGGATTTCAGCAGTGGTTCTGTTTGATTCACTATCTGATTTAATTACTGAAGAAATATATTTAGCTTTGGTTTTCCTTTGATATGAATTGTTCAATTTTTTTCTTAAAGTTAATGAATAGCTAGTGCAAATCAAAAGAATTTTTGGAAGTAAACCCTACTAATTTTATATTTCCTGAGACTCGAGGAAAATCCTTGAAACTTTGTATGTGTACTTTATCAAACTTGCACATTGTGTTACCTAGGACTTAGAGTGCTGGATGGACCAAGAGGTTACTCAATTTCAGCCTGAATTGTCTTCAAATCACTTAAATTTTATCCTTTTTTGATTTTTTCTATCTAGTTGATACTTATTTTTAAATAACTTATCTAATTCAAAAGATATGGTAGATTTGAAATTCTTCCTAATGGTTTCAGTCTTGTCTCCTGTACATCTCCCTTGATACTATGCTGTCGTATGACCATAATGTTTTTTAAATTGTCTAAAAGTTACTTTAATGATTGAATTGGGACCCGGGTGCACTTATTGCTTAGTAAGTACTCTGTGTTGATTAATCACATTCCTCTATATTCTCTTCAGAGAACTGCGAGTGGGCTGCTAATGCCCAAGGCTTCTGCTCACGTCTCCTCACTTTCTTCCTGCTATGTAACTGAGCTTTGTCCACTCTGAAACAAGAATTAAGAACTGACTTTGCTTTTATTTCATTCTGCCCTCAGAGCAGTTTGAGGGTTGCATGTTCTTCAGTGGAAAAATACTGCGTGTGTGTGGAAGTGCAGAGTCTTGTATATGCTTTAGACATGGAAGTGTGTGTGTGTGTGTGTGTGTGTGTGTGTGTGTGTGTTGATGGGAGGAAGGGAATGGCGGGGAGGGAGATGTGTAGTCCACTGGGTAAAAGGCCAGCCTCATAAGCATGAGAACCAGACTATGGGGATGAGGGCCAACCATGGGGATGCACAGACAGGAAAGTCTGTGGGGTTGGCTAGCCAGCCAGTCTCCATAAAACAGTGAGTTTGAGGTTCCGTTGTAGATGGTTTAAAAAATAATGAGGAGGAGAGTTGTTGAGGAAGACAACTACCATTAACTCTAGTCCCTACATACACGTCCATACACACAGAAGGCAGTGCATTGGGAATTGAGCAGTTGTGGTCCAGTCTACGCCAGACAATACATTTTTAGGCTTGTTTGTTTCTCATCATAGTTCTATAAAATTAGGCACTAATATCATCATTAATGTACAGTGGGGAAAAATAAGTCTTGGAAAGTTTAATGAGATCATGTAGCTGCTAAGTAGAGATAGGATTAAATCCCAGATACCCAGACCCCACTTCCAGGAGCATCCACTTTACTGTTTGATAGTTGCCTCTGTACAAAAAGCAGCTTGGAGAGTGTCAGGAAGAGTGTTGCTGGATCCACTTGTAGCTTCTAGATTTCAATTCTGTGCTTTCTCACTTTATTTTGCGAGGGGAGGGCAGGGGCAGGTGGTCAAGACAAGGTTTCTGTGTGCAGCCCCGGCTGTACTGGAACTTGCTCTGTAGACCAGACTGACTTTAAACTTAGAGATCCTCCTGCCTCTGCCTCGTTAGTGCTAGGACAATGGATGTACATTATCCCCAGCTTTAGTATTATGTTGTTGAAAACTTCATTGAAAGAAATTCATCTCAGCCATTCTATTCAATGCCATTTGATACATGCCTGATAGTCTTATAAGGAGTGTGGCAAATGAGCCAGACTCTTTTGTTCTTTATGACCATCGTCTTCCTTTATCGTCTTGTGTCGATTTTTCCAAGAGGGATTGAGACTGGCAAGTTGCTTGTGAATTCACATGAGATATGGGACAGAATCTAGTATACAGTGTAGTCAAGATTTCCTCAAACGTGAACATGTCCTGTTTCTTTTCAGATATCGTCAAGGACATCCCACCCCGATGCTCCTTCAAAACAGTGTCAAGCGTCAGCCTTGTTTCAGTTTGCAGAGGTAAAGCCTTCATTTCTTCATGTCTGTTAGGTTCAGATATCATGTCCATCTTTGGAAATGCTGAAAAGGAATCCTGATATTATGTGTTGAACTCTCAGCATTTTTTTCCATTATTAAAATAATATATGGAATATTTGTGGTTTTCTGTTGCCATTGGTGTAGTCATAGTCAACTCAGCTCCAGGTTTATAAAATGGCTATTTTATAAGAATTCATTAGACTGCATTTACAGCAGGCACTTACCAGGGATTCATTTATTTCCTTTTACCTTCTGTATTTACATTAATCTTAAAAATAAATATATAAATAGAACCCTGCTGTCAACATGAATACCATAGGATTCCAGTTAATTGTTTGCAGTAGTAAAATTAGATGCTGTAATTGATAAATGACTTTCTCAAAGCAAATACAGTGGTGAATATGACTTGTTAAATTGTCACTATGTAGCTTTTTTCCACATGTAGCTGTGGCCAATATTTTCTTAGAGTCTAATCCTTGGCTCCACTCATGTCAGGTTTTGCATCATCTCCAATTTCATTGGCTTGTCATCCAGTTAGCGCACACCAAACTGTATTTCTTGGTTGGTGTATACGGTTTGCCTCGACGTGCTCACCCCTATAGAGCTATACGACAAATAGTAAGGTGGACACAGACCATGGCAATAGGGTACTGCCGGCTTAGAACCTCGTATTTTTCCCTTTCATCAATTCCAAGAAAATTGAATATCAAAGTGTAAGTAATACTTTTCCCAATTGAAAGAAAGTGACAGGCAAGATGGTGCTGTTTAATTCTGATGCATCGAATCACTTTGATTCATTTGAGTAAGGCCTGCTGCATAAAAGAAACGTAAAATGATATCATTTTGGCAAGGGAAAACCTAGTGTTTCACTTTGAATATGAGAAAAAATTACTTTTGACTCTTACATTAAAAAAAAATTAGGCTTCTTCATCTTGGGACCCTTCTGAGAGTCAGCACGAGCTGGCCTGCTCATGCCAGGCGACTCTGCTCTGGTCGCTGCTTTAGCTGCTGGGGACGATTGTATAAAACTAGTCACAAAATGCAAAATGTTATTTCCTGAAGAACAATTGGCCTGACGAGTCTGAACACATGAATATTTTATAATCTTCCATTCTGATATGCAGACTGCTCATTTCATTGTCCGGTGGAAATAGTTTTGTTTAATATCATTTTCTCATTCTTTCCCAGTTATTTATATGCATTTATTGCTGCTAAATATTTTTCAAGAGTTAAAAAAGAATGCTGGAGTGTTGACTGAATTTATTTTTACTGTTGACATTTAAACCTTTCCCATCCAGTTTTTCTGAAGCATCTCATACACAGTATTTTCTGTATATTCTGTCTGACTAAAGTCTTTACTCTGTAGAATTTGAAAGATATGATGTCTTATCTTAGATATACATGATATTTACATGTTAATTACGAAAAGTATCCAACTTAATATAAAATGTCAGTGTGGAATATTTGGGTCAGTTTGTGTACATAACAGAATGATTAAGTGTCACTTAAAAGATTGTGTCACCAGATCATTAGCAGCCCCTGAAGATCTAGCGAAGGGTTGGAGGGCCAAATTGATGGTTTAAGAGTCTCTTGTCCTGTGGTTCTGCAGAGTATGATCAGTGAATCTCTTAAAGGAAGTAATTTGTGTTCAGTGCACTCCCCTATCAAGTGGCAAAGTTGGTCCTTGCTTCTCAGTTGTACTGTTATCCCTACATAACAACAGAAAACGTACTGGACAGTTTTCAGGGAAGCATCCCCAGATGTTAGACTACTGCTCAGCAGTATTCCTCCCCAAAGTTTTTTGTTTGACACAAAGCATCTGTGGGATTTGAGGAAGCTTAAGATTGTTAATTTGGAAATTTAGTAGGAATTGTAGCGTAAGTCATGCATGGAGGATTACCCAGAGTGGATAATGTGAACAAATACAACTTCACCAGTCCTGAAAATCTGATGCAGTCTTCTTCCCAAGCCTTTTTAATGTCTGAGCAAATTAAACAAATCATGGCATTTGGGGTTATTTAACAGTATTGCTATACCTACCTTATCTAGAGATTTAACTTGTGTGGTCCTTTTCCTTCTGTTGGATGAGAATATTAAGCTTCAATCTAATATTTTATCATCTGACCATGTTGTCATCCGATTGTGGGCCGGCATTCATAATGCTAAAGTAGAGTTAACTAAATGAACTAATAAATGCTGTCTACTGAAATCTACAATGAAAACACACACACACACACACACACAATAGAGTACCTTCTAATCACTATGAAAATATGTCCCCTTGTCTTTATAATTATTTCTTGGAACAATATCACCTTTGAGCAATTCTTTTCCTAGTAAGTCCACAGCAAATGTTTTTACACTTTAAAATACATCAGTGTCTTCCATAACGCTTGCTCAAACACAGAAAGATTCTTCTTGCCAGGACTTGTGATTCACCAGGCTGAGGTTAAGACTGAGAGCTTACATCTGCACAAGGATTCTTTTTAGTAGCTTAAGGCTACTGTTCTCCAGTTGCTTCTAACTCACAATGTATTAATTGTTATTGTTAGTGCACTTTCTCGTTCCCATTGTTCTCATGAGGAGAGGGTGGAAACAGAGGAAGGAGATTAACTGTTTGATCGGAAATTACCATTTTATATTCCCATCTGTTTTCTGAGAGGGTTCTTGGTCCTATTATTACCTACTTAAGAAGGGAGTCAACATTTATGTATTTAGGAAACATTTAACTCTGCAAAAGTGTTTGGTTTTGAAATATTTATAAGATAGATGCATGAAGTATTCCCAGAAAGCATTCCTGCTAATTTCATTTATATGCTTTTTGGAAGCATTTAGCCATGTGTTCTCTAGAAATGGGTCGTTTATTGTGAAGTATAATTATCAAAGGAAACACACTTGTTATGAGCTCTGGCCATTTTTTTTTAAAAAAAATTATAAATGGATTTTGCTTCTCATTCATTGCAAGTCCTAGGTTCCTGCCTTGAAAGCTAAGGAGGGCTTTCCTTTCCATTTCCTTTTCCTATCAATCATTTCCTTTTCCTTTTCCTTTCCTTTCCATTTCCTTTTAACCAAGCTTCATTATCTTAAAGCCTGTTGAAATTAACGTACACAGAACCATGGCTCAGTAAAGTCATTTTGGTTTATGTAGGTTCTTATGGATGTTTATATTAAAGAAGATAAAATACCATTCCTGCTTTATAAGATCTGTAGAGAAATGAGTGCAGAGATTGCCTGCCCCCGTCTCAGTCATTCTTCATCTAGATTCATCTTAGCCCATCCAGTGTGCTATCACTCTGTGGTCTGAAGCTCTGATGTGTTGGTCAAAATTAGTTTCCTATCTGTATTGTTGGTGTTCACAGGTAGAGAGGCATACCAGTCACTTTAGATCTAGTTCCTGAAAACGTATGGCTGAATATAATGCCAGAAAGGTGCTATTGTTTTCCATTATATAATAGGTCTAAAAGACATGTGCAAAGTGCGCATTCTCTGTCTGATGTGTGCCTGGCTCTTAAACCTAGTGTATATCTTTGCACTGAAAAAAGTAACATACTTACTAAAAAGACATGGCTAATCTCTATGATGGAGACAAATAGATTTGGACATTCTTTAGAAGATATTTACCTTGCCAGTATACATAGAACCATAATCATACCAAATTTAGGGGTTTGTCACAGTAAGATATAAGCAATAGGTACAAATTTAGAGCATTCATTTTCATGATAGAATACTTAATATGTTACAGAATATTTCGTTCCATAAAAACACTGTATACTTCACTGCAACTAATCATAGAACATAGCATGTGTTTTATTGGAAGCATTAACATTTCTTTTAAAGTAAGCAATGCCCGCTATCCTTAAAAGCTCCACCTATTTATTTATTTATTTATTTATTATTTATTTGAGCGGTCATCTTCTTTTAAACTATTGTCTGTAATAACTTATAATTGCAAAGGATTTTACCATCACCTAATTTGATTCTGATCTTTACCCCCTATTTCCCTTGTATACTCATGCATCTCAAAGAGACCTAAAATAAAGATTTTTTAACATCCAGAATGATAATTTTTCTTAGCATTTTTCTGTGTATTTCAGATACTATTTCATCTACCCTCTTACTAACCATTATGAACAGATACTGTTTATCTGAATATTATGTAATAGTTAAAGTAGTGAAACTTGAACAGTAGAGTTAACAGCTTGACAAGAACCATACATCTGAGGAAAATATTATTCACAGCCATGAGTTTATAGCACAAAATATTGGTTATCTACCAGTGTAGTAATCACATACTGGTGGGTCGGAAGCACCATTTAGGCCAGTCATTGGTAAGCAGACATTGATGATATTGTTCTTACTTAAAGGGAAAAATATGTGTCCCTTGCATTGGAATTTTTTTCAGGAGTGAACAGTAACAAAATGGCAGATTCACATTTTTGTGACTTATTCTTGAAGTCAAAGCCACCATTGCAGATGAAATACTAAAACAATGTGTGACATTAAAAGGGAGTGGGCCCTAGACAAAAACTCTGAAGAAAACTAGTATTCATAGGATCACTATAGAATGAAGCCAGCAGAAAATATTAGCAAGAAATAGCCTCAGAGGTCAATCTCCAGGAACCGAAGCCCAGGGAGGACTTTCCCAACAGCAGTGACATCAGCAATGGTAGGAGCAACAGAGAAATCTAGAAAAAGACTGAGGTATCTAAAGTATATGTACAGTCTAATATCAACCTCTGAAAAAATATTCACTGTTCAAAAGAAAGTATTTTAAAAACATGTTTAGGGAAGTCATTTCATGAAAATTTTGTCAGGAGAATTTGGAAACATGAACCTTTCACACACACATCCTTTGGGAAATCAGGCTTTTAAGCAACTTTTCGAGTATTGTCTTATAGTTGTGAATAGGTAAACATCTCTAGAGATTTAAAAAAAAATGGCAAGCTGTCCTACTGTGTAAGAACACCTCAGCAGTACATTCACGGAGGGCAAAGAGACCTTAGTGTTAACTATACTTCATGAGGCACCAGACACAGTAGAGATGAAGTGCAGTCAAGTAGTAACAGAAATCATGGACCAAAAGGAACAGCAGAGGGAGCTGAAGGAAGAAGTACAGAGATGGGCCTACCTAGTACTAGCATTGCTTCCCAGCATGCTGTCTCTCAGTAATGCTTGCTTATGCAACAAAGTTGATAGTCTACAAATTATGAAACGTAATACATTGTATCCCTAGACATTTCATCTCTAAACTGTTCAATTTCATTGTGTAGCCAATTTTGGGATTGTACTAAAAGTGTTTATATTTGTTAGTGATCATGATAAATTACAAGTGTTAATTGTCGTTCCATTAAGAGATGATGTACAGCCTGGGAAGCTTGCTACTCCCTAACATGGAACCTAATCTCCACAGTGCAGTACTGGGTGGGCAGAGTTTAGTGTACTTTAAAGGTAAAGCAAATGAGGCTCAGAGTCCTGATTATTTGCTTCAGTCTACATAGCAGAAAATAATGAAGGCATGTCTGCCTGGCACAGAAGCCATGGCTCCTACATTGTAGAATCTTGGTTCAGGAGACTGACTTTTACATTCTGTACTTCATTCCTTAATTTACTAAGAGTCAGTGATAGTAGCTTGTTAGTTTTCTCTTAGACTAGTGATAGGTGAGCAACTAAACTGAACTTGTTCTAGAAGTAGTTAAGTTCTCTGCTTTGGTGAAAACTTGCCTAGTAGAAAATATTTCAAACTTAAGCCTGTAGCATTTAGGAAGAAGAAAATCTTCATAACCTCCTTTAGCTAGATTGTTTTTAATAGCCCACATAACACATTAATTAAATAATGTGTTTCTTTAAAGGGCTCTTATTCTGTAGGTACTCTAGAGAGAGTTTCCTTTATCAGAGAACACCCATGCATGTCATCTGTCCCAGAACTGACACTCTATAGTCTTACCTGTGGTCACTAGGCCACCTAATACAAGTTAGTGGGCCAGAATTCCTCCTAAACCAAGCTGAGAAAGAATTCAGAATCGTAGAGATGGAGGATGCTGAGATCATAACTACTTGCTCTGATGATGACTCCTCCTGGTGGAGAATGCTGTGTTCGTGTCCTTCCACAATGTATCTCCTTTTCCACTGTTGCTGGGGCTAACAGTGGAGAAGGAAGTGTTCATATGAAATACGAAAGAGTGGTGTTGCTCATTCATAGTAGTGCCCAGATGCTGCAAAAAGTATACAGTTGGGATATGTTATATATACTGATGAACCCAGCATAGTGCAGGCAGATCCTTAAGTGTATCCCAGAAGTTTGAGGTCTATTAGCTTTGGAGTATGTGAATGGTGTCTTAAGGGCAGTCAGAATTTTTATAAAATTCTTACCCTCCTCTAGCTCCTGTTATAGTTTCTACCACATAATGAGTTCTTTCCACAGAAATCCCAAATATTTCCTTAAAAATTAATTAATTGGCAAATGCAAAATAATTCTATATCTCTTTCTATTTGGCCAACTGATGAGTGAGTTCTTAAGTAGGAATCAACATGCAAACATGCTAAAGTTAAATTTAGCATCAGGAATATGAAGGATAATATTCTTTGACATTATATAGCTATCAAAGCTACACCTATTTTTGAGCAGCTCAAACGGTTCTCAAAATGATTGTTCCAGATTTGATCTAGCTAAAGCAGTTTGGCAGCTGGGAGCAACGTTAGTCCTATAAACTTAAGAAAATTTCTAATTGTGTATGTAGAACACCGAAGATTCTGGCATTAAAATTAATAATGTTTATGTGGATTATTCTCTGTATAGATCTCTTCAAGCACTTCGCAGTTGGGTGGCACTGAGCCTGTGAAACGCTGTGGAAATTCTGCGCTCTTTCAACTGGCAGAGGCAAGTCATAAGAAGTTAAGATCTGCAGATGTGCAAATGACAAAATAACGATGATAGTGTTTCTTAAACTGTGCTGTCTCATCCGTGACCACAAATAAGCCATATCTACTTTTCAACAGTGAGAGGGCTACCTTTCACTTTACAATAGGGAATGTTGCTACTCAAAGTCATCAGGCACTGATAAAGACTACCCAGGGATATCACAAAAGTTGTTTTATATGTATTATTTTTAATAAGGCAAGTTTTATCTGTCTCAGATCAGTAAGTCTAAGATTAGCAAGTTTAAATAAGTCCAGCCTGTGCACCAAAACTTATTTTTCTTCCAATTTTTAAGAACCACTTCCAAATCTCTAAAATATACCACCTTTAGTCAGTGTGATATGCGAACATGCACATACCATTCAGATTTCATATTTTATAGTACTAGTCTGCTATTGTCGAGACCATCATTAGAGTAGAGATTCTAGAATGTTACTCACACATTTGATGTGACTTGTTACTGTTACTCCACTGGCAAATGAGAAACTACACAGCAGTTGGCAGATCTTGTTGATCTCTATCGTGTTGCGGCTCTGTCTAAGGAGAATATGTGGGAGGATTTCATCAAAGCCAGGACCCTCTCAACTGATGTATGAAGTGGATGATGGGAAACTGATGCTAAACCTGTTCTTTTTTTTCCTTCCATTGTGGTCCCTCTAAGTTTTTTTTGTTTGAAATCTTTAAGTTGCCATCTTTATATTGGGCTTTTAAAGCTAAGCCAGGTACTAATTAGGAATACAAGACCCTGAAACAGTAGTGGATACAAACACTACAACAAACTAATCTGTTGTGTCAGATGCCATGCTTAACATGGATCTTGAGCAAAACAAATTCAAACCCAACTGGAGGTCTATGAAGACAAGAAACACTGTGGAAAACTCTGAAGACAGCAGGGACTGGTTCTAAAAGGGACTTCATGAGTTAGCTAAGGTCTTCTTCAGATGTGGCCAATAAAGAAAGCACTTCTGTACTCAACCTTGTAAACAGATCTCAGTAGAGACACTGTGAGATTATGGATTTTACTCTAGATAGTCAAAACAACTTGAAATGACCATTTTTCTTGAATAATAATGTATAGGCCGTCTGCTTTTTCTGGTTATCTTCTTTCTTTGTGTGCACACACATGTATAAACTATGAAGTATTAAACAACACCAAAATATAAAACAACCAACTTTGCACATAACATTTATCTTTATTAAGCTGTTTTGATAGTTACATGAACCTTTGAGATGCTTTGCTGTGCAGAATGCTTAAAGAGGGGAATCTTCTTTGTTATTTTCTTTCAGTCATAAAAAGGATTTCTTATTAAATCAGAGCTCATTTAAAAAAAGTATTCTTGTAATTTGTAGGGATGCTTTCCAAATATGAAACAGATGCTATGGTTTAACAGATGCTTGGATGCTGGTATCATAATTTAAAGGGGTAAAAATTACTGAAACAAGGCTAGCTCAGTTACAGAAAATCAACTCGGCAACATTTGCGTAAAAATCTGTGCTTCTGATGAAACTGGGTTGCTGGAAAATCATTTACCAAGATCTTTATTATTATTTGTGTCACATGAATCTGATGTCACAAACACTCCAGTTCCTAAGTAAGCATCAAATGCACAGTGGATAAACCAACATTGCTAGTGATCACCAGTAGACTAATGCTTTCTTTAATTTTTATCCCACTTGTAATTCACAGTGTTTTTTTTTCTTCATCAGATAATCTATAATTATTTCTGGTACCTCTAAAAAGCAGATATAGAGACAGATTTGAGCTTACATATTCCACAGGGAAAAAACCATCAAGAAATTAGTTCCAATTTAGTATGGACTCTTCTCCTTCCCTACCTCCTATACCTTGACGGGCCTCTCATCACACCTCGACTCCCAATCATCCAGCAGGTGATGTGTGGAGCACCTTGTCTTTTCTCCCACCTGAAGATAGAACTTTGTCCATTTTTTGCCCCACTTTGTCAGGGAAAAGTCAAGTCACTTCTACTGTTAAAGATCTAAGCACAGATATGCAAGCAGCATATGCTTATGGTTTGGTGAGAAACAAGAAATTCTCTAGATGTAAATGCATTGTGACATCCTTTACTTCTCTGACCAAGCACAAACAAAACGAGGGAACTGGCAGCAGGGAGACTTGGACAGCAGGGAGACTCTCTATTCTTGGTTTTGACATTAGAACACTATGTATTTCCCAAGGGTAAAGTAAATAAATAGAAAATAGATTAGTTTGATCAAACAGGAGGCCCCTGCACACTAATGGGGAGGGACTGGCAGATGGAGACATGGGGCAATTGCATCGGAAAAAATACGATGGAGCTGCCTTTGCTCAAGAGGCTCTCAAGTACTGTGAAAGGCAGGAGTGACAGTCACCTGGATTGTACCTCTACAGTTGGCTGGATCAAAATATTTATTACTATTGGTTTAAAGAAAACATAACAAAACTAGTTAACTTCTCTTCCCGATCCTATAGGACCCTATTCCAGCCCCAAGGCCATATCCCTTCTGATCACTGACATAGCCTCTCTTTTCAGTATTTTAAATATCATCCTGACTGACCATCCCTTAAGAAAGTCCTTGAGACATATCATCAACCAGTGAATAAAGAAAGGATAAGTTCATCAGCGTATATTACTTACTTATTTGGCACTGCTTCAGAATACTCAAGAAGCAACTTAAGGAAGGAGGGGCTTATTTTGTCTTAAAGGAGCAGAGAAGGTATGGTGGCTAGGCGTGGGAGATAATCAGCCTGTCTTATGTACATACATTATTGAATGAGAAATATGGCTAGGTTATAACCCTCATGACCCATCCTCCAACAGCCCACTACCTCCAGCCTGACCCCGCCTCCTAAGCCTCCTGAAACCGTTCCCTGTGCAAACCTCAACAGCTTCTTTTCTCTGCCACGAGAAACAAGACTCAAAGCTAAGCACTGCCCCTTCTGTAGCTGCATTCCTTGGGCTAGAGAAATAGATGGAAAGAGAAATGGATGAGCAGATCTCCCAAAGCTACAGTTACTGCTTACAAGAAATACAGTCTTGGATCTGGGTAGAGACGTATGATGGTTTGAATAGGAATGGCCTCCATAGACTCATGTGTTTGAATGCTTGGTCCAAAAAGAATGGCACTATTAGGAGGTGTGGCCTTGCTGGAGGAAGTGTGTCACTAGGTGGTAGGCACCAAAGCTCAAACCAGGCCTAGTGGCTCAGTTCATTTTTGCTTTCTGTGGAACTAGATGGGGAACTCTCAGCTTTGTCTCCAGTACCACATCTGCCTGATTGCCACCCTTCCTTCCATTATGACAATGAACTAAACCTCTGAACTGTAAACCGGTCCCAATTAAATGTTTTCCTTTATAAGAATTACCTTGATCATGGAGTCTCTTCACAACAATACAAATCCTAACTAAGACAAGGTCCCTTCCACCAATCTTAATAACCTGAAATCTATCCCCCAAACATACAGAGGAGAAAAGATTCCCTACTTTCACAAGTTTGACACACACAGACTCAATAGTGATGATACGAAGAGGAAGAAGAAGAGGAGGAGGAGGGAGAGGAGGGGGGGTAGCACAACTGTGAAGCAGAAGGAGCAAAAACATTTTACATCTGTGTTTATTGCCATGGTCTGCACCTACCTCAGCAGCCAAAACTAAATTCCGTAGGATGTTAGCAGGAGGCAGAATCTTGGATTCTTCTGCAGTGTCAGTTTTGGTTTTCAAAGGATCTCCTCCCCCGGTGAAGGTTCTGACTGGAACATGTGATTTGACATTTTAATATATAGCTATTTGGTCTGTGAGGTGGGCCCATGTTTATGCGTGGGCACATACACATGTGAACGCATGCCTATGGAGGCCAGAGACAACCTGCAGTTTTAGTCTTCTTCAAGCACAGTCCACTTTGTTTTCTGGGTCTCTCCATAGGGCCAGTAGCTCTCTGCTTAAGATTTCATGTGTTCCCACCTTCCCAGCTCTGGGATTACAGGTGCCACTATGCCTGGTTTTTACATAAGTGCTGGCTATCAAGCTGAGGTCCTTGAACTGTCTATCCAGCCTCACAATGTCTGAAAGTGACCTGGAAATCCTCGGCCTTGTTCCATGTATTTTAAAGGGATCTATCCAGCCAGGAAGGGAGCTTTGGGCTGAGATCAGAAAATTGAGAGCAACACAATGCTCTTTGTGCAAGCCTCCACGAGGTTCATACTGTTCAGTTAATCAGTTCCTTATGCTGGCAAGTGCTGAAATGCATTGTTTCCAGTCATTTTGAGATTAATTAGGCTAATCATCTACAGAACAGCTCGGCGTCCTCCCTGGGAGGACAGTTGGGTTATGAGAGTTACTGCAGTTCTGAGGATGCTGTGATGAGAACCAGAGATAGCTTTAGCTGCAGTTTCTTAAAATTCTAGGGTTAAATATCTGTAGCACCAATACTGTCTGGTTAGAAAGCAGGATAGTGTAGTCCCTAATTCTAATAGACAAGGGTGTTTGAGGGTCTCTGTCATGCCAGGGTTGCTGAAGTTACTTACAGACCTGTCTACACATCTTTAGTAGAATGAGAACTAAAACCTGTAAATCACCTAAGATCAGAAGTAAAGGAATACTTTACTTTTCTATAAAGCGTTGGTTTCTTACAGAGTGAAAGGGACTGAGCCTATGTCTAAAATCACTGCTGTTAGTTCTGGTAATTTTTATGAAATATTTTAAGTGTTCGTTAAAATGGTAGAATTTCTTCTAGTGAATTTTGTTTAACTTAAGGTAATAAGGCATGCCATTTATTATCTACTATGTGTTAAGCACAGTTTAAAGAACTACATATGCACTGATTTAATTCTTACAACTATGCTCCGAGGCAGAAACTATTATCATTTGTTTTTCATATTAGGAAGCCAAAGAATGTAGAAATTAAGTAAGTTTGCTTGGTAGCTTACTTAAGTTGATTTGGACAGTAAGTATCAGAGTCTAGGTAGGAATCCAGATGCTCTGTCTTCCTTAGACTGTGCTCTTAAATAGGCTTTTTAGTCTTGTTTAAGACAACTATAGAACACTGTCCTAGATGCTTGTTATAGGTATGTGCACACTTTGAAGTCTTAAGGGAGATAGTTTACGTCTACCTATGTATGCATGGCTGGCTGAAATAACGTGTTCAGGGGTGCTGTCGAAAAATGGAGCTTAGACTTCCTTTTTTAGAACATCTTGCACATTTGAAGGGTAGCAAGTTACATGCCACTCTCTGTGTGTAAATCTTTCTGTGCATATGTGAGGGTTATTGGAAATTTCTGGTATACAAGACTTACCCTAAATGGGAGTGCCCTTTAGTTGCATGAAGAAAGGAATGCAGAACAGCTCTTACATTCTTCTTTATCTCAGCTTATCAACCTTGCTACATTTCTGTCAGAAGCTGAAAAAACAGGATGTTGTATTTCCGCAGATAAACTGGATAGAACATGCAAAGACTTTGGGTCTGGAGATTTCAGGAGAAGCAGAAAAGTTGTTATTAACCATATTTATTAAATAAATAAGGGCATAGGTTTTCTCAGAAGCTTCAGCATCTTAATTTTTCTTATATTCTTAGTGATACATAAATCATGTAAAAGGTGGGTAAAGTTAAATTTAATATAGCATCTGTAAAAAGTCATTTCTAAATTCTACATTAAAATGATAGGATTTATAAACAATATTGAAAACCTAGGAAACTCTCTGAATAAGCTTGCTTAGCTGCTGTCCCTGCGATCCTGACACTTCCCATTGCTACTGATTAGGGGTTCTTGACGGAAGTGTGACTGTATGTAAGGCTTCTGGGGTATACCTTCCTGAAATGGGGAGTGAAAACTAATAAACCACCCCTAACCAGGCCATATGGCTGCAGATCTCAGGTTCTAATTCTAAATCAACAGCCTTACAAGGGAACCTTTTATTTAGCACGTGTGTATTTATCTTTTGGTTCAAGTCTCTGGTTATTTAACCTCCTCCTAAAACTTTTCTTCTCGCTCCAAATTACACACATCATTGTATTGTGGAGGGAGCTGAATTATAGAAATGTTTTCAATAACTGTCATTAACAACTTCAGGGATGACATCAGATGGCCGTATGGCACCACAAGGACTCCCGCCCATCCAGAATCCACAGTGTCCAAGGAAATAGTCAACCAAAGATAAAATTGGTCAACATGCTCAGATCTCAGTGCTCAGAAATATGTAGACCACTGTTCTGAGCATTTATCCTCCATGTTGGGAAGTCTGATTTTCTTAAAAATGCTATCATTGTTCTCAGGAAGTGTCGACTGTGTGTATTTTTATAAAACATTCTGGTTTTAATTAATTAAAGATAAAATGCACATCTTACCAAAATGCTACTAACTGCCATCGTAGGGATATAGCTACACTGTTTTGGTAGATAATAAGCAAGTATAAAAATGGTTGTAACTACCTTGGCTGCAAAACATTTGTTTTGTACTAAAAAGCAAAGGTTTTAAAAATAAAACTGATTAATGTCAGCAGGTTTGTTTGCATGTCACCTTGTTTTTAATGTAGCTGATTCCCTGATAGGCGACAGTAAAGTCAAACTCTAGGAGTGATGTGGTCTGTCATGATGCTGCTTACTGAAGCTCACGAGCCATGAGACGGCTGCTGGATTTATTAGTTTTCACTCCCCATTTCATTGTCTTTTAAGGCAGAACAATAACTGTATCACTATCTTCATGTTTGTTAAAAGAAATGCATTTATCGTATCTCTGATTCAGGGATAAAAATTTGATGTTGCATACGTTTATTATTCTCTTAAAACTAGTCCACAACAGAGCTCAAGCTCTTACCTTGACTTAAAAAAAAAAAAAAGTTTCCCTGAACCCAGGAATATGAAATACAGTCTCTTCACTGCGTATTTTAGCCCCTTGAGTATTAATATTTAGTTTTTCTGAACGTTTTGAAGAAGACGTAACTTGTGCATTGGTCCAATACGTTGTCTGTGAGACTCAGTGTTTCAGCTCATTCTTTCCTTTGAGGAAGGAGCTCCATTGTCTCCAGCACACCTCCTTCAGTCCTTTCTGTCTGCACAGAGGTCAGGGACCACAATGTGGTTGCTGTTGGCAGAAGGAGCTTTTAAATATTTGTGACTAATTTTCACTCTTACACTTGGGAGGTGTACCTAAGAACACTGGGATTGTTGATCAAAGCCTGGCTGTAGTGGAGAGATCATTGCTTTTAAAGTCGCATAAAATAACTTTTGCCTAGTTTGAATGAAAATGCACTGAAGACTCATGAATTACCTAAGGACTAATGAGCATTCAATTTAACACAATTATCTATCCAAAACACCTCTCTCTCTCTCTCTCTCTCTCTCTCTCTCTCTCTCTCTCTCTCTCTAATACTTTATTTACATTTCAAATGTTTCCCCCTTTCCAGATCTCCCCTTTGGAACCTCCCTATTCCCTCCCCTCTCCCCCTGCCTCTATGGGGGTATTCACCCACCCACCCACTCTCATCTTCCCTCCTTGGCATTCTCCTATACTGGGGGATCCAACACCCTCAGGCCCTAGGACCTCTCCTTCCCTTGATGTATAACAAGACCCTCCTCTGCCACATATGTGGCCAGCACCATGGGTCCCTCCATGTGAATTCTTTGGTTGGTGATCCAGTCTCCAGGAGCATCAGGAGGTCGAGCCAGTTGACACTGTTGCTCCCTCCATGGGGCTGCCAACTCCCTCAGCTCCTTCAGTCCCTTCTCTAACTCCTCCATCTGGGAAGGTTGCTGTGATGTGACTCTTGGGTATTCTGAACTTTTGGGATAATAACCATTTATCATTGAGTACATACCATGTTCATTCTTTTGTGACTGAGTTAGTTACCTTGCTCAGGATGATATTTTCAAGTTCCATTCATTTGCCTAAGAATTTCATGAAGTAGTTGTTTTTAATAGCTGAGTAGTATTCCATTATGTAAATGTACGACATTATCTGTATCCATTCCTCTGTGGAGGGACATCTGGGTTGTTTCCAATTTCTGGCTATTATAAATATGGCTGCTATGAACATAGTGGAGCATGTGTCTTTATTACATGTTGGATCATTTTCTGGGTATATGCCCACAAGTGGAATAGCTGGGTCCTCAGGTAGTAGTATGTTAATTTTTCTGAGGGTCCGCCAAACTGATTTCCAGAGAGCTTGTATCAGCTTGCATTTCCACCAGCAATGGAAAAGTGTTCCTCTTTCTCCACATCCTCGCCAACATCTACTGTCACCTGAGTATTTGATCATAGCCATTCTGACGGGTGTGAGGTGGAATCTCATGGTTGTTTTGATTTGCATTTCCCTGATGACTAAGGATGTTGAACATTTTTTAGGTGCTTCTCAGCCATTCGAGTTTCCTCAGTTGAGAATTCTGTTTAGCTGTGTTCCCCATTTTTTGATAGGGTTATTTGGATTTCTGGAGTCTAGCTACTTGAGTTCTTTGTATATATTGGATATTAGCCCTCTATCGGACGTAGGATTGGTAAAGATCTTTTCCAAATCCGTAGGTTACCATTTTGTCCTATTTACAGTGTCCTTTGCCTTACAGAAGCTTTGTAATTTCATGAGGTGCCATTTGTCGATTCTTGATCTTAAAGCATAAGCCATTGGTGTTCTATTCAGGAACTTTCCACCTGTGCCCATGTGTTCAAGACTTTTCCCCACTTTCTCTTCTGTTAGATTCAGTGTATCTAGTTTTATGTGGAGGTCCTTGATCCACTTGGACTTGAGCTTTGTACAGGGAGATAGGAATGAATCAATTCGCAATCTTCTACATTGTACACTGCCAGTTGAACCAGCACCATTTGTTGAAAATGCTGTCTTTTTTCCACTGGATGGTTTTAGCTCCTTTGTCAAAGATCAAGTGACCGTAAGTGTATGACTTCATTTCTGGGTCTTCAATTCTATTCCATTGATCTACCTGCCTGTCACTTTACCAATACCATGCAGTTTTTATAACTACTGCTCTGTAGTACAGCTTGAGGTCAGGGAGGCTGATTCCCCCAGAGGTCCTTTTATTGTTGAGAATAGTTTTTGCTATCCTGGGTTTTTGGTTATTCCATATGAATTTGAGAATTGCTCTGTCTAAGTCTATGAAGAATTGAGTTGGAATTTTGATGGGGATTGCATTGAATCTGTAGATTGCTTTCGGCAGGATGGCCATTTTAACTATATTAATCCTGCCAATCCATGAGCATGGGAGATCTTTCCATCTTCTGAGGTCTTCTTTGAATTCTTTCTTCAGAGACTTGAAGTTCTTGTCATACAGATCTTTCACTTGTTTGGTTAGAGTCACACCAAGATACTTTATATTGTTTGTGACAATTGTGAACAATGCTCTACTCAATGATAACTTGGTCAAGGAAGAAAGAAAGAAATTAAAGACTTCCTTGAATTTAATGAAAATGAAAGTACAACATACCCAATCCTATGGGACACAATGAAAGCAGTGTTAAGAGGACAACCCGTAGCTCTGAATGCCTCCGAAAAGAAACTGGAGAGAGCATATGCTAGCAGCTTAACAGCACAGCTGAAAGCTCAAGAACAAAAAGAAGCTAATACACCCAAGAGGAGTAGAAGTCAGGAAATAATCAAATTAAGGGCTGAAATCAACCAAGTAGAAACTAAAAGAAGTATACAAAGAATCAACAAAACTAGGAGCTGGTTCTTTGAGAAAATCAACAAGATAGATACAGCCAGACTAACCAGAGGGCACAGAGACAGTTAACAAAATTAGAAATGAAAAGGGAGATATAACAACAAATTCTGAGGAAATTCAAAATATCATCAGATCCTACTACAAAAGCCTATATGCAACAAAATTGGAAAATCTTTAGGAAATGGACAAGTTTCTAGACAGATACCAAAGTTAAATCAGGATCAGATAAACCATCTAAACAGTCCCATAACCCCTAAAGAAATAGAAGCAGTCATTAAAAGTCTCCCAACCAATAAAAGGCCAGGTCCAGATGAGTTCAGTGCAGAGTTCTATCAGACCTTCAAAGAAGACCTAATACAAATACTCTTCAATCTATTCCACAAAATAGAAACAGAAGGAACACTACCCATTTCATTCTATGAGGCCACAGTTACACTGATACCAAAACGCCACAAAGACCCAACAAAGAAAGAAAACTTCAGACCAACTTCTTTATGAATATCGATGCAAAAATACTCAATAAAATTCTCGCAAACCAAATCCATGGACACATCAAAACAATCATTCACCATGATCAAGTAGGCTTCATCCCAGGGATGCAGGGATGGTTCAATACCCGGAAATCCATCATTGTAATCCACTACATAAACAAACTCAAAATAAAAAACCCACATGGTCATTTCTTTAGATGCTGAAAAAGCATTTGACAAAATTCAACATCCCTCCATGATAAAAGTCTTGGAAAGATCAGGAATTCAAGGAACATACCTAAACATAGTAAAAGCAATATACAGCAAGCCAGTGGCCAACATCAAACCAAATGGAGAGAAACTCAAAGCAATCCCACTAAAATCAGGGACTAGGCAAGGCAGCCCTCTCTCTCCCTATCTATTCAATATAATACTTGAAGTTCTAGCTAGAGCAATTAGACAACCAAAGGAAGTCAAAGGGATACAAATTGGAAAGGAAGAAATCAAAATGTCACTATTTGCAGATGATATGATGGTATACTTAAGTGATCCGAAAAACTCTACCAGAGATCTGCTACACCTGATAAACACCTTCAGCAAAGTGGCTGGATACAAATCAACTCAAGCAAATCAGTAGCCTTCCTATACTGGAAGGATAAACAGGCTGAGAAGGAAATTAGGGAAATGACACCCTTCACAATTGTTGAAAACCTTCTTTAAACCTTTTCTTTCTTTTTTTTTCTTTTTCTTTTTTTCTTTACTTTATTTACATTTCGAATGTTTTCCCCTTTCCTGTTCTCCCCTTTGGAACCTCCCTATTCCCTCCCCCCTCCCCTGCCTCTATGGGGGTGTTCCCCCACCCACCCACTCTCCCTCCTTGGCATTCTCCTATACTGGGGGTCTAATACCCTTAGGCCCAAGGTCCTTTTTAAAGACAGGAACAGACTCTCGGAGATTAATACAAAGGTGAACAGCATGTGTTCTTGCCCATTGAGTTATAGCCCTTGAAAAACAGAGCAGAGCCTTAGGGGACTGATAATAAGTACCAAATATTTATGTCCATCTTTGACTTCAAACATTAACATTTTAACTTCTTTGAATGCCACCCTGGGAATTCCATCACTGGAAGGTGCCCTGATGATTTTTTATTCTTACTTTGAAAGAAAGTGTTCAATTTAAATTAATAATAGAAGGATAAATTGTCATTTACCATGTCAGGCACTATTTCAAGGCCTGATTCACAACCAGTTTTCTACTAAATGGCATCCTGACTAATAGTAGTCATTAATTCTGTATTTCCCATAATGTAGTTCTGTTCCCTTGAGCTCACATTGCTTTATGTTCTTCACGCATGTCCATGTATGTGTGTATATTGTAGTTTGCATGAACATTCCTAAGCTCCATTGGATTGTGGATGCATACACTCAAAGTAGATGTAAGTAGACATACTAATATGCAAAAGTAAAACTGGACACTAGAGAGAAAGCTCAGCAGCTAAGAGCCAAGCAATTCTTGTGAGGACCTGGGTTCAGTTCCCAAAACCTGTATGGTTGGTGACTCACAACCATCTGCATTTCCAGTTCCAGGGGATCCATCACCCTTTTCTGATTTTTATGAGCACTATGTACCCATATGGTACACAGACATACATGCAGGCATACACATAAAGATAAATAATTTTTTTAAGTTAAACTAATGTTATATGACAAGGCTTTTCTTGGGGAGATATAACACACTCACCCCAGATGGCAAGCTCACAACAGACCAAAGTATGGATACCACCACAGTCCAACTTGGTGAACCAATGAGTTTTATTGGGGATGCTTAGAGGAATGCTTATAGGAGCATAGATGATTCAAATGGCAGCTACATCACCAAAGCCCACCCCAACATAGGTGGAAACCTGAAGCCCACTCCACAGCCTGCAGGCAGCTCATCGGGTTGGAGAGTATTCTTGCAAAGTGCCTCAGTTGGTCTAAACCCTTTTAGGCAGCTCTGCTGGTCTCCATGTCTTTGCAGCTTGACTTGCCTGTGAGTGACTCTCAGCAGTCCTTATTCTGTCTTAAGGAGCTTCCTTGTAGTATGGAAGGTTTCAAACCCAAAGGAAATTGCTACACAACGCATCATAGTCACATAATTTTTAGCGTTTTCTGAAATTAAACTAGTTTGTGATTTTCTGAACCGGATTTTATGTGTAGGGTTTTTTCTGTCCCTAAAGAATTACTGAACCCTAAATTTAACAATGAGAATAAAGCGGTTAGCAGATCAAAGGCTATGGCATACTGCTTGTGGTACTGATATGACTGTCATCACTTCAGGTAATAGAAGCAACATTATTCTAGCGTGTGTCCAATATGACAAGGCTCCAGAGGTGTGTTACTACAATATATTATTCTCTGTTCCAGGCACCATTTTGAGTTCTGTACATTCCTTGGGCAAGAAATATTAACATCCACATAAAAAAATTTTTCAATTTTTTATGACCGATAACCTCTGAATATATTTGTAACAGAATATGAACATCATGTAGCAAGCAATGAAGGAGAAATAGAAAAGAATTATATCAACAGTAAAAATACTCTAAAATATAGTATGAAAATCAGTGTGAGCTATGAATGCAAAAAAAACCCTGCTGTTTTAATTTTTTTGTAACTAACAAAAAAAATGAAACTGGCTAGTCTAAATTAGAGGAACAAAGCTATCAAAAACATTCAGGGAAAAGTGACACTACATAATTAATGTTATGTACTCTTGTGGAGAGAGAGGAAGGAAAATGACGTTCAAACCAGAATATGCATGAAATGAAAGGCTAGTGTGTGTAACTCAATGAAAACGGGATATTCATTTGGCTTTCCTGTACAGAATAATCCCACTGTAAGCTATGGCAAGACCTTGCAAATGAGATTTGTCTCAGTTTGGTAACCTTTGACAAGTTGTGGAAAACAGCTCATAACAAATGGGAAAAATCATTCTGACTTTCGAAGACCAACCATGATTTCTAAATGTAGACTATTATTTCATAGGAACATTTAAAAGCGTTCTAATACTGGAGCAGGTAGCGTAGAGGCTGAAACCCAGAAATTAATAACTTCCCTGACAAAGTCTGTGGTCACAGGTGCTGTCCCATAGTGCTTCTGCTCCCTTCTCTGACATGCCACTAGCTGCAAAGCTCAGCTTCCACCTGCGCTGAGCTACTGAGAGACACTGATGGGAGCCTGGGGAGGAAAGAGAAGAAAGCCTCAGCACAGGGAGCTAGGGAGGAGCTGTCTGTCAGTAAGGCCAACCTCTGTTCCTCCAGGAACCAGCTGCCTCCAGCGAGGCCCTTCATGTTTCTGTCTTACACAAGCAACCTGGCCATTGGCTTTCAGGATCGTTCTTTACCCTTTTTGCTTCTAAGTTAGCTTCCTGTTGCTGCTCACCTCTGAGTTTCCTTGCCATTTTCTGTTTAGTTTCCTGCTGTAGTTTCCATGAGCTGTTATAACAAATTCCTTGCGTGGAAGTCATTCTGCTAGGTATGCCACACATTGTTTCAGCTTAGCCAGTTAAACTGACTAGTGCATAAGTCAGCTTCATTTCCTGTTTGCTGTGGTTATTGTTGTTTACACTTCTTCTTATAACTGAGAGAATGTTAGTATGGCTGGTAAGCAGCATGCAATGTCAGGGTTCAACAAGACTTTTGACAGCCTTCTAAACAGAATAGGAGATGGGATTATAACACATTCTTAGATGGCTGAGGCTTATTAATGTTCAAAATAAAACAGACGAAAAGTGTCTAGAAGTTCACCAGAAGGCTGTGTAGTTGTCACTGTCCCAAAGGTTTAGGCAAAATCATGAAATGCACTATCATCAAATGTGTGGCTGACAGAAAGCTGGAAGATAATTTAAACTTTGATAAGGTAGGTTTAGAAGAAGAAAAGGAAAGTCACTCGTCTAGGGATTAGGTACATGACATAAATTACAAAAATGTAGAATTGAAGAGACCAAGCTTCCTAGCATATTAAGTGGATAAAGAAATCTGAGACTTTAATTGACTATAGGAAACAAAGTGTGATACATTTAGGAAAACTGAAAGATTTCATCTCTGGGTACCATTACAAACTACCTAGTATCCCTAGTGAGAGCTGAGGGTCTTTTGTGGTATATGAAGGAAAGGCTAGAGTATCATGTAAGAAGATTATTGCTACATCAGAACATCTGCTCTCCCCAGTGTTATGCAGCTCATATAATTTTTAAGTTACTTGTACTCTTTTTGTTTGCATACTAGTACCCTAATGAAGGTTGTACTGTTATCTACTTCTCAGCTTGTATAGCTCCTATGAGTTAAATCTACTCACTGGGTAACTTTACTTAAATTCTCATGTTTGCTTATGAACTCAATTTTTATTCAATAAAGTCTATTTTTACTTTAGGAACTGTGACAAATAGGGTAATCATTTTTTGCTCAGTATTGAAGTTCTCAAACAAACCTGCCCACTCACACAATAATATGCTACCTGTCTTTGTGCAAAAGTTAATTAACTCTCAAGAAGACATGAACCTTTATATTGGAAAGAAGGTTCTATCAGACAACCCAGTGACACCCAACTCTGGGTCAGGTTTGGGTTTTGGCTAGTGAACAAATTTGTGATTTGTGGTTTTTTAATAGAAGAATCTGTTTTACTTTTAAAATTTTACCTCCAGCAATATAATTGTTTTTCTTATAATTTGGGAATAGCACACTCTTTGAGGTGGGGGTTGGGGGAGCTTCTATGAGCCTGAAACAGGGAAGTAAAGCATAAGTAGTACTGGGTGTAATTACCTGCACAAGAAATATTATGCTATTTCCCAGAATATGTCCCCAGAGTGAATATCTATATGTGTTCTATTTCATTCCTAGCTTAGAATCCTATCAAGGGTGATAAGGAGAATCATTCTGAAATATATCGAAAAGATAATAGCATCTGCAAAGTACTATGAGGTTTGCTAAGTTGAATCTGTGCTGCAGATGCAAACTGTTGGCTTAGCACTGCAAAAGCTTGTGTCTAGATGAGAGAAGTCCCTGACATGACCTATGAAAGGCAACCAAAGTGATAATGGCTAAGAAACAACATTTATCTTGAGAATGTCATCCTGACCTACTTCTAGAACTAGTGTTTGAGCCCACCTGGGATAGTTTATAAATAACTAGGGCTACAGTAGTTGAAAAGGAAAATTATTTCAAAATTCTCTCAGAGTAAACATACAGAGAATAATTATATTAGTGTTGTAGCATTAACAGAGCATGTGCTTCAAGTGTGTTTCTGGCTCAGTACAATAAAGGGTAGAGCCCAGTGTCATGGTTTATTGATGAGGTTTAAAAGCTAACTTATATGAGTTCCAGAGAAAGGCAATTATTGAACATCCTTCCCTGTCAATTATCTGAAGCCCTGGACACTCTTGCCATGTTGCTGTTGTTTGTTGTTGTTGTTGTTCTGCTTCTCCTCCTCCTCCTCTTCTTCCTCTCCTTCCTCCTGCTCCTTCTTTCTTCTTCCCTCTTCCTTCTTCTTGTGTCAGTATCTGCCTCCTCAGCATCTCCAATTCCTTTCTAGCCTAAACATAACAATTCTTCCAGAAAGGTTTGCGATGAATTAAAAGTGCTAAGGTGGAAAAACTCAGACAAGGAGCATCTGATACTTAATCTAGTGTATTGTCCATTCAGTCTCACATCTGTGAAGTTCTAACAACTTGCCATTTGGGAAAACAGATGGGTCCCCTGTGCCTATGCTGATCTTGTGCTGATTCCGCAAACCCCAGTGCCCTTTCCTTCTGTGCTGCTAATGCACAGTAAGTTACATATGTTACACTACTTTGACCTGTGCTGCCCTTGACCAAACAGCAGCATTTGCCTCTTGGTAAATTCCTCAAAGAGAAACCTGGCCCTGTTGTTTTTATATCGTTAGTTGTCCTCTTGGGACCTGGCATTTGAGAGTTTACAGTTAAGTGTTTGAGTGGACGCTGAGGTATAGAAGATAATTTATAATAAGCTATAATTTCACTTCCTGGAATGTAGCCTTCGAGTTTGAAGGTAACAGAGAGCTGGAGATGAAGGTAAACAGTTTTCCTTTCAAATGTCCTATATATGATATTTAGGGATGAAGAAGTTTTACAGTTGACCAAATCTATAGCAGATGTATTTTGGCATTCAGATGTTTTCAAATCTATAAAAATGTACATGTGTGATAAATATATCTTGGTCTATGTAATGTGTCCAGTACATATTCAAATGCATGAATATTTGGGTAGCAAAAATACAGTCACAAGTAAGTCACAATCAACAAGACATAAGTAGTTTCCATTGCTTTCACTCAGAATCTACAGCCAGGCTCGGATGAGACTAGATTTATCACCAGACGAGATCAAAGTCAAATGTTTTCAGATCTTCTGTGGTTTTAGAGCTGTCTGTTAGCATCTGGAAACCTGTAATGCGTGTTCACCAATCGAAACCTTTCTTTAATGAGTTATCATAACATTTCTGATTTCAAGTGAATCAGTGGGAGTTACTGCTCGTTTTCCTTTTTCTCTGGGGTGTGGAGCCAAACATCAGAACAGAGTATGGAGATTATTACATACTGACATAACTATATCATCTCACTTGGCCTCACAAAAATCCTCCAGCATAGGATCTGTCTGTTTTATAAAGGTCTGGGGGCAATAAGGAGTGAAATTCTATGCTAGATAAGTAAAAACTAAGAGCCAAAGCTTGTTTGTAAGCTTTAGAATTCATCCTCTATCAAATCTAGTTTTCATAAGAAAAGTTTCTGATGATGCTAGGAAATGACTCAAAAATGTTTATCTGTGCTTCAGTGAAATTAGTTCAGCAGAAGTAAGCTAATTATAAAGTTTGGAATTTTTTCTTAATTTTTAAATGATATATTTTTAAAAGTTAAAACTGATTTCAATTATAAAATAATGAGGCTGTTTGGTATTTTCCTCTCACTTTTGTTTCAACTGTTTAGATGTGTCTGGCATCCGAGGGGGTGAAAATGGAAGACACAAAACTAATAAAATCAAAAGAATCAGATGGAGGAAGAATTGAGGAAATGGAAAAAGGGAAGGAAGAGAGGGACATAAAGGTGGAGAAAACCATCGAGACTGCATTCCAGAAGGAAGCAGAATTCGGGAAGTCGGCTAAGGGCAACATAAGAGAGTCTAAGGACTTAAGAGACATTGAACAGCTGCAGATGGATAATGTAATGGCTATCAACGTGGAAGACCCCAAAGAAATTAGAAAGGAGTCAGAGGATGATCAGAAATACAGTCACTTCCCTGATTTTTCTTACTCTGCCAGTAGCAAGATAATAATTAGTGATGTCCCCAGTAGAAAGGGTCACATGTGCCACCCTCATGGAATTATGATCATTGAGGACCCCACCACACTAAACAAACCAGAAAAGATAAAAAAGAAAAAGAAGAAAAACAAACTGGATCGACATGGAAGTGACAAATCCACCCCCAAGAAGACCTGCAAGAAGAGGCAGTCTTCAGAATCTGACATTGAGAGTGTCATGTACACCATTGAAGCTGTGGCAAAAGGAGACTGGGGTGCTGACAAACTAGGAGAAACCCCACGAAAGAAAGTCCGCACCTCCTCAAGTGGCAAGGGAGGCATTTTGGATGCCAAGCCACCAAAGAAAAAAGTGAAATCCAAGGAGAAGAAAGCTTCCAAGGAGAAGTGCTCAGACATCACCAAAGAGTCTCGACCTCCAGATTTCCTTAATATTTCTGCCAGCAAGAGTGTTCCTGGGGAGATACCAGAGGGCATAAAAGCAGAACCCTTGACCCCTACAGAGGATGCACTGCCACCTAGCCTACCAGGACAGGCTAAGCCTGAGGATAGTGACTGTCACAGAAAAACGGAGACCTGTGGCTCCAGGAAATCTGAGAGGTCTTGCAAAGGTGCTCTTTATAAAACCCTGGTGTCCGAGGGCATGCTCACCTCCCTGCGAGCTAATGTTGACAGAGGTAAGTGACTTCTACAAACCTGGAAGGACTGCAAGGTCTAGCAGAGTCTTCCCTTGAAAGAAATCATCACGAACAGTTGAATATCAAACTAGAATCTTGTGTGAGTCATTCATGTGTCATATCCATTTCAGTTTACCTGAGTGCTTCCTCACATTGGAGGGGAGGGGGTTGTAGGTAGACATCATAGAGAAATTCCAGGCAACTACGTTTTTGTTTCTCTATTGTGGGCTGCCTTCATTTTGAAGGGTCGGTGTTGAATGTCGCTTTTAGCCTGAGTATTTAAATTGATGAAATATCCTGCGAGACACAAATAAATTTGGGAGAAATCCTTACCTGTAAGCTCCGAAAGCAAATATCCTATCAAGTGCTTTTGTTAGGTAATCAAAACCACAACTGAAGTGCTATTTCGAACGTGGTAGCATCTGTAGAGTATTTTATGTGCATTCATTTCATTTTGAAGTATCTGGCAAGGGAACTTTTTCTTGGTGGGCTCTATTCCAATAAGAAATGTGTGGTTCTCAATAAGCCCTGAGTGGAGAGAGCTTGGGAGTACGTAGTTCTCCAGGGGTGTCTTTTAGTGAGTCTAGAGAAATTTAGGATTAATAGTGTCTATCAGCAAAAGACTCTCGTGCTTTAGACTTGTTTCTCAAATGGAAAAGATGGTAGCAGCATCTTGATGCCTATAGTGCCTGGTGTATAGGACATTACTGCTTACCTCAGAGGTAAGATTCTTCTTTGCAGTTCCTCTATTAAAAGTAGTCCAACCCAAATCGCTCTGGGCACTGATAGCTGCAAAGAACATTGTGGAAAATAGGTAAAGGGATCAAGAAGTTACTTGTGAAGGACCTGAGCTGATCTCTTTCAGCCCTGGTATTCTGAGAAAACCCCTTCTCTTGGGTTTCCTAGGGAAACGAAGCTCAGGAAAAGGAAACTCCTCTGATCATGAAGGGTGTTGGAGTGAAGAGAGCTGGACATTTAATCAGAGTGGGACCAGTGGGAGCAAGAAGTTTAAGAAGAAGCTAAGGGAAGACTCCTTCCTTGGGTAAGTGCCTGCGAGCACAGGTAACCTTCACTGCATACCCTCCTGTGACAGGAGTGTCAAATCTAAGTCAGTTTCTTCTTTTTCTCTTAGCCCTTGTCTTAATATGAGCCCCCGACAGATCAAGGGTAATAATGTGATTCCTACTCTTAACCAATCGTATGAATGGTAATATCATTTACACTTCAGGTGTGGTAGAAACTATACAGATTTTAAGCTTGGTCCTGAGTTGAATCAAGGTCCACCACAGTGCAGCAGTGTTATAATTGTAGATACTTCATCATTAATCACTAGGACCCATTTTACCATCTGGAGCTCTGGATGCATTTATTTTTGTATTTATATTTTGTACATTTATATGTTTTTATATTTTCATATATATTATTATATATATTTTTATATATATTTGTTATATATATTTTATATATGGTTTATATGTTTATATGTATTTATGTTTTAGTATTATATGTTTGGTATTTTAAAATATACTCACATATTTTTATAAAATAATCATAGCTGGACAACATGAGTTAAAAATTTTCCTCATCTTCTAACTTTGATATATTTAAACAACCTCCTATTACTCTAAGAAAAATAATTCTGATATGCATTATGCATTGAATATAGTACTAGGAAGTAATGGTACATATTACTATAAAATCACTTAGGGTTATTATTTCATGATTCCTGTTATGCCAACACCCTCACTGGCAATCAATACAAAGTATTTTGTTAGTAAGTTGGTAAAGACAGAACTTTATATTGGTGAGAGAAGTATCTACAAATTCACTTGTACTATTTTGAAAGTCCTTTGAGATTTCACATTAGCCTAATTTGAAAAGAATATGATGAATAGAAATAATTATCCATATTTTTCCTAATTTTTAAAAAGTATGCAAACTTTATTCATTAGGTACATTATATTTGCTTTATTCACAATATTTGCATTTCTATTTGTAGAAAATATAATATCTTCCTTTAAGTGTATTAAAGTCTTGTTAATTCTAAGACTCCAGGGCATCATAAAATGTAAAGGTGGAGCCTTGTGGTACAGATACTTCAATATTATCTTAAAATACATATATTTAATATTATACTGAAATAATAGATTTAATAGTTTAATTTCTAGTATTTTAAAAGAGCAAAGTGCTTCAAGTTAGTTTTACTTCCATTATGCTTAAGTAATGATATGAAAATCCTCCATTTGTCATTGTTAAATGATACTTTCAAATGCAGGGTACTTTTTTAAATAAAAGTGATCCTAGGGTATCGCTAGACAATGTACTTTCTAGAAGTGTTGATCCTTTGTAGTCTGAATACCAAGCCAGGTCACAACGCATCACATGACAGAAGTAGGGTATAAATTAAGCAAGCACAACAGAGGGAGAGATAGCTCAGCTACTGTGGTGTTGCACTGTAGCATGAAGACTTGAGTCTAGCCCTAGAGCCCACATTTTAAAAAAAAAAAAAAAAAAAAAAGGTAAGCATCATAGAAAACCCAACTCTAGGAAGTCAGAGACAGATGGACACACTGGCTAGCTCGACCTAATCCACAAGAGCCAGGCCCAGTAAGAAGAGTCCCTGTCTCAAAAGAACAAGATGGGCAACTCTTGAGGAGCAGTGCCTGAGGCTGTCCTCTCACCCTCATACATGTGTACACACGTGGACACACTCACTGAAGTGGTAATAGTAAGCAGTAAGCTCTTCAATAAAACTGATGATTCCACTAAGCAACAGGGTAAGCTGGGCATCGAAGCACATGGCCATTCTCTTTGGAAGCAGAAGCATGAAGATCATGCATTCGAGCATAGCAAGGGCTACATAGGGAGTTCCAAGTCAGTCTCAGCTGCACAGCCAGACCTTCTCTCCAAACCTCTCTCCATCAATTAGACAAGTTGTGAGAGACAGTTCACGATTTGCTGAGAAACAGAAGAAATGACATAGTCTTTGAAAATCTATCTCAAGAGAATAGTGAGGTGTGGGTGTGTATGTGAGAAGCCCAACACGTCTAAAGCTCCCTTCTCTTCCCCAGTCCTTCCATTTCCTGTCTACCAAGCTCAGCAGTTCTGCAGCTTCACCCAGCTGTTTGCAGTGTATCTTCGTTAGGAATTCTCATTGAACAAAAGCCAACAGCCAGCCTAGGATCCAGCAGGCATGCTGCCATTGCTACGCTGAGCCCTTTGAGACAAAACCAGCCCAAGGATTCCCTAACTTTGCCAGTCATTTGTGGTTTTCATTTAAAGTGACATCACCTCTCTTGCCAGTATTCATTGGAAACTGGCTTTCCTTTCTACTTGACTGTGTTCCTCATTGAGACATGACCCTAGAATTTCTTTCCTGACATTCAAATACTTTAAACTTTGTGTATGTTTTAATCAAACACTACTCAGTAATGACTTATAAAAGATGCAACTTATAACACTCTCAATATATCATAGCACCTGTAAGCTTGTTAATGCATGAACATGCATATAAATGCTTAGAATGAGACCTGTCTGAGTAGACTTTTGTATTCAACATTATGAGACTTAAACCATGTAAGTAGAGAGAAATCAAACTTTCTACTTCAACCATTCATGTGATTGGTTGCCATGCAGACGATTATACAGCCTTTATATGGATTTATATTATACTTATTCTCAAGAATTTCTGAAAAGGTGGGCTTTTTTCCCGTTGTATGGATTTTTTTTTTTTAAATTCCTAGAGACCCTTTTTAAAGATGAAATACTTTAAATATATCATTTATCATTTTCTGTTTAAGTATTTGGTATTTTGCTAATTGACTAATCCCCTCTCTTTTTAATAGTTCTGCAAAGCTGGATGAGGAATTTGAAAAGAAATTCAACAGCCTCCCTCAATATAGTCCTATTACATTTGACCGGAAATGTGTATCTATTCCAAGAAAAAAGAAGAAGACTGGAAACATGTCCTCAGAATCGAGTAAAACCAGCAAAGGTTAGCCGTGGCCTCTCCACTCCTTCAGTCTACCTTAACCTCAGTTGGCCCCTCAGCTCCCTTAGAGAGCTACAGTGATTAGATATCCAAAGCTGTCTTGGTCCCTGCCTCCCTTCTCCTTTCTTTCCTCCTTTAATTCTCCTTAGCCTCTGTCTTTGTATCATGTCAACATACGTACGGCCATGGTGCTGCTCTCCAGAACATTTTTGGAGCTTTAAGAGGTTCTGGGACTGTGCAAGCCTTCTGTTCGCCTGGGAAGCAGACACTGTTCCTTATTGTTAGTATAGAACAAAACAAAATAAGCCTACCAAGAGTACTCCAGCAATATACTTTGTTTTGTTAAATCTGAAAAAGTGCTTTGTTTATGTATTTGTTTTCAGGAGCGTCAGGTTTTCACTGCATCAGGAATCTCTTCAAACTATCAGTGTTACATAGGTAGAGCTCAATAGTCATCAGGGACTACATTCCTATTTAAAGGGAAATTTTACAGAGCATTGACATTTTCAGTAGTCTCAACACCCGGCACAGCTGCTGATATATCTGACCTTTGGGACATGCCCTGGAGCATGGTCTGGGTACCAGACACGGGTTCCACTCAGGCCCATTCAGACACAATGAAGAATTGGCCTACCCAGAGTCTAAGTGTTGCTGTCACAGAAAACGTTGTCTTCTGGTTTCTCTTAAGGCCTAAAGAAAGGTTAGGAACATTTTCCTCTAGTTTTTCACACAGATATTAAAGACATCATTTAGTGATTTGGCCTGCCAAGGACAAGTACTGGAGAGATGAAAGACAGGTGTAACTGAGTTATAGCTGCCTTAGGATCATATTCTGAGTAGGGTTTGATAGACAAGTTCTTTGTAACTATCTTGCAAAAGTAGCTACCTGTTCCCTGCTTATGTCAAATCAGATTGATCCCCCGATTTTATGGATTTTGAGGGAATATGTAAGGTGTATGAATTACGGAAAAATTACATTTATATTTTTTCTAATAAAAGTTATATCATTTTCCCTCAAGATCTATAAACCCTTTGCACACTGTAATTGCCAAAACCCAAGAGGGGAACACTTTGAGATGACTTCTCAGGATATTATTGAAAGGCTTGTGAAAATCCCTACTCTGTGATTAAAGGCTGGCAGGGACATAAAAATAATTGTAGTACTAACCATCTCCTTCTGTGGTTACTAAGAAGCCAAAAGAATAAAGAATTAAATAGGAGCTACATCACCAGCTTTTCTCATCTGAGAAAAATCAAATAGTGTTCTGTGGAAACCTTTCAAGATGGATAGCGCTGACCCATTGATAAGCAGCTGGACACCAGAGTCGGTTACCACATGAAATGTCAAGGCTTTTTCCTGGAGATGTTTAAGAATAGGCAGTATAGTCAATGAGCCCAGTGATGCCAGCTGCCTTGAGCTCCCATACTTCATGGTTTTAAAGATGCTGATAAATAGAATACTTGACAGCCCAGCAAAATGTCACTTAATTGATTGATGTTCAGGACACATTCTTTATCCTACTTGGTACAGGTCAAGACATTCATTTTACAGCGGTGAAATTGGCTGAATTATCTATCAAGGAAAATACTGATAGATTATGTTTCTAAACCTGAAACCTGAAGTTAGGATCTATTCTCGTGAAACCTTTTTTTGGTTGTCTATTACATGCTTTCCTCTCCAGCTAATATTAATAGTATCTCTTTGGTGTGAAATCACTTTCTGTAGTTTTGCTTCACACAGCATCATCATTATACTTCCTAAGCCATAAGCCACTGGTTCTTCAGTGGTGTGTCAGGGATTACCTATGTAATTATAACACTTACAACACTGTAGGTGTTGTTCTATGTTGTGTTTCATAAAATAAAATGGAATTAAAATAAAGCAAAACTTAAATACTATGTTCTATTTAACAAGCTAGAGAAATAGTATTCAAAACCAATTTGCAATTTGGCATTAAAGCAGAGTACTAGACTGTGGGTTATTAATGAAATTATCCTACCAGCTGTGCAGTAATTGCCAGATCTTTAGGGGATAGAGAGATTGTTTTCGTAGACTTGCGACCCTTTGCACCTTTGCATAATGAGTCATTCCAAACAAACACTGTATGAGCTCATTAGCTCTCCTGTAGAAGAGTGGGTGTCCATAGGACACTTATCTTTACCCCACCATTCCCCCTTGTCTATATTATTTTCTCCTGCATTCATTGTCATTCAACATTATTTTTTCCTCACATATAGTTGATACCCTTTTGGGTATTTGTGGATATATGAAATGCATAGAATTTTTCTGAAATATAATTTCAAGAAGAAATTACTATTTATGATCTCATACAAATGCAGATCTCAGAATCACAGTGCGTGCTTGGGTTTATTGTTCTATTTTCCATTTGATCTCATTGGCTCTTTCTCATGCTCTCTCATTTCTTCCCCATAGTCTTCCCATTATGTCTGTCCCATCCCTCATGTCAAAAACCTCACAGTGAAAGAGATGACAATGACTAAGTACCTCCTCCTGCAAGTGGGCTTGGTCTATTTTGTCATAGGAGAACACAGCATGATGTATGACTAGGAATAGAATTTCCCTTTGCTTCTAAGAACAAACTGTCCAACACACTGGGATCCATCTAGCTCACAGTGCAGATCAGCTGCACCCACCCAATCTTACTTTGTTTTCCAGGCTATCTCCATTCTTTCTCTGTGATTTTGAATGGAAGTTTTAAACCATGAATCTAAGCTGAACTGTTGCTTCTAAGAGGTTTTCTTTTGAAACATCATTTGTGTACATATAATGTATGAAGTGTTGTTTACAAAGAGCCTCTGAAGTCAGAGCTCTAGGAAAATAGCAATTCTCAAACAGAAGTGGGGTCTTGTAGAGAATGTAAATTGTGTTCAAATTGGAATGCTTACGCTCCATCTTGACCCTTGACTTCTCCTTAGTCTTTATATCTTTATCTATTTCTTGGGCCCTTGTCAAATGTTGTTCTCTGATTTTCCCAGCCCACATTACATTTTGTTACTATAGTTAAAATGAATAAATGGGGAGCTAGAGCAATGACTCAAAGTTGAGTGCATTTGGCTGCTCTTTGAGAGGTCCATTATTGACAGTCCCCACAAGACAGCTTACGACCATCTGTAATTCCAGTCCCAGAGGAGCTGACACCTGACATGCTTGCATGTAGTACACAGACATAATGCAGAAAAAACACTCATATACATAACATTTAAAAATGGATAAGCTAGCGACGTACAACACCAGCTTACCGTATATAAAGCCCTAATATAAAGCTTAATCCATCTACTATCCCCTCCCCATAAAATGGCTAAGAATTAAGTTTTATCCTTAAATCATGGTGGTATTAAGAAACAGTTTCACAGCATAGAAAGGAACAGTAGAATCTGCTGTTTGAAGTCGAGGACACTTTCAGTCACTGACACTGACGATAGCAAGGCTAACCTCTCCTGTTAGAATGTTGTAGTTCCAAATTTAGGTAGAACTTTGTAATTTTCCCTCAAACTATTTGAAGGTCTTCATTGACTCTGAAACTTTCTCCAGAGGATAGTGACGGTACATTTGCAGCTATAAAACACACTCTATCATGAATTTTTTTCTAAATATTATTATGTTTATATTGATAAGCTAAATCTTCCAAGAATATACCTATTTTTACTTATACATAATTCTCATTCAAAGAATTGGCTCTTATAATTGTGTTCTCACACATACCTTACTGAATCTCTTCCTCAACTCTCCTCCTCCTACCTGACACAGTCTTGAGTTTCTTAATTATGGGTGCTCAGCCCGAGAAAGTAACTTCATCCCTTCCATGGTGGCTTCCAATAGTGGCTGATATACTTTCCAACTTGCTCAGATCAATGGTCAGCAGCTGGGAGCAATTTGGTACAAATTATTGCAAAGGAATTTATTGATTCATTAGTTATGCAACCAATACAAAAATGTCAGCCTAGTCTTAGAAAATAATCGTTGTGCTTTTCTATTGCTTAGAATGCATGAAATTACAGAACCTGACGAAAGTTCTTGGCAGTAGAGTTAGACTGAGTATTTATGACACAACAGTTCAGAAGAATGGGTTCACTGAAGAGCAGGATACCTCTGGCCTTGAAAATTACTATGCTGAGTTCACACTGAAGTGGCTCCTGTGTTACTGCAACAGTGTCCCCAAAATGTCCATTTCCCAAGAAACCCTGAGTGTTAATGCCTTGGAAAGGTTACTGTTAAGCTCTCATGTCAGTCTTCTTTAAAGGCCCCTTGTCTTGTGGCGAGACTCTGTTGTTTTTACCCAGATGTAAGTTGGAGTGGGTGCAAAGGAAATCTTGTTGTTCAGGACATCCTTCTCCAGGTTCTGGGTGCTGACCTGAGCAGCTTTACAGACCAGCACTGAGTGGTCCTGGTGATGCTGGTGTAAGGAGGATGCAGGTGATGCTGGTATTCTCTGGAACAGTTTGCTAGGGAAAGAGATGGAAGTAGAAGCCTGAAGTGGAGTGTGAGTGAAGAACTCTTGTCTTTTCTTGGATTTCTGAATGATTAATTCTAGAACATTTTTTTCTGCTTTTCATTTTCTTTTACCCCACTTTGTGGACCCTTCTATGTTAATATAACAAAGGAAAAAAGATAGTTCTTAATTCCCTTGTATTTCCTATTTTTTTTTTTTTATCATTTTTTAAACTTTATTTTCCTCAGACAGCTTGTCAAACACATGTGCCATGCTGGTGAGCAGAAATGAAATTGTTTACTTATTGACTCCTAAATCACTGCTTTTCTGTGACTGCGATTAGATCTTGCTCATTACTTTCCTTTCATGTCCTTGTCACTGTCCTTGAAGAAGCCATCATTTGTTTACAGTATTTACAGTCATCTTTTGGGGGATGGTTCAAAGCCAGGGATTTTTTAAATGTAAGCTTATATAAACTCTTCGACATACAAAGCCAGCCGGCATGTTTGGCTTTTTGTTGGTTTGTTTTTGTGGACAGATTTGTCTTCGCTTTGCCCTTAACTCTCACACTTTTTATACTCCCTTTCTTCTTTTCTAAGCCATTCCAAATCAGCCCGTGGTTAGATCACTTTACACGTGAGGCAGTGTCTTATAATTCCCACAGGTAAATCAGGAGGGTTTCTGTGAGCCTCAGAAGTCTCAGAAAGTTTCTTCTGTTTTCTCCTACTTATTTTCCATGATTGCCTACATGTCATTCAGGTGTCATTCTGGTGAGAGTGCCTGCATTTTATAAAATACAGGAACCAGTGGTGCAAACACATTATAGAGAACATTGCTAATATCAGTGTACCGTATGTACATGACAGGTTTACTTTCTGCCCGTTAATTTAGTTTCTCTCAGTGCTTCTTCTTTTTTTTTTTTTTTTATTAAAAAAAAAAATTCTATTTGCATTTCAAACCATTCCAACTAATCAGAAGTATTTGGTATGGGTTATTTGAAGAATGACTTGTGGTCATAACATTTGCAGAGACTTATAGTATCATTGCTAACTTAAGAAATGTGTTTCTCACACTTTTTTTCTTTTTTGCCAATCAGTGCTGTAAGAGCTTTGTTACTTTTGAAGTGAGATCTTTTGAGAATCTGTCCTATACTAAACTCTATCTAGGCACTCTGATTATAACTGTGAATAAAATCAAAGAACCTGCTTCTATGGATACTGGATGACCAGATAAATAAACAAGCCCCAAGTAACTAAAGAATACCATGTGTTTGAAGGTGAAAAGTGCTGTGAAAATCAAGAGGCCAGATCAATAGAACAAGTAGACAAATGGTCAGCGAGGAAAAGGAACACTTGCACAAGACTCAAACAACCAGAACTACCAGACAGGCCCCATCACTCGCTGAGTGTGCACCTCAAGTATGTGGAGCGATCCCTATAATTAGATGTGCTAGCTATCAAACAAAGCGATCAAGTTAAAACTAAACTACCAAAGTATTTTCTCTGGCCACAGTAGAACAAATTAAAATCAGAAGTAGAAGAAAGGGTTAAGTGATGAGACGAATGCAGGTGAGAGCAGACTGTCAGCTGTGCTTAGAGAGGAGTGTACTCCCCTTCGGGGAAAGGACTGAAGTCGCTACTCCAAGTAGCCTTTCCCTGTAAGACACCGAGAAAAGAAAGGCAAGCCCAAATCAAAAGGAAGAAGGAAGGAAATAGTAAACGTTAAAAAAAATAGTGATACGAAATGTAATAAACAACAAAACCAGTTCCTTGAAAATAGCAACAAACATTTAACTAGATTGTGACTAAGAAAAATAGATTTACATTATTATAATCTGAAATGAAACAGAGAACATTACTATCAACAGTACATACGTGAAAATAATGGTGAGTGAATACTATGAACAGAATACTATTATAGACCAGTAAATTAAATAATCTTGATAAGATGAACAGTTCCTAGGAAGACACAAACTAATGAAGCCGACAAGAATGGCCTGTGACTTGTCAAGATGTTAAATCAGCAATCAGACTGTGCTAGGGATGTGGGGATCCTAGGCCCAGAGAGTACTACCATAGATTCTGCCAGACTTTTAGGAGGAATTACCTGCATTCATCTGGAACACCTACATACTCTCAGACACATACATATGTGTATGTTACAATCTAAAATCAAATTTACAATTTGATTTTGACAGTGTTGAACAAAGCAAATAGTTCCTTTCCACAGTGTAGTTAAATTGTTATGGCCTCATAAGACATCACAAACTCAAGTAGCAAAAGACCATACAGATAAATAGCTAAATTAGGCTGTATCAAATTAAAATTTATTTGTATTTTAAAAGACACTGTCAGGAACGATGAAAAGATATCTCACAGAATGGGGGAAAATATTTTTAACACACTTGACAAAAAAACTACTTTTTAAAAGTCTTAAAATCACTTTAAAAACAACAAAAATAGGCAAGTGATCAGAGATATAAAAACCCCCATTAACAGAAAAAGTTGCTTGGTACCTATTAGGAAAATATACATCAATATTACAATAAGATGATACCACTTCAAAGCCTTAGAATGACTGCAACTATGAAGAAAAAATAACACATTAGAGACAGTGGAGAACTTGAAATCCTCATGTACTACGCGGAGAAACGTAAACCTACACAGCTATTTCATTAAGTAATGCAGTAGACACCCTGATCATTTAACTTAGCAATTCTGCCTCTAGGTATATGCCTAAGAGGGTATGCCATAAGAATACATACATCTACAAACAAACAAAACCATATGTCAGTGTTTATACCAACTTTATTCATGAGAGCCAAAACGTGGAAAACAATCCATGAATCTCTCAGTCCCTAAACTGATCAAATGTAAACATCCATATCATCATGATCTTCCTGCAGCACAGGTGAGCCCTAGAAATGTTATGCTAAATCCAAGAACAATCTAAACTTCTTATTATATTGTCTGTGTTATATAGGATTTTTGGGTTTTGTTTTGTTTTTGAGACAGGGTTTCTCTGTGTAGCTCTGGCTGTCCTGGAACTCACTCTGTAGACCAGGCTGGCCTCGAACTCAGAAATCCGCCTGCCTCTGTCTTCCGAGTGCTGGGATTAAAGGTGTGCACCACCACTGCCCGGCTCGGATTTTTAAATAGCCAAACTACAGGTTTCACTATATAGTTCAGTGGTAGTTTAGAGGTGGGGAAATGCAGGACAAGAAGAGTAGTTGCTAATAAGTGTGACATTCATTTTTTATTCATTTATTTATTCATTTGTTTATTAATGTATGTGAATACAGTGTCACTGTCTTCAGACTCACCAGAAGAGGGCATTGGATCCTATTACAGATGGTTGTGAGCCACCATGTGATTGCTAGGAATTGAACTCAGGACCTCTGGAAGAGCAGTCAGTGCTCTTAACCGCTGAGCCAACTCTCTAGCTCCCCACGGCATTTACTTTTTATGTGATAAAATGTTATGTTGTTGGTTGATGGTGCATATATCTCTAGAGAGGAAAATGTTAGCTATTTTTTAATTGAGTGATTAATTTAGCACGTAAGTCATATTTCAATGGAGCTGCTTTTTGTGTCCTTGCTTGCTTTTTAATCATCTTATAGAAAGGGTTGTTAGGAAAACAAGATCACAAGTGATGGCTTGGGGTTGGACGGCAGCTTGGCATGGGATAGTCTGGAAGAGTGAGCAAGTTAGCCTTGATGATGTTTGGATATAGTCAAAGCATTTTTAAAAGCTGACACGAAATCCGTAAAGTAGGATTGAGACTACGTGTACAGCTAGGGAGCAGTGAACAAGGATATTTGGTTGCAGACATGATAGTTCTCTGAATCTTGTAGGTCCGTGTTCGATAGTGTGAGGTCATCAGCATTTTAAGCACACATTTGTGAGTCATCAACCAGTAGCTTGTATTTAAAGCTGAGACTTCAAATGATCAACAAAGAAAGGAAAGTACAGGAAATGAGCAAATCTGTGTTGTCCCCACCTTGGGATGCCTAGCAAGAGAAGGAGAGGAAACAAAGAGGCACGGGTCCCTGTAGGAAGAAACAAAGCAATACGCTTGATCCTAGGATCTGGTGAAGGAAGTATTCAAGTAGAGGGGGTAACCCAAGTGGGCAGTAATTGTGGGAGCTGCTGAACAAACAGCCCATTAAGTACTGTAGGAGTCACCATATGGCTTTCAGAGCTCTGGGTTGTAGGTGACCTGAGAAACGAGGTTTTCTTGAGTGTTAAGGAAGATATGTAGTTGGAGTGGGTTTCACACACAATAGGAAAAAAAGTTGTAGGCAGCCCTTCTGAGGACAGCTTTGCGACAGAGGATTTGGAGGGGGCAGTAATGGACGTGAGAAGATTGAACAAATGCCAACACCTCTTTTGTTTTTATTTGGGTGAAATAATGTTTGGGTGAACACTGATGCTCAGGAGGAAGATGGCCTAGTGCACAGGTGGAAATGCTAAGCCCATGGGAATATTGGTAGATTGTCACCAGCCAGAAGGCAGAGCTTGCTGCAGACACTAATAAGTGGGAGATGCAGCAGGGGAGCCTGTGACACTTGATCCTCACACTGACCCTGTGAGTTAGGCACTGTGATGATCTCCATTTATAGATGAGGTAACAGAAGCCATGTAAAATTATTCAGACGTGAAGATCTGCAATGGATAGTAAGCAACCTGCTTCCAGAAGGATACTGTTAGTTCTGATCCTTAACCGGAAAACAACAGTTCTGTTCAATCTTACAGACTAAGGCTCTGAGCTGTCTCTTTAGCAAATACCCTGTATTTAAATCACCCACCTACCTTATCCCTTCCTAGCCTCAGGAATGGCCAGAAAGCTATCTAATGCTCTCATGTCAGTAGTTACCCTGAAAGTGCTGTCCTTGTAAGATGAGTTTCTTAGAAGTGAGACATACATTCTCTCCATTTCATCGTGGCATTTAGGAGTCTAAAGTAAAAACCTTCTCTATTTCAAACTATCACCTCTCTGCTGTTAGCTAATTATAGTCTGTTTCTACCCACTAAATCCGCAGCTTCCTACCAGGGAGTCCCAGCCCTAATGGAGGCTTTTGCCTAACACATTTTCTAGGAAAATCTCTCTGGGTTTTAAATAAGCCTATCAAAATGGGCTGAGTGAATCTGCAAGAGAACACTGCTTGCAATTCAGTTTTACTAATTCCATAGAAGGGAGGAGGGCGTGATAATTAAAAACAACAAAGCAAAACCCACACTGTTGTTTTGTGCAACCTTGTGAACTTAAAATATATTTATAATATTGTCTGTAGGTCCTTTCCAGTCTCAGAAAAAGAACTTATTCCACAAAATTGTCAGCAAATATAAGCACAAAAAGGAGAAGCCTAATGTTCCAGAAAAAGGTACTGGTGCCTTCCGTCCTCCATTGAGGTTTCTCGGTCACCTCCATTGCAGACTCATCCTTGAGCGAAGCTTCTGCACACCTCCTTTCTTTTCTCCCCTTTGCTTGCTCAGTGCCATCAGCTCTTGACACGAGACCTCATCCTTTCCACACTCGGTAGCTATGCAAATCTCCTTTCTTTGGATCTCCGCTCAACTCCATTACTTGTCTCTGATCACAGCTCCATGTGAATCCAAAAACTGTTGTTTCTCATTTACACTTGGTATAATTTATAGTTTAGTCCTCCAGGCCTCTCAGCCATTTATTCTGTTAGGCTATTCTTATTTTACTCCTGTTCACAACCTTTCATACAATGGTCACATATCCCCACTGTCCCACATCCTACAGTTTACAGTCTTATGAAAGTCCAGCCATTTGTCATTTCTCTACCTTGTTAATTCAGAAATCTCCCGAACCTTTTTTTCTGCTCCTAAGTTGTCGCATCCCTTCCCTATCTGTGCTTCATGGTTGGCTGGACTCTTCACTCTCCATCAGCCACAGAACTATTATTTCCAGAGGGCACTAAGAACTTGGTGCTCTACCACCTCGCCCTGCTCTAAACATCCATTGCTGTTGTGGTCTTGATGGACCCTTGAACCTCCTCAGGCTCATCTTAAGATTTCTGTTCTCATAGCTCAAGACTTTCATTCTTGCACATAAACGATAAGTCCTCCCTTCTCTCACAGTGCAGCCGTGTGAACCTGGAGGCTGGAATTCCTCGGTGTCCTGCATGTCAGGGTCACAGCTGCCATAAACCTGCTCATCTGAGGCTTTCTGCACCCCCTGCATGGCTGTGTGTGCACCTGCATGGCCGTGTGTGCACCTGCATGGCCGTGTGTGCAGCGTGTCAGGCGTCGGTGCTCAGGCTTCACGCGTTTCGTGTGGATGTGTGTGCCCTGTGTGTTTCTGTACCACAGCTTTTACCTTGTTCACTTTCATACCCACATCAACTTCTGGCATTACATAGTGATGATGTGCTTTCTTCAGCTTCCAGTGAGTACGTGTTATAGTATAGGTAAAATGTCAGCTTTTATTTCCTTTTAGACCTTCAAATTGTGTTGATTAAAGTCAAGATATTGTCCAACATATTTCACAAAGGACAGAACTTACTTATTTTATCCATATCTTAAGTAGTCTCATTTGTTTACTTGGCAAATAGTTTTGAGAATAAAATAATTGAAATTAAATTCTGCTTGATGTGCATGTTGTTTGATATTCAAGTCCTTTTGAACACATTTTGTTTGGTCCTGTGTGTATCTGTGCTGGGATTAGAGTTTCACTGTCCTTTCCTTTCTGTCCTTGTTTTTAGGAAGTGGGGATAAATGGTCACACAAGCAATTTTTCTTGGATGCCATTCACCCTACAGAAGGTAAAAGAAACATATATTATCTAATTATATGTTGTTTAAGCTAAAAATGGAATAATTTTATTGTTTAAGCTAAAAACGGAATAATTTTATAGTCTTTAAAACTTCAAAATGTATGTAGGATCAATCAATATTAGATATATATGTTCACGTTAAGATTGTTTTTTATTTTAAATCAAAACTGCTTTGCTGCTAATCATCAGACAGTGTGCCATGTAGCATTTAGTTTGATAAAAGATTTTCAGCCTTGGAATCACATTGACTCTAGACTCCAATGGCTTTTTAACAATGTTTCTGTGATGTAGGAGCATAGGAGTCAGGACTGAGATGTAGGGGTCCTCCTGGGCTAGCTGGGCATAGCAAACTAGAAGTGATTTTTGACCTGAGTGTTGTCCCTCACCCATTTCCCAGTACCTCTAATTATGTTGAAACAATTCACCCAAGGTATATGTATAGCCAAACTAGTCAGAATTCCTAGTACAGATGCCACACCCTACTTATATATAATACAATTGCAATTATCGTCATATATTGAAATGTTAGGTTGGTGTTAACTTCTGCCAGTTAAGGTGCCTTCAACCCCCCCCCCCCAACAAAATATTTTCATTATAGGTCTTTTAAAAGACTTAGCATTTTAGTGATTAGTTTTGTTACTTCACTAGATCTAGGTGTGGTTGTGAATCCTGCACTTGAGAGGTGGAAATTGGGGGGGGGGGGGGGCTGTTAAATGTTATCCTCAGCTGAGTAGTGAGTTTGAGGCCCAGTTGGACTACATGAGACCTTGTAGAACAAAAAGAAAGTTACTTCGTTTGAAAAGTCAATGGTATCTTTGAAATATTCCAGTTTATAATTCTGTATGCAAGTTTTATTCTCTTTGTATCAACAACATGGAATATATACATAGTGAACCACCACTACAAATGAGTAAATTGGGTCAAGTAGTGGTGCACCTCTGTAATTCAAACACTCGGGAGGCAAAAGTAGGATTACTACAAATTTAAGGATATGTTCTAGACTTGTCAAGGATAGTCTTAAGACTAGGTTGGGCACTTGATGATTGAATCCAACCCCTCCACCACCCACTTGAAATGTTGTTTTAAGTACATTTGACCCTGCAGAAGTGCAGAGTGCATGTAGAGAGTGATGTGTAAAACTTACTTAACATGAGTTAGGGAGATCTGTGTTCTCAAACTTGCCACTAATGAGCACTTTTGGTGGGACAAATAGCTTGCTTGACCTCACTGTACTCTATATTTGTAGGAAACACATAGGTAATTCATATACAGAGCTTGGGAGTGGTAATATATAAATGTTAAGTTCCATGTTTCTCTTAACACATGAAGATTTTTCTCTGGTGTCTAATGGGGGCTGTGATGCTAGAAGCAGCATGCCAGCAGGCTCTAATGTTCTGCCTTGGGTGGAAATAGGCAACACAACCAATTTTAAATCTGCCACGCAGTCCCCAGAGGTTAGTAGAAGTGGACTTGTTATTGATGATACTTAATTACTTATATATTATTGGTGTGTATTGAGCAAAACTTTGGAGACCGAGCTCTGAAAAGTGTGATCCTTTATTTACAATAGAGTGCAAATTCATCTTACATAGCCAGAAAAATGGAACTCAATTTGAGCATCAGAAAATCACTAGTAATTTCAAGTGACTTGCTTCGGTTATTTACTTTGATGGCATCCCGAGAACTTAATGTTCAGATGGTAACACTGTGAACTACCCAGGCCCGGTCTCATCCTTTCCTACACCTATGGCCACATCACTGTCTATTAAACTTCGTTAAACTTTGCTTTGCGGGGTGTAAATACAGAAAGACATCGAATGAAACCGAAGTACAAGATACTTTTCGCATGTGTCAAAAAGAAGGAGGAAGTTGGCCAAGGCCTAGAATTGGCAAGACATTTCTTGTCGACTGGGAAGATCTACCATAGCCACTGTTTCTTTCCATGGAATGTGGTGGCTAAAGAGTTCTAACTCCACAGTGATGGCATGATGACATTTAATGACACTTAGAGGGTTTTCCTTTTTGTGAGTATTTTCAATTTTGATTGTAACCCCATTTAATTATGGAGGATTATCAGCCCCAAGCATCTGGTTTTTAAAAAATAAAAAAATATATATATTAATGAAGGTCAACTGAGCCATAAAGAGGGAAGAAAACAGAATTCCCTCTACTTAAGCACTGTAGCCATTACTGTTTCATTTTTCCAAGCATATCTGTCAACTTTTAGCCTGCATTGGGTTTGCTGTAATCCCAGCATCCTGGAGTCTAGGGTGGGAGGGGTTGCCTTGAACTTTAGGGCAGCCTGGACTATGTAATAAGTGCCAAGCCAGCCAGGGCTGTGTTGCAGAATCTCCATCAGAGTCATTTCTTTGTGTTGTGTAATATAGTTCCAAGAGTTAGTGGCAGGCAGCCTGTTTGTACAGGGGTCTTTAGATGTGATCCATACACCCTCCTAACTGGATCTTTTCCCCTCAGTTTGGAACTGTTGCTCTGTAACTCCAGCAAAGTCCCCCAGGATCATAGATACGGCTCCTTCGTTCCATTCTCTTTTCATTCGGCATCTGCCTTTAGTTCATGGGAGACCAACCAAAGGCACTGAGATTTCAAATACAGCCATGATAATTTCAGTACAAGTGAATTTCCCACTTGGAATGTAAATTCCTGATTCTAGTAGCCTCCTGGGGTGCAGTCCAAGTACAGCGCTGTTTTCCCAAAGAATACTCTCCACATTTGGGGAGTACTTTGGAAAACAAAGCAGTCTCTTACTGCCATGGTCCTAACGTGGCTCCAGGAGTGAGCTGGCATTATCACCCTCAGATGATGGCACTGCACGTATGCTATGGTTACTGTTGAGTATGAAAACCAGCCATGTGGACTTGTTTCTGTGTGCCTGAGGAATTTTGTGTGTTCAATTAAAAGTCTAAAGAGAAATGACTAATGTCCTTTTGGATGGCAAAGTTTTTCTTTTCTCACATATCCACTTGTTTAAGTAGGGGAAGAGGGGCTGTTTGATTCTGTGCTCTGCATGCTCTGCCTCTCACTTACGTTGCTTTGGTTGGTGTGGCTGAGTACTGTTTTGTCACAGACGACCGTATTTGACTATGTATTGTCCCTGAGGGGTGGCCCTTTACATAGGCCACTGCACATGGCTGTATTTTCTAGATCTAATCTCAGGGTAAAGCGTGGGGCAAGCAAGACTCTAACTCTACACTGTGCAAGTCTCTAACACAGGTTTTGCTCTTATTCTATACCTTTGTCAAGTGTGAATGATCTGCAGGGTCTCTGATCTGACAATAGGTTTAGGTGAGATAGTAATAATAATGGGCTTAGCTGTGTGAGTTCATTCTGGGACTCTGACACAGGATTCCCATGGAACTACATTACACATGGTCTTTCACCTAGTCTGTAACTTGTTACTTCTGTGCTTTCTCCTAATAGGCTGACATCTAGAACTTGACTGTTGCTCTTTCCCTTTCTTTGATTTCCTTTTCCTGTGTGCATGTGGACCTGAATTCTCCTCCCATACCTGGCCTTTAGCAGCCATTTGGTCTCTAATGTGTCTCTACCAGGTCATCTGGAAGAGACTTTAAGAAGAGCCATTACCTCAGGGCTCACCAGTGAAAATCAGTTAAAACACTGCTAATCCACAAGTGTCCTTCCCACTTCGGACCCTGGAGCTGACAAAGATGCTTATTTTTCTCATAACCCTTACTTTCTACAAAACCATTATTGTAGGCCACGTGGCAAAAACACCCTTTTAGTGTATGTCTTCTCTGCAATTAATCCAGCCCCAGTTTACATCCTTACATAGAGACCCATAGTCCCACAGCTAGTAAACTGCAGTTCAAGAGGAGAATCCTTGTGTCTGTGGCTGCTTTCTCTGAAATCTTATTGTCTCTGGAAGTCAGATGATGTTTCACAAACCGCTTGGCTTTTTCTTTTCCACGGCTCCTTTCTGATACGATTTTCTTTTCACCTTTGGGCCTGTGTGCTTTACCCTTCTTACCACAAATCTTAGATTTTTTTTGGACAAATAGAAGTAAAAAGGGAAATTAGTATGCTTTGGGGATGCCCCACCTGTCAAGCAGCAGTGATACAGGAGAGATGAGCAGGACTCTCTAGAGTAACAGGTGAGGGATAAAATGCTAAAGCTTGTGAAAGTGCAGCGGACATTATTTGATGTTCATTGTAAATCCAGGTTTGGCTTCTTTCAAGGTGCCGGAGGCTTTGAGTTTTAAGGCTTTCTAATCATTAAACTTCTTTAAATTATTTCGAACTAAATTTTAGTGAATTTTATATTGGTGCTTTTATATTTAAAAGATTTACAGATATACTTCCATTGGCCATGCTAAGCTAAGAAGCAAAAATCCAATAGTCTGAGCCCTAGTACCTATGATGAAAGCTCTTCCGCCCTTGAACCTGGGACTAGGTCTAAATTATAAGAAAGCCATTTTTCTGATTATGGATTCTGTTCTTGAAATAGTGCTTAGAAGCATGCTTAGCAGGTGTTTTGAGGCAGTGCTGTTAAATCAGTAATTGCTGCCTTAAGCCTGTCCCCACACCCCCATTTGTGTTGCAGTACTGAGATATTGATACAAAGCCGAAGAGAAGTCCACACTCTGATTGGTGGAATTAAAGGAATTTTACTATGTGTTTGGAGTGTGACTCAACTTCTTTATTTCAAATATCTGTGATTTCCGGGGCAAAAAAAAAAATCAGTAATTTGTAGTCCTCCTTTTTAAAGGCAATATCTAAAATCACTATAGAGCTAGATTAAAATTTTCAATTAGACTTACAGGAGTATTTATATCAGCGGGTGAGGTTCACACACCTAGAGCTATTCTTGCTGTATATTTCTCTTGCTCTTTCTTCTTATACTGTACATATAGTTTTTGTTTGTTCGTTTGGTTGGTTGGTTGGTTGGTTGATTTTTCAAGACAGACTTTGTCTGTTCTAAAACTCACTGTATAGAGCAAGCTGACCTCAACTTCAAAAATCCACCTGCCTCTGCCTCCCAAGTGCTGGGATTAAAGGCGTGCGCCATTGATTTATATGTAGCTTAACGAAGTGCCTACCTTCAGATCCATCATTTGATTTACTCTCTTTTATTATTATTATAGTTTTCTTGGACTTCATCATGTCAAATTTTAATTTCCTGACCTAATCTTCCCTTTGTAAAAAATGATTTCTGTGCCTACCATTAGGAGATTGAATGACTATTAATATTGACCGGAAAGTGCTTAACATTTTTTTCTGTCCAAATCCTTAGACCAGTCACTGACATTAAAAAAAAAAAAAAAAGTCCCAAACATGAAACGTGGTTGATTTTACTTTTAAAATCAATTTATTTTATATGTGTGGGTGTTTTGCCTCCTTGTGTAGGTATTTTGCCTGCATCTATGTTTGTGTATTACATGTGTGCCTAGTGTTCACCAAGGCCCAAAGACAGTATTGAAGTCCCTGGGACTGGAGTTACTGAGGGTTATTATTTGCCACATGGGTGCTGGGAATCAAACCCAGGTCCTCAGGAAGAGCAGCCATTGAGCTTAGTGCCGAACCATCTCTCTGGTCCCATAGTATATTTACTTTTTAATGTTTACTATACTATAATTACGTGTTTCCTTTTTTAATTTCAAAATGGGGGGGGTAGGAAGGAGGAATACATGAGGAAGTTAGTGTGTGAGACAAGTATTCCCATGTAATCAAAACCAAGGAAGAAAACTTTAATGGCCTGTACCTTCCTAACTCTTGATGCAAGTCACTGAGAATTCAGTCCCGTGTTATTAAATGATATATTGGTTTTGCAATCACAGTGCCAAAACTCAGTCTCTCCAGGAACTGTGCTTCGTTCAGTTATCTCATTAAGCTTGTTCACTCTGTCCTAGAATTCAGAGTTTCATTTGCATGCTGACCCTACCAATGTTTATCTTATCCTCACTTGATAAGTC
>JADRCH010000180.1:6190622-6211591 GCA_019843965.1 Rhynchomys soricoides | reverse complement strand
AGAGAGAGAGAGAGAGAGAGAGAGAGAGAGAGAGAGAGAGAGAGAGACTGACTGAGAAAGAGAATATTACAATTCTTACAATCTGAATTTTTTTCTTAGCCTTGAGTGACCAAGAAGAATTTGCTTGGGGCAAATTGTGGCAAATATTTTCCCAGACAGGGGAAGCATCCTGCAGATTACAGATTACTGATGTTTTCATACCTTGAGGATTCTTTTATTTTTACACAGGGGTCTAAGTGACCAATGGATCGTTCATATAAACAAACAAAAAAAGACAAAAATATTATTCAGAAGTGACCTTAGTATTACTTCATTATTCTAAACACGTTGAAGATGCTCACTTCATATGGACTTGGAGCTTCAGACCTTTTACATCCATCACAGACAGACTGGACGGGTTGTGATTGCTATGCACGGCCTAAGAGGCACTGCAGACTTTAGGAGCCATTTGGAGTTTGTATTGTTGAGGGAGTATTGAGTAAACGAGGGGGGAGGTGTGTCTGAAGTGCGCCTCTCAGTCAGATCCACCTACAAATTTCTGTTTCCTTTCTATGTTTTGTTGCTTTTAAGCATAAAACTAACCATATGCCAGTGCCAAGTGGATTAACTGGCTTACAACATTCAACATATTGACTTAACCACCTGATGTTCATAGTGTCTTGTTTCCTAGCAACAGATGCAAAGTGATACATCAAAATTAATCTGAGGCTACAGATTTTACAGGGTATTTGTTCTATAGCACAAAGTATTTCCCCCACTCTTGCATCACAGCACAAACTACCAAATTTTAATTTTTGGACCCCAGCAATAATTTTTAATAGTTTTCAAACTGGTGGAATTTGATAGTGCTAGCTGGAGTTTGAAGCTTTTGAATTAGATCTCTAAATGGTGACAGTTTACATGGTTTTATCTAGCTTTCTTATTTATACTTGACTGAATTGTAATGGTTTTTTTCTAATTGTAATTTGACCTAATAGCCATATAAAATGACTCTATTAATACTGTCTAGGCCTAGCTTCTCATGGTTGTAGATATTACTTCAGTTCAGGTGCTGGAAGATATGTACAACAATACTAACAGGATTTAAAAAGTTAGAGGTTTGTTTTGTTTGTTGTTGTTGTTCCAAAGCAGGTAGGGAGGACAGCAAAGTATTAGAATTATGTCCTCAGACTTTTTGTTCAATGTGGGGATGAAGGAAGCAGGAATGAGTAAAGGTAAATCAGTAAGGAGAGCTTAACCCCTTTCACCTTGAAGTAAATCATGTGAAGAGCCCCAGACTTTAGCATACTATTTTTACTATGATAACTGTTTTAGTAATATTTTCTAAATTTCAAAACAAAAAAACCGAATGATTGGAAATTGCTGGGTCCTGATGTTGGTGGCTGGTGGAGTTTTGGACCACTTGCTAGCAGTGATTTAAACATGATAATTGCTAAACCACCCCCTCCCAAATAATAAAAATAGAAAACCAACAATTGCATTGGTGCAGAACATGCATCTTGACAATGGTACTAACTTGTTATTCTCTAGAACACATTAGAATAGATCTATTTTTGCCAGAGCACCCTTCCTCAGTCCTCTGATACATTTCACTAGAGTCCTTTAAGAGATTGCTGTATATTCCTGAGACCTTTTTTTAAAAAAAGAAGCAAACAAGAGATAACTTTTTTCTACGTGGTTAATATCTTACCTGGTCTGCTTTTCCTAAACCCCAGTGGCTTTTACTTTAGTCAGGGTGGGAATGGGAGGGACTTACTGGATATGACTGTTTTCAGATTCTTTAAAAACAAACCTTTTTGTAGAAATGCTTAATTTTTAAGCGGTTAGGCACTGAGAGTAGCAGAAATCCTGCAAAGCTTTATAGTTCTCCGCGTGAGGTCTTGTTTCAGTAGCTGTCTTCTTATGCCCCGGATCTGCTGGAGAGGGGTGTTGGTATTTTCAGGTAACATTTGTTAGCACAAATCTTTCGGTCCGTTACATTGTTCTTCACTCTGTGGGTGTCATCATCTTCTTTTCACATCTCTCTTTCTGGAACCTGGCATTGCTGTATTGCTTTGATGTGTACTTGTGATCTGCTAGCAAGCACCATCTACACTAATATTTGTCTCACAGCATCCTCAAGAAAACAAGTCGTTGCACCTTATGTATATCTCAAGCAAACCAAAATGCAATGTTCTGCTTTGTTCTGTTCGAAATCATTGTAGCTTCTCTTTCTGAAACCATTTCGCATTTAGTTGAAATTGTCAATATTTATGCTTTTAACCTTAATTTCTGGATTCAAACCTGTATATAAAACTTTTGAAAGTTGTCCTTGCCCTTCTGCAGGGCTAGAAGTGGAAGGTTCTGTCTCAGGTGCAGACACAGTACTCTTCCGGGTTTCTTTAGCCCTTTATTTATTTTAGGTATTCTGGTATTTCCGATGTACTTTTGAAGTGACTAGAGTATATTATAGTAACTAAAACTGCAGCTCTGAAGCTGAGTGAAAGAAAAAATACTGTAAGATGTCCTCGAAGTTTCATTTGGGTACTGTAAACGAGATCAGGAAGAGAAAAATGTCCCACAGCCACATTGGAAGCTACAGGTTCTTGTCCCAAAATTAGGTTAGTCTCAGATGGTGGATCAAAACTCTAAATTCATTCAACTCCTTCTTGAGTGATCTTGTCCTTGTGGCAGCCTCTTCCCCACAAGTATCAGAAATAATGTTATCAGATGTTTCCTGGAAGCCATTCTGAAATAATTCCCTCATGATCATTGTTGTGCTGCTTCTGGTCCTTACTAGAGGGAATGATGGCAACACTATTAGTGAAAAGGAGCATCTGAACCATCGGGGTTGGAGTCTGACATGTTGAATCCCTTGTTTTCTTACTAAGTCAGATGCTTTGCTAAGTCATAAAAAATGTGTTTGCACTCTGCAGTCTTTGGCTCAGTGTACGGAAGTGTTTGCACCCATATAAACTCCCAAGCAAATTATAAATTGCTATGGAACAGACATTAGCTGAAAACTGAATAATGTGTTTTGTTTATAGGGTGGGGTGGGGAATACTGCATAACTCTGTTCTAAGCTTGGCATTTGATGTTAATGTGAAGCAGTGGGACCATGCTGCCTGCTAAACTACTGTATGCATCATAAGTGTTCTGAAGACCAGCAGCTGGAGGCTGGAGGACAGCCGCCATCCAATAGAGGAGAAGCACCACTGGCTTATCGGGGGAGAGGAAGAAAATCAGAGGCCCAGAGTCACCATTTGTAAGGGAAATGTTGGGGTGTACATGACGCTGTTGAGAGTCACCTTTGATTGCACTGCTCCACAGAGCCCTCAGATAAGGCCAATCCTCATGGGCTACCTCGGCTTTCAAAGCTAATTTCAGTAAGTCTGTCTTTTGCCTCTACCTTCAGTGCCACAATTTTCCACTGCAGTGTTTCGACTTCACAAAACTGACTTCTCCTGAGAGAACAACGCCTTGCTGCGATGGGCAGTAGAAGCAAGTGCTTATCACATTTGACCTGTAAAGTGTCTGGAGTGATGGCTAGGTGGAAATTGGATTTAGCTTCTCCCCACGCATCCTTGTTTTGCACTTTATGCAAAGTGTACTAATTGCTAATTAGATGTCGTTTCTGTTTATACAGGCATTCCCAAAGAGTTAGACTGAACTTGGTTTTGAGTTTGGGGATTGTTAAAGTCTTACTTAGATTAACTAACAACATGTGTATAATGAAAACAGATGCAGCTGTGGAGTTCATGGAACCTTGTGTCTAATGAAGCGTCAGGGTTTGATGGACTACTTTGCTTGTGCTTGGCAGTGATAGCTAAGTTGGTTATACTCCATGCCGAGTGACTGTCCTTTTCCATGGGGACACAGTTACCTTCTTACATTTCAGAACAAAGAAGCAACAGAAGTAAATGACATGTTTGACTTCTTTGTATATCTGCACCTATCTGCGCTACCCTCTCCTTCAAATACATAAATACACATTCATGAGGGAGGAAAAGGTTCCTCTTTTGACCAAATTTTATATGTGGTGGTGTGATTTTTACTGATAAATTCACAGGAGGAACTTTGTAGTCAAAAGTTCTGTGGCTACTATTTTGTTTTGCTTTGTTCTTTTTTTTTTTTTTTTTTTGGCTTTTTGTTTGTTTTTTTGTTGTTGTTTTTTATTTTTCTTGGCAGCCAGTGGTCAAACTGATCATGCCTTCAAATTTATTTTCATACACAGAACTAGGTTTTGTGAACATTATTACTACTTCCAAAGATTTTTCTGATAACTTGGGCCAGAACTGGTGACTGAGTAACAAGGGTCTCTGATTGATTGAATGCCTCCAAACCCACCCACAACACGAATCTTACCTCACAAGCTCTTACCTAAATCATAGAAAAACTCATGTTCCATGCAATGTCACTGACTTCTCTGTTGCTTACCAGAAGGTGTTTGCTCGCTCTTGGCTCCTGACACCTCACATTAGTGCCTGGGCTCTCAGAGCAGCAGAACCAAGGGTCTGGAAGGCTGGGGACCTTGAGCCTAGCAAGTGTTCAGCCACATTTTCATGTCATTAGCACTAACAAGCCTCTGGTTCTCAGGAATTTGTCAAAAAGGTTGATGAAACCTCCTGAGGTTCCACACACCAGGTTATAAACTGGTTCACATAGGTTTGAACTGCTTACATACATGTCATAAATTAACCATAGCTTCATTTGACCCCAGGTCTTATGTCTGTTGACAGTTTCAGCATGACTGATTCGCTCATTTTATTTTATTTTTTTTTTTTATTTTGCTTTGGAAATTGGCTTGGTTCTCTTTAAAGTTGGTGTAAACATGCCATGTAATAAATGATTTCCAGCTAATGGTACAACAGAATTATTGCTTTCTTAGATGTATGTGTAGTAAAATTCAATATACACATTTATATAATTTCTTCAAAATCTTATACCTAATTTGATATTTCTAAAAATTGCACATGTAAGTCATGTGTATAACATGCTAAAGTACTTTAACTGTGATCTTAAAACTGAATAAAATATTTAATAAAAATTTGAAATATTTTAAAGATATTATTCAAATACATTTTTTTATGTTCTCACTACCAACCATAGAATATGTGCCTTCAGTGTTATCATGTCCATTAAAAACAGTAGAAAAAAATAATAAAGGATTCTTCAACATTTAAAACATCGGTTAATGGTTTCACCTTACACTGTTCACCTGAGACTGACCATTATCTGAGGAGTGTTGATTGCTTCCCCCTAATGTGGAGGGTGGAAGGTGGAAGGGAGTCCAACAGAAAGACGAAGGTTGACTTCAGGCATGAGATGATATGAGAGCCTTTAAGAAAGATAGCTTAATATCCTCTTCCTTAAATTGTAACAAAACTGTAAGTTACATCCTGTAGGCCATGGCCCTCCAGTAAAAGCTAAGATCTCAAACTGAGTATGTAGAGCGTTCCTGAACCTTGTCTTATTTTTAAAAGTCCTGTGGAGCACTTACAGAGTGCCTCCCAACACTTAGGGAGGAACAGGCAGGCAGTTCCAGACTAGCCATGGCTATGTAACGAGACCCTGTCTCAATGCAAAATCAAAATAGTCTGGAAACCATATGGACATCAATATAGATGTATAATAACAGATTTGGTCCCAAGTTCTGGACCACCACCCACTTGTGTTTTCAACCTCCCGGAACCACTCACTGGAAATGGTTGTGTTACTTCCTACCATTGCCTTGGGGATAGAGAATGTTGCCATGGTGTCGTTACTGTAAATGTACATGAAGTGCTAGTTATTCCATGTCCACGATGGCTTGCTTCTTGAGTGTATTCACAGGATGCAGAGGGGTCACACGTGGTTGCAAACAATGTGAGCCCCACAAGAAAATTGAGAATTTCAGGTTAGCTTGAAAGTGTAGTATTCTAAAGTTAGGTTGTTGTAGATTTAATGTAGTGAAAACTCTAAATGGGTTAAATTCCTATCTGTTCATACTTAGGTATGTGAGTAGATTTGTTGTTTGTTTTTTGTAAAATTAATCTACCTAATGAATTACAAAAGTTAATTCATGCTTCCTTCCCATTACTGAGAATGAAATCAGGAGAGTTAAGCTGTTGGAAGAGGGGGATCCTTCCTAAAGATACAAATTCTGTTAGAAAAAGGTGACAGTGTATGTATGTGTCACTATACAGTGTTCTATGTATCAGTATTGATACAGCAAGAAAAAAGAAAGTGGTTAACAGTTAAGTGAGGTGAAGACAGTATGACTGACTTAAGATGCTAGAAACAAAACTCATATTTATCTCAATCCCTTTTGTTTGGTTGGAATTGCAGACTTTCAGTACATGCAAAGGCAGAGTTTGTGTTTTGAATCTATGAGCCCATCTCCCTTTAACCAAGAGATTTTCTCAGTCCCTGTTTTGTCTATGTGCCGCTGTCTTCACTCCTTACTCCAGCACCAAGTGAGATGTGTGTGCTAGAAACATCTGGACATTTCAGACACAGCTTTGAATTGAGTGTGCATTCGTTTTGTCTTATTTCTCCACTATGTCCAAGGCAAAAGATACCCATGAGGCCGAACCATAGATAGGCTGGAATGAAGTTTATTTGGAATTAGAGAAAAATAATAGCTATTTACCTCTCTTACCTGATCGAGTCTTTGAGTGTGTAGGCAGGTGATGTAAGGGGGGGGGGCATCTTATATGCTTTTTCTACAGATTGAGTGGCTTGAAAAGCTCCAGGGCTAAAACTTTGTAATGTGTACGTGTTAGCTGTATGTCTGAGCCCTTCCTCTAACCCAGTCCCTAGTGTCTTCCTCCTCTTCTGCACTCCAAGCTTCCAAGAGGTGTAGAGATGTCTCAGATGTGCTCTGGAAATAATTTTGAGAGATTTAAAGACTGAAATTTTGGTCAGCGTGCTATAAATTAAAGCACAGAATGAAATCCTGTTCTAAAAAAAAGTATACGTTTGTGACTCACCCACCTTGGAAATCCTTTACCTTAAGGGTTTTTGCAACAGGTATTATTATGGGATTGTACATAAGAGAAAGATGAAAATCGTGAGGGTTGAAAATCTCTAAGAAGTGGTGGAGGATGAAAGAAAAAGGAAATTCATGTAAGTAAGACTTGGATGCTCTACATTAAAAAAAGATTAGTTTTAGAGGCAGCATGAAGTGTGCCCAGAAAATATTCTCAGGTGAGTATTTTTCTGATGGTATCAGTGGAGTTTATGAATGACCAATTAAACAAGCATGAGCTCTCCCAGAAATAAGCAGAAAAGCACTCATATATACAAGCAGTAGACATATAATACATACAAAATTAGGTCATGATTGGCCACGGAATTTGAAGCTCTTACTGGAATGTTCTTAATAGAAAAGGCAGTATTGATACAATTTCCCCAAATATATATAATTCTTGACATAGTGGAAATTTTTAGTCACTGCTTCATAGAATAAAGTCTCCTATATTCTGACTTGACTCATTTGTGTGTTAAAAATAGAGCAATGGTCTTCACATAAATCCCTAAATATCCATAGCCTTTTAAAGTAGAATCTCAAGTATTTTGCATATTGATGCTAGCTCCACCAAAATCTTGTATTACAAGTCAAAATCAAAGTTGAATTTAGATAAAACCTGCTTCGTTCCACTGTTCTCAAAGCTCATGGTGCATACCTTGGCTCCAGAGAGTTCTCAGCTGCCAACAGTTTGTACGTACCAGATTGCTATCTCATGCTTTCGTGTGTGTGTGTGTGTGTGTGTGTGTGTGTGTGTGTGTGTGTGTATGCATGAATTTCATATCATGCACCCTAATCCCACTCTCCCTGTCTCTTCATAACCTCCCTCTGCCCTTGCAACCTCCCCCTCAAAAGAAAAAAATCTCATTGTGGAAGCTGTAGTGTACTACGCTATGCCCTTTTGTCCATAGTTCTTTACTTGAAAATGTTTATTGCAATGAGTCGTTGGTCTGATTTGAAGCCTATGGCTTCTGCTACACTATCAATACTGGATCCTCACTGAGACTCCCTATCTTGTTTTTGCCTTGTGTCATGGAGATCCTGCAGCTTTGGATCTGTAGGACTTGCCCCTTCTCCAGCTCGTGGATGGGATTGATGTTGCCGTGGGCCCTGGATTTGGGCCTGGGTGGTAGCTGAGCTGGTCAGTATGTACCCACACCACCAGGGTGAGCTCTCCAGCACTGCCCCAGCTAGCCCACACAATGCTGCAACCAATAAGGAGCAAAGCCAGCTCTCCTCCCTGCTCTCATGACTTTAGGGCCAGCTCTCCCACCTGCCATGACTTTAGGGGCATCTCTCCTCCACCCATGCAGACAAGTGGCATGTCCTAGCTGCTCACCTGAAACTGGCATCAGAGTCAGCTTTACTGTGCTGCCAGGCAACTTGCAGAGCCCACCCTCCCAATTGCAGCAGCTAGAGAAGGGCAGAGACAGCTCTCAGGCTTTCATGACCTTGGGGCCAGCCCTTTAGTCTGCTGCAGGTAGTGAGGGGCAAGTCGGGAGTACATAATGCTTCCTTAATGGCTGTCCTTTCTTAGTAACTCTGCATTGGAAACTGTGTGTGTGTGTGTGTGTGTGTGTGTGTGTGTGTGTGTGTGTATGTGTAAATACCAAAACTCGATTTCTGTGAGGTGTTGAAATGTTTTGAAAGATACCAAAGCCTAGAAGGTAGCCCAGTGGGTTTCCTTGAGCAAACCTGAGGACTCCAGTTTGGAGTTCCAGGATCTACATAGCAGGGAGAGGAGACAAGAACCCTGGGATGAGCTATGGATTCAAGTGAGAGACTGAGTGTGTAAATAAAGGGATGGGAGAGACAGACAACCAAAGTCTAGGTCTCAATACATGAGCTTGCTTGCTCACCTGAACACCATCTAAGTGCAGATGCAGAGTGCTGGAATGCAGAACCAGTAAGCACAGGGATGGAAACGTGAAGCTTTAAGGAAGCAGAGCCAGAACTTATGGGAGATGGATCTGGTAATCTGTACTTTGAAGACTCTTAATGTGACACGGTTCTACTTTCAGAAGAATTTCATTTTTAAATCTCTTTCACAAAAGAGATTTTAGTGTAAGGCAAGTACTGTTACAACAAGGTTACCCAGCTCTGACTGGCAAATGTATGATAAAGACTTGGGGTGAGGCCTGTGATGACTATCCCAGGTCATGGGACGTCTCTCCTGACAGTCCATACTGAGGGTGTTATGGGGTGATGCCTTCACTGTTCCTGTTCTCCGCTGGCCTTTCCATCTCGGTCCTGAGTCATGCATACTACTGGAATCGAAGTACTTTAGTTATTAAATCTCTCTTGAAATAAGTCATTGTAAAACTTTCCCTTTCTGTTGACCTTTCTCCTCACTGAAAGAACACGTAAGTTTATTGTTGTTGTTTTAATGTGGTTGCAAAAGACTTAGGAATTCTGCCTAGAATGATTCCTAAAGCAAAAGACTTTTTATGACAGATTCTACCTGTTGGTGTGTGCTATCCTCGCTACATTTTGGTTCTAGTTAGAATGGGAGCCTTTCCTTCCTCATGCTTAGCCTTTAAAGTCTCTGCCACGCAAACTGCCTATTCTCCTGGACTCTGGGATTGTTTTACTTTAATGGTACTAAAGTTTGGCAAAGAAGTAAGCCCCCTCTGGGGATTGATTCAGGAGTTTTCATTTCAAAACCATCTGCTTTAAGAAGCAAGATCATGTCTCTTACATATGCAAACCACACTATAATTTATGCATGACTTCATAAAATTGCAGAAATTTAAAGAGTTTAATTTGAAGTTCATCAAGCACCTGTCCTTGTCTCCTTCCTCCTCCCAGAAGACTCAGTCAGTTAAGCCTTTGCTTCCTCTTCCCACTTCGCAAAGATCTGGTGTAGGGAGCAGATGAAGTCTGAATGAATGTGGATTGTTGACGTGAGTGCAGCCATGTCAAAGACACCATCACCTCAGACTGGCAAAACCACCTCTGCCAAGCTCAGGGAATGGCAGCACCTTCCCCTGGAGAGAGTACAGATGTGAGTAGTTGACCTTTAAAATCAGTAAATGCAGAAAGTACAACTGCAGCCTCCTCTTCCTGGATGACTGCAGTCAGACTGCTCCCCTTCAGCAACTCCTACTGAGATTGGCTTTCCTCCTCCTTATCCCTGCCGTATATAATAAACTGTGACTTTCCCTGCTGCTGCTGGAGCATCTACACCAAAGCACATGGCCCACCTGATCCCAGAGGCTTGCTGTATCTGTCCTTTCTTTATTCCCCATCACCCCAAAGTCCAGAGCTGTGCAGGTCAGGTCAAGCAGCATCTAACCATGGGGAACTTAATGGAACACTCCCACGAGAAGATCACAAAAAGGTAATGGGAAGCATGTTTCTATGCGTCAGGTATAAAGTGAGTGGAATCTAGAGATGGGCTGTTTTCTCATGGAGCTTTTGAGGAAAGGAGGAGGTAAGGTGAAAAAACTCCAACTTCACTAATTCTTAGTCTGTATTTCAGGAGATACTTCCTTGGTTTCCAGGAAAAGGGACAGTAACTTTGGATACTTGGAAAAAACAGAAAAATTAAGGGATAGAAACATCACTGAAGCATTCAGATCTCTTCCTATTTTGCTTTCTGTTTATGGAGTCATATCTGTGATTCCATAGATTAGAGGCCATTTCCTTGTGAAAGGGCAAGGGAGTCCAGCCTTGTACCCTTGTTTCTCTGGAAATGAAGGACTGACCCCTTATCTCTGAAGTACAGCCACAGATAGTGGTGGGGACCACAGCTGCAGCTTCAGCAGCCACCCGTGTAACCTGCAGAGACAGAGACAAATTTGGTTGGTGTGCCATACGTGCTCTGACCAGCCTGATGCTGATACTGAGTGATGTTACAAGGATGTAGTCACCCCACATCTGGTGAGATTGCACCTTGGATCTTGGCCACTGTGACATTTAAAGTGACCTAAACTTTACAACAAACCTTGTTGAGAGTAAGAGACATTAGGGAAAAACAGTAATGGGTTTAACTGCTTATGTTTGAGTGTTCTGATCCACAGAATCCAAACCAAATGGTGCCTTTTCAACTACTAGGGGCAATAAATCATATGTCTCTCTCCTTGGTAACTCCTCGATGTGTTGCTCTTAAGACCTGCAGAATGGCGGCCTTGCTATGGAATGGTATCCATGTAAAAGATGAAAATAAATAAATAAATACAACTAGTAGGACTTGAGGCCTGTGCAGTATACAACACCTCCTACCTCTAAGGGGAAAATGTAGAACTCATAAGGTAGAATGGGTCTCTGGCTATGCTCCCTGGAGACATTGCTTGTTTGAGATCTCTCGTACCTACAATGTTAGCAGCACTAATGTTCAGTGTTCCTCTAATGGCTCCACAGAAGGTAATAATACAAGTTTTTGGCATGAGCTTGAGGTTGGGCTAAGCAACAAACCTTATCAGAACCTGGAAATTTGACAGCGGTCACCAACCCATTTAATACCAGTTGGTCAAGTGCATTCAGTGTAGATAAAGGACGATTTTAGGGCCTGTATTCAACAGAGCTGTGCTAACTTGTCTTACTCCATAAATATTAGCAAAAGCCCCAGTGTCCTCCATTACGTGATTAATTTGTAAACTCCCTGGCTGTGTTATTTCCAACAAGCAGAAGGATTCCTATATTCTATCAGCTAGGCTTCCTTTCAGTACCTATTAATATTTCTTATCCGTGGTACTCAGACCTAAGCCTCCAGGTAACCAAAAAAATAAAAAATAAGGGATTTGTTAATCCAGTTTTAAAGAGTGCTAGGAATGATTATAGGTGAGGTGGTGGCTCGTCTCTGATCCTGTGTGTGTGGAAGACCGAGGCTGATGCAGCAGAGAAGACAGCTGTAATCAAGTCCACAAGCCCACCCATCTTGGCCTCTTGACCATCTTGACCTCAAGTCAGAGCAACTGACTCTTGGACATCCTGCCTTTCCTTGCAGGATACTTTGAAGCTGGTATCAGATCAAGAATTTGTGTTCTGCATATGGGCATTTATCCATGTGGATTACTTTTTTGGGGTTTCTCTCTCACTCCTTCCCACACATTCAATACTCCATATGCCTCGTTTTAAAAAGCAAATGGTTTTCTGGTCTGGGTGTGCACTTTTCTCTTTCTGAGTTGTCTTTGTGTGACATTCTAGCCTGCCACCACCAACACCTGCTCTTCAGCCAAAGATCTATTTTTGTTAGAATCTGTCCTAGCTTTTGAGCCTACTGCAGAGAACAGCAGCAGCACAGATTGGTAGTGACATTACAGTGGCTAATGAATAATGTTTCCAGGGGAGTGGCTGGGCTTGGCTGGCATTCAGAGACAAGGCAGCAAGGATCTTGACCTGCAGACTTGGAAGATGCAAGGGACTCAACAGAAAAGTGCTGGCTGCCTTCACAGCCTGTGAGAAAATGTACAGGCAGGACCCAGGTTTAGGCTAGACAATCCTCAGGTCCTAGGCTCTTGTAAATGCTTCCTATGTATAATTTATCATTGGGTTAAAAGTTTCTCACTTGGATGTTAGCTTTCTTTAGCTTTTCTTGAGCCATTTTAACATCGGAACCCACCATGTATGACTCTGAGTTTGAGAATTAGGCAGAAGGGAAATTTGTTTTCGTAGAGACAATGGCCTCCCCTGTCCTCAGAAGCTTGGTCCTCTCTTGTCCTGGTTTTATTTTCCGCACTTGCAGTTACTGGAGATTATCTAAGGTCTGAAGATATTAAATCCAGAAATAAATTTACCCCAATACGTGTATGCTAGCATAAAGTACAGCTCTCTTACTCCAAAGGGAATGGGAGACAATTCATTCTGCACCAAAACTGAGTGACGTAGGACCGTAGGTTGTTCAGAATAGCAGGTTCACCATGGAAGCATTTACATGAATTTTTATTGTCACAGAACAGAAGAAAATCATAAAGCATTAATCAAATACATTGGTGTGACAATCAGGGAGAGAAGTCTATGCTATAGGTTTCAGGTACTATTGATTGGCACTCTTAGATTATGGACTTATGGAATCGAGTAGTCTGTTAATAACTTAGCCACTTAATGCAGTCCATGATTTTACATGCTAGTCAAAGGGAGAAGTGCTGAATGGTTTTAAGGCTAAAACTCAGCCACTGTAATTTGGATCTTGATACAAGACATTCTTCCTCTCACAATCACAGAACTTCAGTCTTCTATCTAAATGCTACATAGCGTTAAAAAAACTTTCAGTTTGCAGTATAATATATTTTAATAGTTATTAATTTCTCACTATGGCTAGCAACCATAATATATATGTGAAAATTATAATGCACAGGGTTCAGTATTCTGGGTTCCAGGTGTTTGTGGGCCATATCTCCTATGGCAGAGAGGGCAGCCCCCACTATCTGTAAGATGAGAGCTGAGGAATACTCATGCCTTTTTTCCTCCTCACCTTTGTCCTGTCTTGCTGGGGACCAAACTCGGAGCCTTGTGCATGCTAGGAAGGCATTCTACCATGGAGCTACATCCCAAGCCCTTCTCTGTTGATCTCATAAAAGTACTATTTTTAAGCACCCGAGTTGCACTAATAACCCAGGGTGTTGAGACAGAATTGCCTGTGCTTCAGTTTCATTTGCCAGCCTCACTCACCACCTCCAATTTGAAAACAATCTTCTCTTCTCCCTCCATTGGCCACGAGCTGCCCGTTTACTGAGCAATCACTGCTGCAAGATTGACTAAACCTAATGCTGTTCGTTCCTAAAAAGCCTTCTCTGTGATATCCATACAAGGTAAGTGTGGCTGTTTATAAACCACTGAAGACAACATCTCCTCAACCTCCTTGCCCTTCCTACAGCTGACCCGAGACTCTTAGGCCCTCAGAGGCTGAATGTCTGGCTTTCCCCCAGATCAATATGAGCAGTGTTGCCCTGCCATAAGGCCTCTGGGGAACCAGAGAGAGAAGGCAAGCCCAGGATGGCTCCTGTTCATTTGAACATTGAATTTGGCTGCAGTTATCATCCAGAGAATATTCTCCTGAGAGTGCTGAGACCAGGTCTGTTTCAGATGGCTTCAAAAGGACAATGTTCTCATCCCACACTTGAGGAAATTGCTGGCTGCACAGAGGAAAAGAAGTCGTTTTCAGAAATGTGACTGAACTTAACTCTAGAATAGAAAGGCAATTTAAATGTATTACTGGACAAAACCCATTAGCTCGATGACTGTAAATAAGCTTCTAGAGAAGGGCACTGTTCCCAGAGAACTTCCCCTCCAGTGTGGAGTGTGGAGTATGGAGGAAATGTCTCCACTGGACGGTCCTTGAGTGTCAGTCGGAGGGCTTTGCAACCCCAGCTTGTTACCAAGAAGTCAGCTTGCTTTGCTCATGTAAACAGCCCCATTGGAAATTACTGTGATACCCACTTAGGCTGGGGAGCCAGAAACTACATAGCCCCAGAACCAAGCAATTTTCTGTGAAAGAAAGGCGTCAGCTTGACTCTTTCTCTCAAATTATCTTCAGAAAATGCTGCCAAATGCTGTTGATGTCACCCACACCATTTGCCACTCCATTCTGATCTTCCGATGCCTAATGCCGAGGCTGAAGTTCAGATTCAGCAAGCCCTGCATCTCTGAGCCGGAGGCTTTGGACGTGAAGTGGGACCCTGTGCGGTGCCAGGGATATGCCTACCCTCCTCCAGACAATCTGGAGAACACAGGAAATGCTCCCCACGGAGCCTGAAAGCAGAACTGTAGATCTGTCTCTGTCTCTCTCTGTCTCTGTCTCTCTCTCTCTCTGTCTCTCTCTCTCTCTGTCTCTCTCTCCCCCCTCTCTCTGCTCTCTTTCACTCTCTTCCTCACTGTGCCTTTCCCTCTGTTTTTCTCTACCTACTTGCCTCCCCTACCCCACCCCACTTACCATCCCTGTGTGTTCAGTTTAGTTTTCGTATTTGCCAAAAAAAAAAAAAAAAGAGCATGAGGAATGTCCAGGGCAATCGCCTTGGGGGAAAATTGTGGAGCTGTTCTTGGTAGGGGTTTTGTTTGCTTTTGTAGTATTTTATTTGTTTTCCCCCCCAACAAGGTCTTTTTGCCAACGGGGTCTTGAGCTATAACCCCAGCTGTCCTAGACCTCACTATATAGCCCAGAATTCTAGGAGTCTTTCTGCCTTAGTCTCCCTCGTGCTAAGATCCCAAATATGTTCAGATTACAGTTGCGAGGCACCATGCATATTTGGATTTTTCTTCTCATGCTTTTTTAGTTTAATCTTATTGCCCATTTAAAGGTTGTGTGTGTTTGTGAGGGAGTCGTGTGATATTTCATGTAGATGAGCACCTGTGTAGACAGTGTCGTTTAAGAGTCATCAGCTTAAGCCTTGCGGCTTTGGTGAAAATTTTGCGGTCCTTTCTACTGAGGTTTTGCAATCTATAATTTTGGTTTCCGTAGCTCTACCCCCAGTGTGAGTAGCGCACTCCATGTTGTTTTTCCTGTCGCTCTACACCCCCTCTAAGAATATATTTCTTAAACATCACCAAAGGGGAACAAACAAGCAACTGAAAAGCCATCTTTATTTTCTCACTGACATTAATAAATTAGGTAAATCAAGCTTTTAAAAAAAAAAATACAGTTTTCCTTGTGGGCGAACTCAACAAGACTGGTTTTTTGTTTGTTTGGTTGGTTGGTTGGTTGGTTTGGTTTTTACCTCCACTTTTGAAGGGGAAAAATAAGCTATTGATAATTTTCCTGAATTGTCCCAGATATAAAAATGACTAATGACACATCTCTAAATGAGTTATGCCGTCCTCTGGAGGAGCAGCCAGGTGTGTGCAGGTGTCCTAGTTTTGTTTCTGATATAAAGAAGGATTCTGGAAGCCTAAGCTTTGTCTTGTTGGTCTGTACCCCATGTTTACCTGCACCACAGCGGTATTTTAGGACGGGACAGTCACCTCACATCAGGTGTGCTAAAATGGTTAGTGACTAAGCTACCCAGCACTTCCAGGGATAGGCTACCCTGTTAACGCTCTTTCCCTTTATTTTCAGCTAAAACTTTCTGGTGCAAGCAGATCAGGCCCAGAAGCATTCCTGTTTGTCCGTTTAATAAGACCATTAAGTGTTCTGAGACTTCTAGCTAGATACACACACACCCTCGGAGGAGTGTGTCTATTATCTTTTGTTTTTAAATTATGACCTTAACCTGAGCATGCTGGAGGAGCAGGACCACTCCTGTGTGAATATGTAGGGAGGATCTAAGTGCTTCCTTGAGTGTTTTACTTTGGAAATGCTTTTCCTTGTCCGAAGCAGATGGTGCATCTTTCCCCATTCAATGATTGTGGGGCAGTGGTCTGTGATAGGCAGTCTGGCACCTGGTCAAGCACAGGCGTAACTCCTAGTGACCCAGTGGGGCAACCCGCAAGGGACCAGAAAGCGTTTTTTGCCAACGCTCCCGGGAGGTCTTTTGGCTCCTGTCAAGTACAACCCCCCACAGCATCCTGTAGAGAGGTCTGTCAAGTAGGACCTGTTGTCAGACCCCTGACCCATCCGTCCTTAGGTAGAGGCGTGGCCACGCAGCCCCAAGCCTTCCCCATGTTAATGAGACACCTACAGACTTAGCCACGCCCCTTCCCAGTTACTATATCTGCCTTGCCAATCCCAGAGATTTCAGGGTACGATTTCATCCACGCCACTCAACACAATGACAATAAACGTCTGAGAATTATGGACTGCCTCTATTCATCTTGACTTGCCTTGGGAAGCGAGGGATCCAGCCTTCAATTAAGGAGCCACATCTAATCTCTCACCAAAGGCATCTCAGCGCTTCCAGATGGTGACCATTCACATAAGCCGAAGCAGCTAGCCGGCGCCCAAGTTGCCAACCCAATCTGGGCAGGAACCCAGATGTGCTCCGGCTAGCCCGTTTGTGGCCCCCAGTGGCATCTGCCGTGCCCAGGGCTAGAGAACCCAAGGAGACGTCTGCCCCGTTCCCCAGGAATGGCCCCCTCCCCCACCCGTAGGTCTCCTCAAAGGCTTCCCACAGCCTGACCTGCCCGTTGAACTGTGGGCAGAGGAACAAGGCCACTTCCCCACGTGTTCTGCCCCTTCCAGAGCCCCAGCACCAGGGCAGACACAAAGGGCTTCTTTTTACCGGGCCAGATAGTTCCCACAAGTGATGAGATACAAGAGTGCTCTTTTGGCTATACTATGACAGTTATAGAGTCCTAGAAATGTATGGGTCATATAATCCAGACCATCTTCAAACTTGAATTCCAGACCTGCTTTGACTTCCTGGGATTACAGGCATGTGTCACTATGCCTGGTTTTTTGTTGCTTGGTTTTTTGGTTTGTTTGTTTTTAACCTGAGTCTATTTTAAGAGCTGGCATCCTTTGACTTTGTGCTGACCAGTTTTGTGACAAGTTAACACAAGCTGGAGTCATTTTAGAAAGAGAAAACCTCCACTGAGAAAATGTCCCGACAAGGTTGAGCTGTGGGCAAGTCTGTGGTACATTTTCTTCATTGATGATTGGTGTGGAAGTGTGGCTCAGATTCCAGTAAGTCTTCCCACTTCAAATGACTCAATCAAGAAAATCCCAGCTGTTCGGAGTTTAGATGGTTTCAGCTACAATACTAAAATACAAATCATTTTTATTTGATTAGATTTTTGTAATAAAAAGTATATGGTCTTCTGTAACACTACAGGAGAAATGGTAATTACTCTTTGAATTTTAGAATGACAAGTGGTGACTGTTTTGCTTTCTAATACTCTTGTCGTGGGCTCCCATGTTGGGTCATCAGCAGCTTCTGCTCCCATGTAAGAATGCAGAGAAGATGCTCTTGCCTCCAGAATTCTCTGCCTGATCCTTGCGCTACAACTGGCTCTTACTGAGAGACTGGATTCCTGAGCAAAAACTCAGTCTACTGCTAAGGCAGCCACAAAGCAGAAGCATCAAAAGAACCGGGTTAGATACAATTCAATATTTTATATCATACAGGAGGAGAGATACTTTTTTGTACTGTATACTTTACATTCACCTCTGAGGCCCCTCCTAAGTAATGACAAAGTATCGAAAAAAGCACACACATTCACTGAATGTAAGTCTTCCATAACAGGAGAGCCTTCTTAGGAAATTAAAGATGAGAGAAGTAGTTCACCTGTGTGTTTTTATCTGGGTGTGATGGAGAGGGACCATCATTTAGGCATTTTGAGGCAAGAAAGCATAAGAGGTAGATTAGGACTCTTGGAACTCCACTTGACTTTGGTTTATGCACAAATTCCACTCATAATAATGTTCTTGACCACCTAGTTGCTTTACCTGAATGCTCTACGTACATACACCCATCAAAACACTGCACCTAACCACCCCCAAACCTTCTTGTCACCCTTACACTTGCATCAGGGTATACAAGTTCTTATCTCTGAGCTATTATTCTTGTTTTCTTACTACTAATAACAATAAAAATTAGACAATATTCAAGAATATCCCCAACTATCTGAGAAGGAAGAATAGAAAAGCTGATCTGGCCTGGATTGATTTGGGGTGCATGGACAGTAAACAAAACTGTATCCTCTAGTAACTTTTAAAAGAAAGTCCTCTGTTTACCTTCTTACACCTAAGCATAATTGAGTATACATATGATTGAAACCAGATGCATTCTGGGAAAGGGTATGCACAGTTGAGACATGTTTATATAACCCAATATATCAATTAAAATAGAGAAACTCTCAAACTTTGCCCATTACTCATGAACACGTTCCTTGACTCCCATGAAGAAGAGCCCTGAGCTATCATTTGGGTCTTTGAGTACTCTCACTCATGTGAGATCTCTGTCAATCTTGATGTATCCCCTCTTTGATCTGCAGTATCATTTGCTCCAATACAATTATCTTGCTTCTTTTGCAAGTCTCAGTGAGCCCATATTTTCCATTCTTCCAATAAGAGGCCAAGAAGTGCGTATACTAGTTCTAGACCCCAGCGCCCAGTAACAATTTAACAGGTCAGAAAGGACTTGATTTATTGACAATACACCCAGAGAAGTTCTCAGTGAGGCCCACTGGCTAATATTCTCTGAGATCCTCATCTTTAGAGATAAAGCTATACTTGCCCTCTAGCATCAGAAGGACATCTACAAGAGCCTTACCAACTGCTTCAGGATGAGGTCAGGATGTTGTCCATGGTCTCTTAACTGCTTCAGGAGAGAAGGAAAAGGAAGGGGAAGGTGAACAATATCCTGCTTTCCCTAACTTTCTTTTTTTAAGATGTATTTATTTTTTGTAGGAGTCCTCTATCTGCATGTACACCTGCTGGCCAGAAGAGGGCATTAGATGCCATTACAGATGGCTGTGAGTCTACGTGGTTGATGAGAATTGAACTCAGGACCTCTGGAAGAGCAGCCAGTGCTCTTAACAGCTGAGTCATCTCTTCAGCCCCTCCTTAACTTTCTTTAGTTTACAATATTTACTATGCAATGGCACTCCATTTTGGAATAGAGTGTCTTTAACCTTATCAATATGGTATTAGTCAAGTCACATGATGATACAGTTGAACAGAGTGTGTTCCGTAAAGGAATTATTTACCAAGCTAAAGCAGGAACGCATAAAAGAAAGCATGGTGCCTAGACCAGATCTGTCAAGACCAGGCCTGAAGAGTGAGGTCCTGCAAGGGTGACCAGAGCCTGGAAAGATAAGAAGGAGCAATTATAGAATCATATCATTCTCCCGTCCCCCAACACGACACTGACTTTACATCCTCCCTCCTCCCAACTCCTGTTGTCCCAGTCTGTCTGGAAGGCAGACAGCTACAGAATATATTGAAATAAGCCATCAGTACAGGGACCCCCAAAACAACAAAATGGAGGAAGGCAGAGGCTCGGGCAAGAAGGCAAATAGAAGAGGCATTCCTCCTTGGTATCAAAAGGGCCTGGAGTGGCTTTGCCTCACAACATGCTGTTTTGAAATACAAAGTAGGAGTGAAGCCATGATTCATTCTCACCTCTGAGAGTCTTCATTTGCCTTTGGACACATCTGGCTTAGGGTAAGGCTGGTATAATATAGTAAGTGTCAGGGTTGAGTTCTATCCCAGAATCTCCATGACTCCAGAGAAGTACCACGTATTCTATCCCCTTGACAACACTGGGAAACACTGTGTTCTGACTTGGCCACACGGAAGTGCTGTCTCCAGTAACCATCATGTCTGTTCAGCATCACAGACTGGAAGGAGATTCATACTTCAGGAGATGAGCTATGAACCTGATTTGGGGGAGGGGAAGATAGTCCATTGGAGGAAGCAACGGGTCAACACATAGTCAATTTCAAAAATAATTGAGGTCACTATGCAGGACTCTGATGGAATCTTCTAGAGGGAAATGTTTGTGTTTTATTTAACACTGTTGATAATGTTTACTAGCTCTCACCCCTGGCAGGCAGCAAAGCATCTTCATTTGCACTCAGCACCAAAACAGAGCATCTGTATTTCAATATTTGAGTTAGACATATCTGGTGTTTGCAGAGCATAATGCTGTTGACATTGCTCCATGGAGACACTCTTTAGGGAGTTGGAAGCTGTCTTCTATATTAGTCATCGAGCCATAGGAAACATTTTAATGGAAATCAAGAGAGCGAAGCTGCTCCAGGGACCCTTGAACTAGACAGAGGAGGTTGGTTCAGGGAGGGCTAGAAAGCCAGGGAGGGCTCTTAGAGGGACTATGGCTGCTCTCATTGCAGCTCACCTCACAGGAGAGAAAAGCCATTTGCCCTGGGAACCTGCAGAGCCTCAGCCTCCGAAGGATAACTGGGCTCTTTTGTGAGTGATATGCTCCCCTTTCCTGACAGCTGTGGACCTACCTTGATGTCCTAGAAACTTACAACGATGGACTAAGGATGGTAGTCAGTGCCAGAGTGCTTGCTTAAGATGCACCTGGCCCAAGGGTTTAGTCTTCAATACTGAGAAGGAAAGAAGGAAGGAAGGAAGGCAGGCAGGCAGTTAGAGATGGAGAAAGAAAGGAAGTCAGGAAAGAAGAAAGGAAAGAAGGAAGGG
>JADRCH010000180.1:6113880-6176849 GCA_019843965.1 Rhynchomys soricoides | reverse complement strand
CACATGTCCACCACCACGTGTCCATCACCACACATGTCCATCACCATGTGTCCACCACCACATGTCCATCACCACATGTCCATCACCACATGTCCATCACCACGTGTCCATCACCAAATGTCCAGCACCACATGCCCATCACCATGTGCCTATCCCCATGTGCCTATCACCATGTGCCCATCACCATGTGTCCATCACCATGTGTCCGTCACCACACATGTCCATCACTGCATGTCCATCACCTCGTGTTGTTGCTTCTGTGTGTGTACTAAGAGTGCAGAGGACTTACTCTCAACAAATTACAAAATTGCCATATAGCATCGCTTCTCACCGCCATGCGGTTGAGAGCCAGCCCTTCAGGTCTGCTGAGCCTTCTGTTCCTTGCCTAACTCCTCATCCCTGTCCTCAGTGCCCCTCACCCAGCCCCTGGAAACACTAGATTTCTTCCCCAGTCTATGAATTTAATTTTATTTTCCTTGTGTTATTGTTTTTATCTTTCTGAGAGGAAAAACTCCTGTCTCAGCCTCCAGAGTAGCTGAGACTATAACAAAGAAACATGCGTAGCTGTGTCTGGCTAGATTTGACTTTCTTATGCCACATATGAGCAAGACCATGTAGTGTTTTGCTATGTTGTGCTGGCTTGCATTCTTAATATTGCCCAAAATTCTCCTGTGGAAGGCATCCTCTCTCCCCACCCCCAGCTGATGGCACTCTTGGGAGTGGTAGAAACTTTAGGAGGTCAGTCCTAGTTGGAGGAAGGTCACTTGGAATATGTCCTCATAGGGCATCCTGGGACACTGGCTCCTCCTCTCTTCTCTCTGCACCTCCTGGCCATTATAACCTCTGCCATAAGCTCTCATCATGTTAAGTGACTGGGCCCAGTACCTATGAACTATGACCTCTGAGACCATGAGAGGAAACAAACCCTTCCTGCAAGCAGATAATTCTTATGTTACAGGGTCAGGAATATGACATGTAGCTTACTTATTTTATTCAATATAATGCCATGCAGGATCATTAATGATGTCTCAAATGACAGAATTTCCCTGGTTATTGAAGCCCACTAGTATTCCAATGAACATATATCACATGATCCTACTTGTTCACCACCCATAGATGCTTAGTTTGTGTTCAGATCTTGGCTATTGGGAGCAGTGATACAATCAATGTGAGAATGCAGATGTCTTTCCCAGATACTGATTCATCTCCCTTGGATGTGTATGCAGATATGAAATTGCTGGACTAATGAATGTTCTGCATTTGCCATGCTTGCAGCATGGTGGCTAAGCCTGAAGCCTTGGAAGCTGTCTCTAGTGCTTGTTAGTTCTGTAACATTCTCAGATTAGTTTATATTTCCACCTCTCTGTTTTCTCCCTTGAAAAATGAATTCCTGCCTTATTAGTGAAGATTTAATAATTCATTCTCTCTCTCTTTCTCTCTGTTACACACACACACACACACACACAAACACACACACACACACACACACACACTAGACTACACTTAGAATGGAGCTGAGCACTCAATGAGTACTTGCTATTTTTACCATTGTATTGTTCCTTTACCCTCTTTATCGGCTCATTTTTTCCAGCAGAGAAATAAATCTCACTTCTCTCATTTTAACTCTTCAAGGCCAGAGTGTGAGTAACAATATGGCATTTCTTATTTATGGATCCATTACTTAGTCAATCTGTAGGTCACAGAAGGCACACTATACATGTTTAGTGTGGGGGACACAAGGAATGCTGCTTCTGGCTGCAGGAGCTCTGACCTACTGACAAGTGAATGCTGTCCTTAAGTGCGTTGTCTACCAGGTACAAAGGTGACTATGTGAGAGCACATAGAGATGGAATATTTGTATGGGGAATACACTTCTTTTTCATGTAGGGTTCCCTAGAGTCACACAGAATACAAGACCCATTGAAAAGAATACCCCCCGATACTTCTGGAGACTGATCCACCAACCAAAGAATACACATGGAAGGACTCATGGTGCTGGTCACAAATGCGGCAGAGGAGGGTCTTGTTATCTATCAGAAGGAGGAGAAGTCCTTGGGCCTGAGGGTGTTAGATCCCCCAGTATAGGAGAATGACAAGGAGGGAAGACGAGAGTGGGTGGGTGGGTGGGAGGGTGGGTTGGAGAATATCCCCATAGTGGCAGGGGGAGGGCGGAGGGAATGGGGAGGTTCCAAAGGGGAGATCTGAAAATGGGGAAACATTTGAAATGTAAATAAAATATGAAAATAAAAAAAATAAACTAAAAATTTTAGAATAATGCCCCCCCCCCAAAAAAAAGAAAGAAAAAACAGAAGAAAAGAAAAGAATAGGAAGCAAATACAACCCATTATGATTGGAGCATCTCTCTCCAAGGCCCCTCAGAAGCAGGCACCCCTCCAAGTCATGTAATGGGCAAAACCAGAGATGATCACACCTGCCTGCTTGTTCTGCCCAGAGACAGTGTGGGATTAATAAAATAATGACTGCCAAGAACACCAGGCTCCTTGGCGATGAGTGATCTGCAAATGCAATCTTAGACGATTATTCAGAATTGTATTCTGCAAATATCAGGACACACTTTCACCTCATGAGAGCAGGTTCGCAAAGCCCACAGCTGTGTTGTTTCAGTTCTCCCAGAGGATTCAAAGCATGCCTGGAAGATTCCTGCCACCAAACCAAATCCGTGCTAGAGATTATAGAGATGTACTGGACCAACTGGTGCTCACACCTGGGGCTCCAGTATTGAGAGTCTCATGTTCAGTGTAACTTCTCATCCTTCCGAATGAGCATCTATTCTACAGTAAGTGCCTTGTCCAGTGGATGCCACCTCATCTTCATCTTTGTAATCCATACCACCTAGGTTTATTGCATGTGGGACTTCCAGGGACAGAACTCAGGTAGTCCTTAGGATCCTGGACCAGTTGGTGACTTTAATGGACATTTTTCTATTGAAGTGCTGGGGATCGAACCCAGTGACTCAGTCAAGCACTCTACCATTGAGCTATGCCTATGACTCCTTAATAGACTTCTCAACAGTAATAGGGGCAAGTTGCTTTGTGACCTCAGAAATGTACTTGTTAGTCTTTGGGACAATAATAAACTAGTTGTGCGGACACAGTTCCAAGTTCCTTATAAATAATCCTCACTGTCACTCCTCAGGAGAGACATCGCAGTTCCATTCATGTGATAAATGAGGCTCATAGAGAGGAGTTTGCTGAATGTCACACAGATGGTAAGCTGGCATGGCTGGAGTCTGCATCTAGGTGATGAGCTACCAGGCCTAGAGGCCCATGCTCTTAGACATCGTGTAGTACTCCTTTTCTATGGAATTTCCAGATCTCAGGGTAGGAATATTCTAGGTTATTATGTCAAAAAAAGACATGCTTCTCTACTTCTTTCACAAGCTCTGAATTAACTCAGAGTGCAAATCTGGAAACATAGCTCCTCTTTTACTCCCAGGGAAAACCACAAAGCGGCCTCGGAACTCCGATGCCAAATGAACAACAAATCTATTATTACCCCTTCGATTTCTCTGCCATTGAATTGTCCCATGCTGTAGGCAACACAGGACATGTGAGGAGCCAGCCACATCTAACTGTAAATGACCTGGCTGTCCTCTACCACCATACAGCCACTGGCTTTGTTGCTGACTACCAGTACTTTTGATTGCTGGACTTCAGGCTGACCCACACACACTAGGATAAACCATCACTAGTCCAGTGTCCACCTTTCCAAAATGGACCGAATGTGCTCATGGCACCTGTGGTCATGAGAGATGGCACCTGACTTGCTGGACTTTACGTGCATTGGGCCAGGATCTGGTTGGTGTCTATTCCAATATGGCCTGCCTTCCCCTTGTTCTCCAGAGACTCAACTATCTGGGCCCTATGCTTACTGTCCTTCAAAGATCAAACAAAAAAGTCCTGTTTACAACTGCTTCCCATAGAAATTGAGCACTCTTCACAGGTGGAAGAGCAGTCACATGACTCAGCCTCTGCTCTGGCTGCCCTCACAAAATTGCCATGGGTGGCTTATTTTCAAGTGGCTGTGAGTAAGGTGAGGTGCCAGCATGGTTAGTTTCTGATGAGGCCACTCTTCCTGGTTAAAGATGATCTCTCTCTCTCTCTCTCTCTCTCTCTCTCTCTCTCTCTCTCTCTCTCCTTCTCTGAGAGGCAGAGACCGAGAGAGGCAAAGAGAATTGTTGTTTGTTTTTCTTTTCTTGTTAGCACTGTGCTCTGACCAGCTGCGTTAACCAGCCACCACTTGTACCCCTTTCTTATAAACACACTAATCCTCTCCAGGGCCTCGCTCTTGTGCTCTCTTCTAGATATTACAGTTTCCCCAAAGGCCTCATCTTTGCACAGCACTGCAGGCTTAGGACCTGTGCATTCTAAGGGAGACACACTTTATAACATGCTAACTGATTATCTCTGGGGACTCTCTACCTCATTCTATTCCTATAAAAGCAAAACTACCTCTGGTAACCTACAGTGATTTCATCTCCTTGCTGTATCCAAGTCACAGTGACTTATTCCTCCCTCTATTATTCCTCAAGGAAAAAATTATTTTAATCTCTAGAAAGGTATCTTGTGCTATCTGTGAAAAATAGTATCAAAATGACAATTTCACTTACCCAGCTTAGTGCAGATTCAAGGCCTGTAGTTTCAAGCAGGCCTAGGGTACAGCTATCTTCTTGCCCTTAATTTTGAATCCAAAATAAAAGTTTAAAGTGTCTCAATCAGAAGCAGTTTTTCCCATTTTGTAATTATCCGTCACCACTGCCTCAGTGCTGATTTCTGTTCCCACACTGTTAGCTCACGTGCAGAACCGATTTTACAAATCACAAGTGCAGCAGAGATATCATGTGAAAGGCAGGAGGCGGGGCTGGATTGTTGAGCTGAGAACATTGGGCCAGTTGGACAAATCGTTTCTGATTAACTCTGAATACTGCCTGATTGAGGTGCTCTACATCTCAAAATCCCACTGGTGCTGCTAACATCCACGTGACGTGTCTGTTTGTTTGTTTTTCTCACCATGCCCCAGCCATCCACTATTCTAGCCTAGGTTTCCTGAAAAATAAAATGCATTTAAAAGGTTAAGTGTCTTTCTGCACGTAACCTCCTTGGGAACATCATTTATTGTTGGTTTTCATAGGAGGATGAGGTGGTTTGAATGAGAATGGCCCCCATAGGCTCAAATATTTGAATGTTTTGGTGGAACTATTTGGGAAGGATTAGGGGTGTGTGGCCTTGTTGGAAGCAGTGTGTCACTGGTGAAGGGTTTTGAGGGTTTCAAAAGCCTCTGTCAGGGCCATTCTTTTTCTCTCTTTCTGCCTCTTGATTGTAGATCAGACATAAGCCCTCGGCTACTGCTCCAGAGTTATGTCTGCATGCTACCTTCCCTTGGCCATGATGGTTATGACCTCTAATCCTTTGGAACTACGAGCTCCCACATTACATGATTTCTTTTATAAATTGCCTTGGTCACAGTGCTTTGTCATAGCAGTAGAAAAGTAACTAAGGTACAAAGTTAAAAAAAACCAACCAAACATGTTACTTGTCGAGCCCCTCAGAGAGTAGCTACTAACCTTACCTTCTTGAAACAGGACAACATAGGAGACAGTTTAGCACCCTGAGAACCACCATTTGGTTTTGAGTTCTAGATACTTCCTCTGGCTGTACTGTGCTCGTTCCCTAATTGGAACATGGTATGCACCCTCTTTCCTCCCCACACATCTACCTAGAGACCCCAGAGCCACCCCAGCCCCAACTTGCATATGGCTACATGTGTACATCTATCCCAGAATATTTATTGATGTCCACCAGCTCCTGGCAACAATTTTAGGAAGTTTCTTTCAAATACACCTCCGGTATACCTAGAAAAATAAAAGGGCCAATATACTCTGAAAGGGCTGTGAGTGCATGGTCAGTAGGCAAAACTGTATTCCCTATTTATCATTTCATGCCTATGCAAAATTGAATGTGCATATGATTAAAATCAGATGCATTGTGGGAATGGGCATGTCCATTAGGAAAAAAATGAATATGTGACCTGGAATCAGCCAAAACAGAAAACTACCCAAACTGTACACCTGAATAGTTAATTCTGCTTTCACTTGAACCCCATAAGAGCAAACCCCAGGCTTGGAGAGATGGCTCAGCTGTTAAAGGTTAGGCTCACAACCAAAAATATAAGAGGAAATCCCAAACAAAATCAAGGCCCATAATGTTCTTACCCAGGAAGCTCTCTGTCAATCTTGACAGTGTACCCTCTACAACCTGCACTGTTACTTTGCTCTAAGAAGATTACTTTGTTTCTCTTGCAAATCTATGTGAGCCGAAGAACAGAGAAACACTTGGCCAGGATCCCAACAACTGGTAACACCATCTACTGTAACTGGGCATCTTTGTCTTAGGATCCTTGCAAAAAATTAAATCAAATGATTCCTACACATAAACCATTAGCATGATGTAGTGTACAATGAATTTTAGTTGATCTTTTATCTTCCTTAGCCTGTGGGGAAAGCATTTCTTCTTTATGTGACCTAAGGACAGGAAGCTGAATGAAGATTATCTAGACCAATGGTTCCCAGAATTTTAGATTTCAAGGCCCATTAAAACTTTAAAAAAGAAATTAAGATTGATAGTGGGGCACTAATTTCTTTTCAAGACAAGTGAAAATAAATTTCTAGCTACTACCAAGAATGTGGGGTTACAAATAAAGGAAGATGCACTGCAGATTTAACGTAGAATTAAAATGGAATAAATTTAAATTATGGAAAATCATGTCTATCACTTGTGCTTTCCCCATACTGTTAAGGAATAGAGGAAGCATGGCAGTCTGTCATGAGGTAGAGTTCTCATTTAGAAGTCACTAATCTAGCTTAAACCTTTGCTTTCATAAGTCATCTCGATGATGTAGTTGTCTGTCTTGGGTTGGGGATTTGGGGTATTGAGGATTTCACAGTCCTCTTGTCAGCCCGTTCTGAAGTTCGTTGAGCGTAAGGCATGTCTGAGCCTCCAGAGCCACCAAATCCAACCAGCAAAGAAAGCCGAGCCTGACCTGTCTGCTTTCCGGGTGGGCTCCACCTTATTGGGTATTTAAAATTATGATCAAATCTCTCTGGGGCCGTCTGGATTTGAAGACGATCTTATCCCTGAATGTTAAAAGAAGAATAAAAGATGGGAGCAGTGTGTCTCACCCTGAAAGGTTTTACCTTCTCTCTCTAGCATACTTCCATGCTCATTTGGTCCTCTGTATCTCTGGGTCCTAAATTTCTTTATTTAAGTGACCAAGGATCAAATATATTTGAAAAAAAAAATACTTTCATGTGCTGAACATATATAGGTTTTCTCTCTTCTGTCTTTCTTCCTTCCTTCCTTTTTCTTCCTCGTCCTCATCTACTTGGCTTTTTTATATAAGGTCTCACTCCGTATCCCACTGGCCTGAACCTCACTCTCCCAGGTCTGACACCATTTCAGCTTGTTATTCTCTAAACAATTCAGTGAAACAACCAGCAACTATTTACACAGCATTTGCTTGTGTTCAGTAGTATAAATAATTTACAGCTGATTCTGAGTATACAGGGAGGCTGTGGAGCTTACATGCAAATTCTGTTTCATTTTGGAGACTTGGACTCTGCAGTTTTGGTATCCAGGAGGAATCCTGTAACCGGGATATAGTACATGGACAGTAACAACCAAATAGAAGCTGTCATTTACCCCCGTTTCAGGTCTCAGCATCTTCAGCTGGAAGAAACACAGAAGTAAATCCAATTCACTGCTGTGACCTGGTGGTAGGAGTACTTCCACTTGAATCCCAAACTGCCACTGAGATCCCAGGAATAATGTACTCTTCTTCCAAGTCCCTAGACTCCATAGAAAGCTTTTGTGTAGTTTAGGTCACTTGGGGGGGGGGGTGTAGATCAGATCCTTCTACTTGATGATTTTTAACAATTAGTGAAGGGATCTGAACTTTGCTGTACTCGAAAATGCTCAGTAGTAAGCTAGAAGGTTCTATATTCCCTGCAGGGCTAAGTAAAGTGGAATGATTTATTTTATTTGTTAAGAAGATTAGCTCATGCTGCAAACACAATGGGTTGGAATTGTCTTTATCCTTTAAAAATAAAACCACAACACCAGATACCCACCAATTCTTTTCTTTCTTACACCAAGTCTACCCTGGCAGCTGGATGATGAACAAGCCTCATTATTTGCATGCAGTTGATATCTACAAATAGCCCCAGGATGGTGAGCCGGTCAAACTGAACACAAATTTAACTGGCAATAAATTCAGAGGGTAATCAAAGGCTTGATTTGCTCAGAGAGTCTTTTTTTTTGTGTTAGAAATAAAATAAGAGACAGGCAGCAGTAGTTGCTTTGGAAAGGGAGATGACACGCTGGCCCTCTGTGAGGTTCATTAGTACGAATGGGCCTCCTGGCCACGACTGTCATGACATTTTGGGGAACATACCACATAGAAACAATACAGTGTATGGAGATCTAATCATCATAGGCTCTTAAAGTGGGAGCAGATGTGGCTTCCTTTCAAAGCTTGGAGAGAATCTTCATTAAAAATAAGGAGAGAGCAAGATAGGAAGATGGAAGTGGTCGGGCAGAGGAGCCTCTTCCCTTCAGAACAGTCTCCCCAGAAATCCCTCTGGGAGCAATTCCCAGAGCAAAGAAAAATCTGATTTTTCACAACGTTTAAGGGTCATGGAAAGTTTCTCATTGTATGACTTAGTTCTGTTAGGGTCCAAGAATCGCTGAAGGAAGACCCCAGATTTAAGTAGTATGCAAAGGCAAAGAATGTTTATTCTGCAGAAATTACCAGCATTCAGGGGTCAATCAACCATTCATCAAAATAGCTACAACCCAAGGTGCTCACAGGCTCCTTTTAATGCAGAGCTGGGGAGTTTTCCAGAAGGGTTAGGTAATCTCTGATATGATTGGTAGTGGGCAAAGCAGTGACATTAGTACAATTTTGATTGGTTGTTATGTTAGTTTCTCTATATTTGATGAGACCTTGAAGAACTTTGGAGACCAGCTCAGTTTTGGCCTTGTTATCTCCTCCAGCCAGGTGTCCCAGGAACTGACTCAGCCCCAGACTTAACCTCCTTAAGTCAGGGCCATCACTAATCAATGACCCACTGTCAGCAGCTCCCTCTGAGAAGCCCAGTATGCTTTCCAGGAAATTGAAAAGTTTTATTTCCAAGGTTTTTGGACCTCTCAGTTTAGCATAATATGTGTGACAAGAAGTATGGAGGAGACATGTACCATAAACTGAGGGCTGTCAAGTCCAGTACAGACTGCTACTTAAGGTTTTGGTCCTAGAAAAATCTGCAGGTTGGTATGTCCTGCAGGATGTGGGATCTGGCGTAGAGGTCCAGGCTACTGTTCTAACAACAAGTAAATATTCTGAAGTGATGGTTGGTATAAGATCTTTTTCAATCCTGTCCTTTTATCTTTGTTTAAAATCATATGCCCATCAGTTTTAAGATGGCATCTTTATTGATAGCCCCAAGAGAAGTAATCAATAAAAAAGAATTTTGATTATTATGAAAAATTCAGGTTGAAGGGGGTCACTGTATTTGAATGTGAGAAGAAATAATGATATCAGAAAAGAATCACACTGAGGTCTCATCTGTTGTAATATTAATTTATGGAATATTTTTTAGTTTAAAAACTCACTTTAAGATAAATCAAGTGAATTTTAATACACATATAAGCTCATACATTCATGTCAAGAAGTAGACGACTATGACTATTAAGAACATTATTCGGTACTACTTACAGTGCAGTCATTACTGCGCTGGGTCGTTTTATGCTTCCAGATTAATAAAGGTTTCTGCTAAAAACAACAAAAGAAGTGCTTCCAAGAATCCTAGCAGGTAGCTGAAAACCAGGAAGTGTCTGGCTTTAGAATTCTCCTTATCCATTTAAGCTAATGCATATCCCTGCGGGAGGGAGTGTGCTCAGGGGAAGGCTGAAGCACACTGCTCCCAAGAGAGTTCCCTCTAGCCAGATGACTGAAGTTACACAGCAAATGTAAATTTGCTCTATGACGACCTGGCTGTGTTTTGAATAGGGACTGGATCATACCTTCCGTACAATCAAAAAGCAAACACAACAACTATAAAAATAAAGAATCCGAGAGTACAAGAATGTGCTCAATAAGACTTTTGACAGAAGGAAGATCTATTGTTGCTAAAACAGAAATAGAAGAGGTCTAGTGGGCCTTCATAACCCAATGGTTCTGCTGTGAACATAGCCAAGAAACTAGGATGTCAGGTCCATACGCCATCAAGGGATGACCTTGGGATACAAAACAGCGCCCAGACTGCATGAATGATAGTAGAAAGGGCCACAGAGGCACTGAGGGGTGAGGATGGTGGTGGTGTTTCAAGAAAACCCTTTTCAAATCAAGGCAGACCATGGGAAGACATTTCCCCAGACATGTTTAAATTATACCCCTCCAAGGTATAAGTGTCCGTGTGTGGATATGTGTCCATAATGCTGCAGTATTTGCTAATGCATTACAACATTCCTGCTATTTATAATCAACAAAATTACAAACGCTGTAATCATGCAAGTTGGGTGATAGCAATTATGACAGAATAAATAGCAGCCGGAGGAATGCCTTTGCTACAGTTATTGATGTCCATGGCAAACAGCCAAGGAAGGTTTCTCTTTCTTTCATTTGTTCTTTCTGTTTTTTTGAATAGAAACAACCCAAGAGAGTGGAATCTGCAAATGTTTGCCAGGAGAAAGGTTTTATGTGATATTTAAAAATAGTCTTCCTACAGGGAGACGTCAGACAGGTGCATTGCCTCTTTAAATGCCTGGAATTTATGAATAGTTAACTCATTTTAAAAAACAATCACATACATGTTTATATAAATCACACACACAAACATATGCTCGCCAGTTCTCCTCGTGGAGAGATTGCAGCTAATCCAAATTCAGCCTGTTTGCACTGGAGAAGGATCCCACTGATGATCTCATGTCGGAGCACGCATGTGCGTGTACATGTTCACATGTGTGTGTTCATGCTCATGTGTGTGTGTGCAGTCCCTTTTGTGTTACTTTGAGGAGTTCCTAATTCATTTCTTTCCTCTCAAGTTGGTTAAAGAAATAAAATCAGAGACTCCTTTATAACTAAGAACTTACTGCTACTGGTGAAGTAAGGATTGGGCTCTTGGTGAGTCTGCCGTTTTTATCTTTGAGGCTGGTTTTATTTCTTTACGTCTTAAGTTATGAGTGCATGTTTTCCTTATTGCTTACTTTCTCCATACATGGTCCTTTCAGCGGCAAGACCATTACTTTCTAATGGCTACCGGGCAATAAAGAGAGATGTCTCTTTGGAAGACAGGGGGTGTGCATTTCAACGACTCTGTCTTCATCATGATTTCCAAACAAACTGCGGAGACTGTCCAGACCGAGGGAAAGGGTGGCGTAAACCGCAGAGGAAGTTGGCATCCATGGAGGGGGTAGTTCACAACAACTCAGGAATTCAACAGGCAAAGGCAAATAAAATCAAACTGATCCCTTACAGTTAGAGGCTCTGCTAAGCAGAATATTTGCTTGGTCTGGTTTGTAAAAACCAGTTCTCCTTGACCCTGCACTGCAGTTTTCTGGGGACTTCTCCGGAGGAGGACGTTGAGTGCATGGCAGAGATAACACTTTCGGGGGCACCTCCTGTGTTCTTGTGTCTCACAATCTGGTTTAGTTCTGAGCCTGAAAGAGCAGGCCTTGCCTGGATGGAGACAGTTTATTTCCATGGTGATTCCATAAGCAGGAGAGAGTAGGGAAGAAGAAAAGATTTAATGTGGTGGACGCTCTGTTGCTGGGGCTCCCTCAATTCACCCTTCTGGGCCTTGTTCCAGGGCCTCCTGGGCATTCCTTCTGGAAGGACTGGAGAACTGACAAGCTCTGCTTTCCAGTGATGGTTAGCTGCCTGGGGGAAGGGGATGACTCACTTTTGATCCTTTTCTTTGGGGCTCATTAGTACTAGGAAAGCTCTTGTGCTACTTGGAGGAGGATGACATCAGGACGGAAGTCAGACCTTTCATAATACACCCGTTAGAGCTATGGTTGAAACCAGGGTGCTGGGGACCACAGGCCCCAGCTGTCACTGAAGTCAGCAGTACCCCAAAGATGAATGAGTTCTTTAAAGGACTTGACTCTGTGCACACAGTGAAACCTTTGGCATTCATCAACAGCTGTTATTGTATTCATGAGCAAAAAAGACCCACGCTAAAGCAAAACAAAACAAGCAGAACCAAAGGCAGCAAGGTTATAAGGTAACATCTATACTAGCAGTTTATTTTTGTTTAAAAAGAATTATAGCTATGCCTATGTTTGCCAGGTTACAAAGTATCCACACAACCAAGAGCTGCTCCATGCAAATGGCACCATAAGGCACGTAATTTAGTCTTAGGGATATGGACATTTTCCCATCCCATGTGGAACAGAGTAGCCCAGCGCAAGGGAAATCAGGGGACAATGTAAGTCAGAGCCAACTGCAGCTGTGCAGAAGGCTTGCTGTTTCCATCTGTTTCTGTTACCTGCTGTGATTGCAGTGCGACAGCCACACTAATTCCACGTTGTGTGTGTCACTACCCTTTACTGCATTCTAATTATGACTGGAGAGCTGTGATAAGGGCTGAGACTCCAGCCTATTTGCAGGTATGGAAAGGGAAAGACCACGACCGTTGTTCAAAGTTTGTGCTCGTCAGGGGCGACGGATAGCTTTAAAGATCTTGTCCATTTTTCCCCACCCCAAATCATTTAAAAAGGGAATGGCAGTGCTCTGAACAGCAACACAAAGGCAGAGGAGACAAACATATAGCATTTCAATGTACATCAACATATGAAATGTGATTTGCTCAAGACCTTTGAAAAAACCCAAGCAATTCCACAAACTGGCAGAGGCTTGTATTCCCTGGGAGAAGGGGGTCTCTGAAGAGGATGGATTTTAAATTACGTTCCTTTGTTGGACGCTCCTCCAATATTGTGTTTCTACAATTTTGACAAAACTGTCTTAATTGAGGACCAGGGTATGGCCATGAAGGAGAAAGGGATGAAGACAGCCCTCCCCTCTCAGCCATGTTATACACACAAAGAAAGGCAGCTGCAGGCTAGGCGTGCAGGAGTCTGTTGGAATAGGCTGGTAATTAATCTCTTTCCCAGCTCTTTACAGATAATAAAGGTAAAAGGCATTCCATGAAAGTGCTATGTGACTACTTTTTAAAGATGAAAAAACTCTGTGTATTTGTGTGAGTCTGCATAAGTATATGTGCACCACATGTGTGCTGTGACCATAGAGGTCAGAAGAGGTCATCAGATGCCCTGGGATTGGAGTTAAAGAAGGTTGTGAGCCACCAAGTGGTAGTGGGTGCTGAACCCTGGTCCAGCAAGTGCTCTTAACTCCTGAGCCATCTCTCCTGTCCCAAGGTCATTCTCTGTTATGTATAAGTGAGCCAAGTATCTGTTAGAGTTAGAGCCAAATTTCCTATCTCCATCCCCACCAGTCCCTGACTCCTAATCCAGCTACTCTGTGGAATAGTGCCCACATAACCTGGCAAGAGAGAGAAGTCTGGGCTTGGACCTCCTGTCTTTCCTTTTTGACCTTACATCAGTGCAAGGGCAGAAGACCTGGACCATGGTTAATGGGACTTTAAGTAGCCCTTTTCCATGTCTGGCTTCCCTGGTCAGGTAAATCAGTCCAAAGGGTGATCGATTCCTTGGGTGTCAAGAACTGTTTTTCTGCATGAGATAATACCAGTGTAAATCAGTAGACAGTGGGTCTTTGTATAATGACCCACTTTTCCTGAGTTACTTTATTAATCATAGTAGCTTCTGCTTTTTATTTTTATTTTAAAAATGACACAATTATTTACTAATTATTTTTAAATGGTGCTATTTTTTTTAAACATCATATTTTAAAAATGCATCTTGTCTTGACTGATTGAGGCAATGGTAAATTCTGTAAATTGGAGTTAGTAAATATTTAGACTTTTCAGAGCATGAAAAATGATGGTTGATGGGTACCAAGAAGAAGAGGGACATTATTGAAATTATGTGCATTTTAATGGGAAAGATGGTTTACTCCTCTTCCTCTAGTGACTTTTTTTTTTTTTTTTTTTTTTTGCAGGCTTGAGTTTTCCGCACCCTGTGGTCTCACCAATTATTACAAGGGAGGTCTCACAACTGCCATTGCTTCCTGCTCAGCTCGTTGCATTTATTGATTTATTAGGTCCACCTGAACATATTTCAAAGACAGTAATTGAAAATCCAGCCTGACAGGTTAGCAGGAGCACAGGAGCTGGGAGGCAGAGCGGCTGGAAGAACCCAGCCGATGCCTGAGCTTCAGCAGGTGTGGCTCCTCTAAGGCTGCCACCCATGATGGTGACCCAAAGTCTACTCACGACTGGAGGGCAGAAGATAATTGCATTCTATCAGCCCTTCACCTGCCTCAGAGAAGGGCTTGGAGGGGTGTCACTTGGCAATTTTGCTTGCTATGCATACAATTAGGCAGAACCAACCATGTTAGTATTACAGAGACCATGTATTATTAATTCGTTTTCTTTTTCCATTTCTTGAAAAGCCCCATTTTGTTTGTTTGCTGTTGTTTTTTTTCCCCTAGGTAGGCTGTTTCAAGCTCCACTAATCCAGATCTATTTCCACAGAGTCACTCTTATGGTTGGGGAAAGTAGTGGAATTTTAAGATGTGAACTTTTGTAAAATATTAATAAATCCTCCTGCCTCTGCCAGTGTCTCCCTCTGTGGTCTCAGTTCCTTTGGGTGTTCAGGCAATTCTGTGTTCCCTGTCGCCAGGGAGGGTGTGACTGTGGAGTTAAGCAAGGGACAGTGAAAAAGTCAGCCTAGAACCTCAGAGGGAAAAGCAAAGAACTTAAAATACAGAGGAAAATTAAAATTTGGGACAAACTGTAACTGATGGGGAATTGTTAAATAACAAAAACAAAAACCCCAAGGCTCTTCTGGAGATTGTAAGGGATTTCCTCAGACCAGGTGAGGTGAGCGGAGAACACAAAAGCAATGTTTCCCTCCTGTTAGTAATTAGCCAGCCTATAGTGTCAGCGGAGTCCAGCCTATAGAACCCAGGAACATGAAGATACCAGAGAAAACTTCATGGTGACTAGAGGAAATGAGGATTTACATGGTTTCATCAAAACTTCTGTCCTTCAAAGAGGTCCCGACATCACAGGGAATGCTGTGGGGTCCAAGCTAAGAAAAATGATGTGGTCCTGGAAACCTCGGAGAGCCAACAACTGAGGATGTGTTCATACCCAGCAGGCATCAGTGCTGAGTGCTGGACGCCTCTGGCAACTGGGCACCCCGCCTCCTGCCACACCCACACTCAGGTTCTCTGAGTCTTCAGAACTCTGCAGGAAGGAAGAATAAGGGTGACTGAGATTGATCTTTCAGGCTTGAAATATGATATTTTTTGTCTTTTTTTTTTTTAATGTGCCGACTTTTTCTACATCCAAATGTGCTAGGATTGATTCCACCTGTAGTGGAATGAATACCTCATTGTATATCGGGTAAAATGGTTAAATGCGCAGCTGAAGATTTTACTATGTCAACACATTTCCAAGAATTAAAAAACAAAACAAACAAACAAAAAAAGTGTCTTCTCGACTGCTTGTAAGATGGTCAGGAAGTGTATCATCCTATCACAGAGAAGGCAGCCAGAATCGGCTGTGCCCAGGGGACTTGTTTAACATTATGCGACTGGTTTGTCCGTTCTTCCTGGGCCAGCTCTTCTCAGCCTTTCCATCCTCTTCCCGGTCTCCTCCTCCAAGCTCCACTTCTCCTTCTTTTGTGAACGCCTTCACTCCAAACCCCACATCTTATTTACCACATCATTTTAAAATAAATTAAGTACTGTGGGGTTTTTTTTATTATCAAAATTATGGAATAAAGGACTGATTTGCTTCAGAAGTCTGACTCACCTGCAAACACTGTTTTGAAATATTTATGCATTAGTAAGCTTTTCCAGGACAAAGGCCACCTATGATTCATCCTTTATTACGCTTTGCATAGAGTCAGGTCAGGGAATCATCACCTGTTTGAAGACGTTAGGGCAACCAACATATACCAAATATTCTCTCCCAAAAGAACCAGGCATACTCAAGAAGCACCTGCCGCAATCTTTTTCAGTATATGTGAAAATTCATCATTTGAGATCACAGAGCCAATAGAGACAGGTTGAGTAGAATTAAAATTTGGCCCCCTTATTTCCTACCGAATACCCTATATATTTATGTGTCAGTTAAATGAAAGAAAGGTAAATTCTAACTTGGGTATATTTAATAATCCCCCAAGAGGGTTAGAGAAATGGCTCATCAGTTAAGAGCACACATTGTTCTTCCAGTGGACCTGGGTTAGAGTCCCAGCACCCACAAGGCAGCTCACAATTTCCTGTAACTCAAGTTCTAGGAGATCTGGCACTATTATCTGATCTCCCACATATACTCATAAAAATATAATATTCTTTAGAATCCCTCAAGTCCCATTTATTAAAGGAAAAACAGCCTTTGAGCCTAAGCAATTTTTTCCCTTGCCACAGAATGCTCGCCTTAGAAATGGTTTAAACTTTTCTTCTACAGAAAAAAAAACAAGATAGTCACAACAAATTTCTCATATTGAAAATGTCAAGTTCTTACTTGTTAAATGATGATGTCAGTGGCTACAAATATGAATTTCTAGCTGAGGATGTAAAGTCCACAAACAGTTGGATTCCAATATCTGTAGATATGAGTGATCACCAGAAAGTTGTTTTGCGTGAGTTACTTTGAGATAGTTGTGACTGCCATTGTTCAAAGAAAGCCTGTATCTGTGCACGTCTGGAAGAGAGATCGTCACTGCTGATATTTGTACTTACATTTGTAACTGTCATCAAACTCTAGAGCAGAGATTGCCGAAAGGTCTCATTCTCATGCAACAGTGGGAAGGGCAAGGTATTAATATTTGTTGAATATCTATGGTATATAAGAACTATGCTAGGGAATGGTGTTCATATGCTTCTGTAGAAAACTGACTGGCCTGTAGTGTCTTGAACATACTATGACTAATTCACGTGTCATTTATTGTGCATCCATGCAATAGATAGTAAAGAAATCTGCACAGTATTTTTAGAGAAACATAGGGATTATTTTAAGTGCTGAGACACAGCAGCAAACAAGGAGAACCATCTTCACCCAGAGACTACATTCCAGAGGGCAAAGAAAAGCCAGTAACAGGTAAACAAATACGTGTCTGAACTAACTATTGTTGGTACGATGCTAAGCATTGTTATCTATTTATATCATTTAATTATCAGAGTTGGATAAAATGAAGGACAAAAAATAAATCACAACCCAGTGCTTCAAGACTCATAAATGAATTCAGAGAAATACTAACCCAGGGAATCTCACTTCATTGCTTATGCTCTTAGCCATTGTAAAACTACAACATAGTGCACATTTGTTTCCCTGGAAATTCACTGGCTGAATTTTATCCCCAGTGCTACAATAAAAAGAAATAGGGCCCTTAAGTCCCAAGGGTAAAGCTCTCCTAAACATATTTAGCATTGCTGATGATCAGTCAACATTGTAAAATCCTTGAGAATAAGAATAATCTAAGAGGCACACCTCTGGGTATGTCTATGAAGTGGTTTCCAGAGAGGTCTGATTGACAGAAGACTCACCCTTAATGTGGTGGCACTGATTCATGGGCTGGTGTGTAGGGCTGAATAAAATGGAGAATGTGGAGCTTGAGAGATGGCTCAGTAGTCAAGAGTAGTTACTCTTCCTCCAGAAAATCCAGGTTCACTTCTAGGTACTACATAGTGGTGGCTTACAACCATCTACAACTCTTGTCCCTATGCCCTTTTCTGACCTCTATGGGCACAAGGCATGCATGTGGTACGTAGACACACATGCAGGCAAAATACGTGTGCATATAAAAATCAATTTATAACGTTTAGAAATGGTGATTGTGAGCTGTCCATCAATTTAAATTCCTCTCTGTTTCCCAAATTTGGAGGTAATGTACACAGCTATCTCTTGCTTATGTTAGAAACTTAGAGCCACTCTCATCATTGAGCAATTCCTAGCCATGATGCCTTCCCAGCTATCACAGTCTGTATTCTCAAGCATGACTCAAATAAATCCCTCTTTCTTTAAGTTTTTGTTTTTGTTTTTTGTTTTTGTCATATCTTATCTGCCCTCTCTACACATACTGGAATACTGACTGGATTGATCTTGTACAGGTGTTATTCTTGTCCTTATCCTTGATATTGTTCAGGTAGCCATAGCTGCTGTGAGTTCCTAAGCACAATGGTTTCATCCGCCTGAAGATACTGATTTGCAACAGTCATCCTCAGCTTCTGGCTCTTCAAAATAGTTAATGTCTACACCCATAGTTTAGCGCAGCTTCTATTGCTGTGTAGAGACCCAATGACCACAACAACTCTTGTAAAGGAAATTATTTCATGTGGGACTGGCTTTCACTCCCTCTAAGACTGTGTTCCTTCAGCCTTAGGAAGAGGGAGTGTGATGTAAAGCATCCTAAAGGTGGCTGAGCCCTCCACAGACATGCAATCTCCACACTTTGACCATGCTCTGTCTTAACTGTTGCCCATCACAAAAAGATGCTTCTCTGAGGAGAACTAAGAGCTGCACTGGGCTTTGGATGAGAATGGCCCCTATAGGCTCATAGACTTGACTGCTTTGTCATCAGAGAGTGGCACTGCTTGAGGATTAGACATGGCCTTGTTCTAGTAGGTATGGCCTTGTTGGAGGAAGGGTATCACTGAGGGTAGGTTATGAAGTTTCAAAAACTCAGACAAGGCCCAGTGGCTCTAGCTCTTCCTGCTGCCTGCCAATCCAGATGTAGAACTCTCAGCTGCTTCCCCAGCACTGTATCCCTGCTTGCTTGCCACCAAGTTCCCTGATGATGATAATGGACTAAATCTCTAAAACTGAAAGCCGGTCCCACAAGAAATACTTTCCTTTACAAGAGTTGCTGTGGTCATTGGGTCTCTACACAGCAATAGAACCAGTACTAAACTATGGGTGTAGACATTAACTATTTAGAAGGCAGTTTGATACTGTGTCCATTTAGCAAAAATAGTGGTAAGTTCTTCCTTTATGCCAATGAGCTCCTCAACACAGGCTCTTCGTCATATTTACAATACAAAGGGTGAGTTTCTTCCTCTGGGGCAGGCCTTAAGTTTGTTACCTCTATAACACTCTTGCCATGGCCATACCTAGTCAGGACAGTATTTACTGCCTTTGCTCAAGGTTGTCCACCAGAACTCAAGGGGAAGACATCATCCCTGAAGCTCTCATACACCTTGGCAAGTGGACCCAGAGAAATCAAGCAGATACTGACCTGGAAGCTTCCTTTCTGCCCACTAGACTTTATAGTACAGCAAAACGTTGTGCAGGCTGCTGAGGAAGAGGCGTTATCAATAGTCTTAGCCTAGCTTTGAATCCACCTGCATTTTATCTTTTTTTTTTTTTTAATTTTTCATACTTTATTTACATTTCAAATGTTTCCCCCTTTCCAGATCTCCTCTTTGGAACCTCCCCATTTCTGCCCCCTCCCCCTGCCACTATGGGGGTATTCTCCCACCCACCCACCCACCTACCCACCCACCCACTCTCGGCTTCCCTCCTTGGCATTTTCTTCTACTGGGGGATCTACCACTCTCAGACCCAAGGGCTTCTCCTCCCCCTGATGGCTAACAGGACCCTCCTCTGCCACATATGTGGCCAGCACCATAGGTCCCTCCCTGTGTATTCTTTGGTTGGTGGATCAGTCTCCAGGAGTATCTGGGGGTCAGACCAGTTGCCACTGTTGCTGCCTCCCTGGGGATGCAAACTCCCTCAGCTCCTTCAGTCCCTTCTCCAACTACTCCATCTGAGACCTCACACTCAGCCCTACTGTTGCTGGGAAGTGACTCTTAGGTATTTCGAACTTTTGGGCTAATAACCACTTAACAGTGAGTACATACCATGTTCATTCTTTTGTGACTGCGTTACCTCGCTCAGGATGATATTTTCAAGTTCCATCCATTTGTGTACGAATTTCATGAAGTCATTGTTTTTAATAGCTGAGTAGTATTCCATTGTGTAAATGTACCACATTTTCTGTATCCATTTCTCTGTTGAGGGACATCTGGGTTGTTTCCAGCTTCTGGCTATTATAAATATGGCTGCTATGAACATAGTGAAGTATGTGTCTTTATTACACATTAGAGCATCTTCTGGATGGCTAAGATCAAAAACTCAGGTGACAGCAGATGTTGGCGAGGATGTGGAGAAAGGAACACTCCTCCATTGCTGGTGGGAATGCAAGCTGATACAACCTCTCTGGAAATCAGTTTGGTGGACCTTCAGAAAAATGAACATAATACTACCTGAGGACCTAGCTATTCCACTCCACTTGCATTTTAAATAGTCCCAATTAGACTCTTCATCTGCTAGGCATTTGCTGAGATCTGAATGAATGTCTTTTCCTTTTTCTTTTTTCTAATTCCCAGATCCCAGAAGCAAAGTGAGGCAGAGCTACAATACCTCAAATATCCCAATACCAGTAGCACATGCCTCTCAACAGAAAGAAACAGATTTTGATCCTATGTGATGAAGAACAGCAGGAATGTAATCTGGACTAGGAAGAAGCTCTTGATCATAAAGGATTCTGGATCTCAACTCTTTTTCTTCCCATTCCTTTATTACATCTAAGCAGAGTGATGAAACAACAGGTCAAAGGTCAACTATTCAGTCCTCTGGCTGCTCCTTCGCTTGCCACCTACTGTAGAGGTTTAGCATCACTTGGCCTCTACATTAGCTGGGTAGGAATACAGGCCAAAATCTAGGATGATTGTTTTGGCTTCTCCTTACTTAATTTAATAAACCAGTTTAGAAGAGTGGAGGAAAGTTGAACACTGATTTCTTCCTGTGAAGGCAGACACTAAGTGCACCAACTCCTTTTTATTCTTAAAATACGTGGGGAGTAGAGCACCAAGATCCAGTTCCCCTTTTCTACATAAAAGAGCCTGCCAATGAGAACCTGCCAATGAGGGCTGGGAGAATAGGAAGCGATGGGGCACAAATATTCATCTTCATTATCTCACATGCTTCAAGTTCTTTGAGTTAATTGATTAATATTAATTAATCACTCAGTCAAAAACCATCTCATCTCTAGAAACACAAAATTCCTGGCTAAATTGTTGTGAGAATTGAGATAAAGGCTGGCAAGTAAGAGGCTTGTAACATGAGGACTAAGAAATGTGGTACCCTAGTGGGCTCCATTTGGGACAGGAAAAAGGAAGGTGCTAATGGCAACCACGTAGTTGAAGGCCAGAAAAAGTACCAGGAGAGGAATACTGAGTTCTGGGCCAGGAATCTGCCAAAAAAAAAAATATTAAAGCACAGAAAAGTGAGAGTTGTTTAGAATGACCCAGCATCAGGCATTTTGTTTAATTTTGAAAGATTTTGCTTGTGTAGACCAAGCTGCTGATGCTCTTGGCTCAGTTTCCTATGTGCTGGGAATGATGGTATATACCGCCATACCCTGTTCATTATTTTTTACATCCACATATAGAACTGTGAGCTGAGGAGCTATCTCACTGTTTTCAAATGAGAAAAATCTGGATTTTTGCATATTAAAAACAACCAATCTAGTGCTTAGCTGTCTACAAGTACAGTAGATGATTTCCTTCAAAGCTCAGACATTCTGGTTTGGGGGAGAATATGTTCGAAAAATATGCAGTTAAACTAAAAATGCCAAAGTCAGAGATAAACAGAATTTTGGTGATTTAAGGCAAGACATAAAATTATTTGAATTCATGGTCAAAGATAATGTGTATCATGATTAATGGGTTTGAGTTTACTATTTGCTTCTAGTTTCAATTTAGCAAATATTTATGGAAGGCCCTATGTATCTGATTTTAGATGCTGAATGGACTCCCAAAAATACTGTGCAATTCAGTTTCTATCCTTGGTGATATTTCTTTTTCTCCTTTGACCAAAATGGAAAAAGCAGCAGGTGAGTCTGCACTTGTGTATAATAAAACCCCCCAACAGAGAGACATCCATGTTGGAATAGATCGTCACGGAGAAAAGAACCTTAGATGAACTTGGAAGGATTAGTCTCCCGGGATGTGAGAAGACACAAAAATGAATTATTTCCAGTAATAACTGTAATCTCTATTTCTTCACAGCCAGGCAGATTCAAATGTTAATTGTACATCGCACTGGAAAAATTAAACAGTGAATATAAAACCACGCAAACATGAGCACAGCTAAATCCCTTTGCTTAACCATTTGTCTCGTGGCAAGTCTCCCTCTCATAAAGAATTGTTATGAGAAAACCAGAGGCAGGAAGTGGCTTCTCTAAACAGCTAAATAAACTCTCTGAGGTGTGGAAATGAAATCTCCTTCTATGCTCAGCCCTGGGACAGCATCAGGCCTAGTCACTGCAAGAACACTCCCTGAGTGGTGGTCAGAGCTTGGAGAACTTGAAAGGAACAGAGAAGATCTTGGAGGAGAGGATGGGTTCATTTGAGTGTTCAGGATGAAAGAGATTATAAATCTGATACTGTTTCTTAAATAATCATCACCTTTGAGCCTGGGACAATAGCTCTGTTGGTAAAGTACTTGCCAGGCAAGCAAGAGAACCCGAATCTGACAAAGCCAGCATGGTTGTAATCCCAGCACCCAGTAGATGCAGCCAGGTAGATTGCTGGGGTTCACTCGCCAGCCTAAACGATGAGCCCCAGGATCCAGTGAAAGATTCAGCAGGTTCCTGAGGGGTAACATCCAAGATCAACCTCTGTCCTTCCCCCACATGTGTCCAGGTATATATGCCCCCTACTCCGAATAATCATCATTTCTGAGAGTAATGTCTTTTGATTTGAAAATATGTTCATTAGACTATTTCTATAAAAGCATGCACACACATGTATGAATAGGTATAAATATATACTCATATATGCATATACTAATCGTTTGATAGATTAAAAAGCTATAATCCACTGATTAAAATTCCGAAACCACTAGTTATAACATCGTGAAATCTTGTTTCTTCCCCAGACTACACCTCCCTTCCTAGGTACCCTGCTGATGCTGCAGATGTTCTGTGAAGAGCTAGACCAGCCAAGAAGAAAACAGGAAACACTCAACAGAGGGAATACTTGGACTTCTGTGAAGAAGTCCTTCATTCCCGCCTCTGTACCAGAACGGATTATTTTTCAACTCAGAAGCCCAGGGCTATTCTACCCAGCGAGGTCACTGGCAACCATCACAACTCTAATAAAATTAATGAATTGATTAATTAGATGCTATTGTGGCAGTTTGTGAAGGAAGGGAAATGTGACCTTGTGTGCTTAAAGGCTTGTGGCCTCCAGGAAATACAAACAGACCTCAATTTCTGTTTTCCTCGCTTGAGTGAATGTATCTTACACTGTTCTGTCAAATCAGAAAGACTGCATCGGGGAGAATAACCTTCCTTTAATATATATGCAGAAAGAAACCTGAGGAGAGTGGGCAGGAGTCACTGCTCCCGTGAGGCTCCACGGGAGACACAGCCTTGCAAAGAGATCTGAGCCGTCTCTTTCCCAGTCTTAAATCCAAAGCTGCAGTCCACAAAGACGCTACAGAATACAATCTTCAGAGACAGAAACTTAATAGTTGCAAACCTTCTTAAAAGGACGTTTTATTTACCTACCTAAATTACTATTATTTTCATTGCAAAATCAGGGCCCTTCAGATCCGCCGCCTTAATGTTGTCATACTTCATGTGACAGTAGTAGTGCCACCTACCCAAAGAGCCATATGTGATGGGCAGGAATGAAACCCTTAACACTTTTCTGGGAGGAAAGCTTCTTATTTCAGTAAGAATTGTCCTTTTATGACAACAATCTTGGGGGGAGGGCCACTGATAGTGAATGAAAGAATTCCAACACATCGAGGAGGAATACTGTGGAGATCCGTTCAATACGTTGCTGCTGAGTAATAATTTGTAGGCACTTGTTTAAGAGCTCTACTGGGCTACTTTCTACCTTTTTACCCCTCATATGGTCTTCTTTCTAAAGTTGAGGACCTACTGCCTATGCTGTGTGTAGGGCTCAGAACTCCATTTGTGTACCACAGGAAGGCATGCATTTGAGAGCAAAGCCAGCCACCCACATACTCAGATTTGATCCCTCTAAGGTTAGGCAAGGCCAGGTCTTTCCAGAAGGCAAAGACACTCAGACCAATGCACCATCAAAATCGACTTTCACACATTGCACCGTGGTACAGGACAGTGGGGCTCATTACCTTTGAGCTGGGTCATGATTGGAGCAGTTTTACGCAATGCTTTGATTCCTGGTTTGATTTTTCTGGTTTACCTTGTCTCCAAGTCCTTTGATTGGGTGAGGTCAGCCTTTATTGTCTGCTTTGTGTCTCAGCTCTGCACTTGGTTCCTCCTCAATTTTGTGCCCTGAAAGACTTCAGTTTTGTAATCTTAAAAGTCTTTCATTTTGAAACTCAGGAAAAAGTGCAGTGTCCCTGGACTGCAGAGGCCACTGTAGCATTAGTATGATGACCCGGCCACTAGCCGCAGTTGTGGGACAGGCTAGACTTTTTCTTTGAGCTTGGCAGTATACCTTTGAGGAAACTGAATGCTTCAATCAGCATCAGCTTTCAGAAGAGAAAGAAAAAAAGAAAGAAAGAAAGGAAAGAAGGAAGGAAGAAAGAAAAAATAAAATGCACTCTGGGGAACACAATCAGAAAAAATATTCAGAGTTCTATGTGGAAATATGTGACACAGTGCCTGATTATCATAAAGAATAGATGTGACAAAAATCATTCTGTGGGACTAACATCTGGCTGTTCATACATTATAGGATTAATGGGATTTAAAGGTCCTTTTGATCAAAAACATCTCCCCTAGTGGCCTGCCAAAGCATCTGAAATTTACATTTTCATGTCCAGAAGGCCTCCGCTCAGATGCAACCATCTTTTCTGGGAGGTACACATACAAATTAATCAGCATCCCTCCATCAGATACAGCAAGTGACTATGTCCTCGCAGAACAGGCTCTGGAATTATAAAACATGGAGAAAGAATGTTCAGACATGGTGAGCATGGCGAATGATTTAGAGCCCTGGTTTTCAAGCTGTGAGTCATGGCCAGTCTGGAAATCAGAATCAAATATCCTGCAAATCATCTAATTACATTACAATTCATAACAGTAGCGAAAATTACACGTATGAAATAGCAATGAAATGATTTTATGGTTGGGGGTCACCACAACATGAGGAACTGTATTAAAGGGTTGCGGCATTGGGAAGGTAGATAATCACCTATTTAGAGGGTGCTGTCCAAGACCAGGGACACTAGCTATTTAGCTATTTCAACTTTAACAGAAGAAGTAACTTAGCGCCTGAGGCATGCTAGCCATACTTCAAGGACTCGGCAGCCGTGTGTGGCCAGCGCTTGCTATATCACACAGTGCACACACACACACCTCTCATTATTAGAAGCTTTGTTGCACAGCCAAGGTCTGCATGGACTATTGATGTTTTTATATTGATGTGCTTGGGATTTGGAAAATAGCCATGAAAGTGCTGAAAAAGATAGGGGAAAGCTCCAGGAGAGAAATTGGATCTTACCAAGCCAGGGTGGTAAGGAGACTAAGGAATAACATTGTGTGCTTCACCATTTATTAGCAGGTATTTCCTCACATTGTGTTATGAAAAATTCCCAGAAAGTCATGCTGGAGTCAAAATCTGGGTCTGTCAAATACTTGGGTATCTATGGGCAAACCACTTAACTAGTCTTAATCTTTCCCCATGGACTGGAGGTTTCGATTTCTACCCCACACCTCTGTCATGGAGACAAAAGATAATTCATTTGGACCTAGTGTAGGGTAGGTGTTATGATTTCAGTGAAAAATACCTCTATAGGTATTTGAACACTTGGTCCCCAGTTGGTGGCACTGTCTGGGGGAGGTTATGGAATCATGAGGAGTCTTCCTGGGGAAAGTATGTCATTGGAGAGGGGCTTTGAATTTTTACAAGCCCACTCTACTTCCTGATCTCTCTGTCTCCCAAGTGAGGATAAAAATGTGATTGACCAGCATTCAGTTTTGATTGTTTACTGTTATCTTTTCCTGCCATTATGGACTCTTCCTCTGGAACCATAAAATCAAATAACCGTTTCTTTTATAAGAGGTCTTGCTTTGAGCCATGGCATTTAATCACAACTTGAAAGTAACAAATACAGTAGATAGGCAATCTAATGGAACTATGACCTCCTGAAACCCATCCCTGAGCCTTGGACCACTGACTAGGATGCTGGCATCTCTGTATCTGCTCTGTTCTCAGCACATAGAAGACACCACACACACACAGCGGTTGGATTTAATTGAACTGGAGTGCTCTAACCTTTATTTTTACACTCTCATTTTCATTATGAATGAAGAGCCAGTGCAAACTCTTATGTTATTAGCATCCGAGGAGTAATTAACATGAAATAGGATCAGAAGACAACAATCCCTTAGAAGCTAATCCTTTTAAGTTAATAGAATTGGAATATTATAATTCATGAAACAGCACTTAAATAATGCTGCTTGGACAGTAACAGCTTGTTATTTATATTTGTTGAATTTTTAAAATTATACCCTTCACAGAATTGCTTGAGGGAATGAGTACAAAGAATTAATACATTAATTATCATAAATGAATCATTAAACAGCAACAGTCATAAACAGCTTAAGCTAATGTCTTAAAAAAAAAAAAAAGCATACCAAGCAAACCAACAGCATTAGTGCCTCCTTACACAGGAAAGTGGGCACAAAGAGTGGCTGGTTGGAGGGACAATGAATGTGAATGTCGGACTGAGTGTGCTTATGACTCCACCTGGACAGCTCTTGTTGAAAGTCTTTCTTTGCCTGCAGGAATCTACTGGTAGACACCAATGATCAGCTTCTGAGTCTTACTTTCTATTCCTTTTTTCAAATGAGATGTTTCTAACTTTCCAAACAGAAGTTTTAAAATTTTGCTTCAGTGAGTCTACAGCCACTCAGAGCCCTAGAAAGCAAAAAAGAAGAGCAGGAACCACAGGATCTGGTGACTCTTGACTTACTCTTCTTCCCTGCCTCAGCACCTGCCTCTCATCTGCTTAATTGGTTTGTTTTAATTGGGTTTGAAGAATAGGATTCAACAACTTAAAATAATTATTTTACTAATTGCTAAATTAGAACGTTTCAAACATCCTGGCCTGTAATTATCCATCCTCTCTTCAAGTTTATATTCTTATATAGTCAGATTGGATTAGTATGCAAAGGACCCTAAAATCTAAAACCTCTATGCAGAGGATCTGTTTGTTGTCAGAGCTGAGATCTATTGCTCAGTCTAACTGCACTGTTCTATATCTAAAGTAGAGATGTGCAGGGCAGTGTCCACTAGAGATTTGCCCAGAGATCTGTGTTCATATTCTTTTATGCTTTCTTCCTGTTTTACATACATCGTCATCCCTGTCTTGACACCAGTAGTCAGTCTCAAGCCATTCCCTGTCATTTAACTCTTCTGATATTTACTTGGTATCATGATGAAACGAGATGTTGCATTGAATTTAGATGGCCTGTTTAGGAAATCTCTGTCAACATATAAGTGTTGGGATTGGCATGTGTTAGAGTATGTTTTGCCCTGTGCGTGTGATGTTTTATGATGACTCTGAACCTACTGTCATGTCTTGGACACAAGGAGGGACTTGAACCCTGACAGGATTTTATTATCGTGTCACAAAATGTGTAGCCATTTAGCGGCTGCCATTACCTACACTCTGACCTGCTGCTTGATATTGCTGCAGGATCAAGATCAGTTTACAAGGTCAATATCCTGAGCCTCCTCTTAGCACTTTTGTGGTCTGGTTGGATGGCCATGATGTTGATAAACACCTACCAGGAGAACAGAGTGACAGGGTATGTTTGTTCTAAACAACTACAGTTAGCATCGTTGTGGGGAATCCACTTAGAGGAAATAGACCTGCCCACATTTTCCTTCTCTTCCTTGTCTTCCTTCTGTCTCCTCTAAAAGACCAGGGAAGCAGAATCATATAGAAAACAACATCATAAATACCAGCACACCACATATCTTCACCTAACATAAATCTTAACTTTTTCCAGTATTCAACTAGTACTTGTGGGGCCAGGAAACTGTGGGACCAAGGAGCAGGCTGGGAACCAGAGTGAGGTCGGGGTATGTCCAAACCCCAGAAAGCTTGAGGTCAGCGGGAGTAAGATTGATGCCCCCACTACCCTGGGCCTACATGTCCTGGGCCACCTAGTCATGTGTCCCCAACCCTTGACTCACCAGAGGAAGTCACTTAACTGTAGCTATAGCCAGTTATAAACTTCCTTTTCCCTTATAAGGTCATGTCCAGAAACACCTGGAATTCCTTCTCATGCAAATGAGGCATGCCCAGCACTCGGTGCCCCCCCTCCCATGATGTACACTCACTCCGATAGCCCTTATTCACCCCCAAAGGTTTAAATAGCTTTTGTTTCTCTCAGGGAACTGAACCTGTTCTCTGAAGCTATTTCCCAGTGTGTGTGTTCTTTACCCACGCACTCAGCACCAACCAGAACCCTCCTGCACCCACGAGTCCTAGCTAAGCTTCCCTCCCTCTGGCCTAGCATCTATCTATCTATCTATCTATCATCTATCTATCTATCTATCTATCTATCTATCTATCTATCTATCTATACGTCATCTATCTACATCCAAAGCGCTGCTCCCTCCTGGTCACCTGTCACATAATTCCTCTCCTCTCCCCTTCCCCTTCTCCTCTGGGAGTGTGGGGTCCCCCTTGGGTATCTCTACCAATCCTGGTGCATCAAGTCTCTGCCAGATTAGGTGCATCCTTTCCCACTGAGGCCTGACAAGGCAGCCCTGTTCGGGAATGGATACCATAGTCAGGCTGCAGCTTTAGGGAGAGTCTCCGCTCCAGTTGTTGGAAGGTCCACCTGGAGACATAGCTGCACGTGCCGGGGGCCTCATTCCCGGCTGTGTATTCTTTGGTTGGTGGCGCAGTCTCTGTGAGCTCCCAGGAGTCCAGTATTTATGGGGATAGCAATTCCTCAACAGACTCGAAGCTGCTTGTGTATCTGCTCACTCTAACCAGGGTTCCCAGGCTTTGCTATACTGTAGTGCCACCTGGAGAGACTTGAAACTCCCTTACTCAATTCTCCTCTCATGCTAATTGCATGAGAAATCTAGGGAGGTAGCCATTAGTACTCTCTGAGCTCCAGAAGCCATTATTGTATGTAACACTAGAAACTCTGTCCACTCCAAGGGGAAGAACCATGCCACACTTAATGTTTATACCCACACTGCATGCATATTCATAAGTAATATAGTTTTCATGTTAAAAATGACAAATTGTATATCACAAGTTCTATCACATGCTTTCAATATTTAGCATTATTTTATACATACAGACACATGTAAATTAATTCATTTCAATTATTTTATATTCAATTTTAAATAAGCCACATTATTTGTTCACAGTCCTATGGGTAGATACTGATAATGTGTTCGTGAGCTTGGCTCATTTTTCCATTTGTTTGAATGAGCTTTTTAGATGTTGGTGAAGATGTTTCATATCTCATGTGGGCTTTTCTCCCTGCACATCTCGAGTCTTTCCACGCATTGCCGTTGTGTCTATAAACTACTTATGTTATTGGTCACTGGCCTGTATGAATAAGAACAGTTTTACTGGGGTAATTTTGTGCCTTTGCTGATTTTTCTTTCTTGCTTTAGGATATTTTCTATAGACTATTTCAGATTCTATTTGGAGGCAATTACGTCACTTGTAAAGAGTCACACATTTTTCTTCTCTCCAATCTTTGTAAATTTTGTGTCTTCTATTTTCTTACACTGTTTAAGACCCCCCAGGCATAATATTCAATAAAACCTATTGTAGAATCCCTTGGCATCCTTCTGATCATGTGGAAACTGCTTCCAACAATTTACTTTTAAGAATTATATCTGCTTTGGATTTAAGGCCTACTCCGTGAGATGGAGCCCATCTGTGACACTGCTCTGGTGGCCAAGAACCTGAAACCAGATAGGCGGGGGACCAAGGTGAAAACCAAATACTACTGTTCTGCTAAAGCAAAGCAGCAATAAAATGACTCCTAATGCTATTCTGTTATAGTCATAGATCAGTGCATTGCTCAGCCAGCATCAAAGAAGCTGCCTCCTGCAGCAGATGGGAACAAATACACAGACCCACAGCCAGACAATGCGCACAGAGTGAGAGATCTTGGAACACTCAGTCCTAAATGGAGTGTCCATCAAACCCCTCCTATCAGAGCTCAGGGAACCTTGCAGAAGAGGATGCAAAAGATTGAAATAGCCAGAAGACACCAAGGAAAGAAGGCTTCTAAACACAGCACACCTGATGCACATATGAAGTCACAGAGACTGTAGCAGTGTTCACAGGGCCTGCACAGGTCTAGGCCAGATGGGGTTCCAGCACTGAGAAGAGAAGGAGACACAACCCCCAATGACTAACCCAGAAGAAATCTCCAATTGATAACACTCGAAAGTGAAGAATTAGTTCTCTCCAATGGAGTCTCACTGTGTATACAAACCACTCTTAAGGGCAGTGTCTATGCCTAGTAGTAGATGGTCAATTCAAAATGAGCTCAATGGCGTCTTTGGAGGTTCTTCATCTCACAAGGTTTTGTGAGTTGGTTTGCTTGTTTTTTACTTTCAGGTCCTTTGGGTATATGCTATTACTTCTGATTTGTGTTTTCATGGGATTCCTGTGAATATAAACATGTATTGTCTTTATGTCTCCATATGTCTTGTGCTTTTGTTTTGGTTATTGTTTGTTTTGGCTATTTTTCTTCTGTTAGTTTTGTCCTAGTCTACTTTGATTATTTTTGCTTCATCATCATCATCATCTAGATGCCTGTTTTCTTTCTTTCTTTTTTAAAGATTTATTTATTTATTTTCTGTATGTGAGTACATTGTCACTCTCTTCAGACACACACCAGAAGAGGAGATTGGATCCCATTACAGATGGTTGTGAGCCACCATGTGGTTGCTGAGAATTGAACTCAGGACCTCTGTAAGAGCAGCCAGTGCTTTTAACCCCTGAGCCATCTCTCCAGCCCCCACCTGTTTGTTTTCTAAAGAGAAACAGAAAGGATGTGGACTTGGATGAGAAAAGCAGGTAGGCGGATCTCAGAGGAGCTGTGGGAGGAGAACAAAAATTAAAATATGTTGTATGAAAAAAAGCTATTTTCAATAAAAGAAAAATAGAAGAAAAGTTATGTTTGCTATAGGTTTCTTTTCTAAGTACCTGTTCCATATTTACAAAGTTTTCTGTTTATTTAGCTCAGAGTTTTCGTCATGAAATATAATGAGATTTTTTCACATGCTTTATGTTACATCAACTGAAAACTCACATGGCTTTTCTATTTTAATCTAAAAGGATAAATTATATGAACAGACTTTATTTAGTAGGTATTGGTGTATCAAAGTATATATATATAAAATATATATATATATGTAATATATATATACATATATGTGTGTATGTATACATATGTAATTTAATATATATACTTAATTAAGAATTAAATTGTACTGTCCCGCGCTACGGTCTCGCCAGCAAGAACGACGCGGCACACATAGGATCCTTCTGCAGTAAAAGCTTTAATGCCTCTTGAGAGGGAGAGCATAAGCTTGCCACGAGTGGAGACTCAGAACAATAGAACACTCGCCCTTTATATGGGTCACAGCGCTTGCCTGGGACATGGAGCTTCCCCATTGGCTCCCGCACACCAGGCCAGATGCCGCCACGAGAGAGGCTGAGACTCTGAGGTGGAAAATTACCAGGTGCATGCGCACTAGCCTGTTTACAACTTGTCCTCGGCCAGATGTAGGCGCTATCTTGTAATGGCGGATGTGGGTGCTCAGGCGGCTCCCAACATTGTACAACTAAATTGCACAACTAATGTTATGATGGATCTAGTGTTTGAGGAAACTATGTTTAATTATTTTATCTTGTTCTTCTGATTTTTTCATTTAAAATAATAAGTACATACTGACTTTTTTGTTCTGAAGTCAGTTTTAGCTTAACTCTTATTTTCTTGGGTTGGTATTAAGACAGTGTGTCTTTCTCTGCCCCTTTTAATTCTTCTGAGTCTTTATATTTAAGGTGAGTTTCTTGCTACAAAATGTAGCTGGAGGTTTTTAATCCACTTTGGCAATTTATATATTTCTATAAATAATGTATATATACTTATCAGAAATTTATATAAATTATGTATACATTACATTATATTTTATATATTTGGATTGCTATCTACCACACTTGTAACTTCTTTCTATCTTTTGAATGGCTTTTAATTTTTTTCCTCATTTCTTTTTGGCATCTTTATTTTCATTGAAAATTTATATACACCTTACTTAGTTTTGTGTGTGTGTGTGTGTTTGTGTGCTTGTGTGTGTGAACAGATTACAGAAGCTCGTTTTCTCCCTCCAACAAAATTGAACTCAGGTTGTCAGACCTGGTAGCAAGGCCTGACACTGAATCATCAATATCAGCCCAAACTGATCATTTTCTAGAGATGCTATTTTTCTTCTATCTTAGCTTATTAAGTATATCTAAATTTTTAATAATATTTTCCTTAGGTTTGCAATGTACATGTGCAATGTACAATGAAAAATTACTGTTGAGATACATGATGCCACTAAACAGTAGCACAAGAACCTCTTTTTTTTTTAAGATTTACTATTCATGTGCTTGACCTACATGTGTAGGTAGGTACACTGGGTGCATGCTTGGTGCAGGCAGAGGGTAGAAGGGGGCACCAGATCCCCTGGAACTAGAGGTTCAGGCACTTGGGACCTGTCAAAAGCGGGTGCTGGGAAATTAACCTGGATCTTCTCTAAGAGCAAGTGTTCTTACAGGCTGCACCCCTCCAGCTCCTTGACTCCAGACTTTTCACAGTACCTTCTAAGAACCGGGATTCATGTGGAAGCAGATTCCCAGGTAAGACCTTCTGGCTCCACAGCTGCCACAGCCACACTCTGTGCTTGTATTCCACCGGGTTTCTGTTTCCAGGTTCTGGTTTTGTCCACTGGAAATTTCTATTGTTTTATAGTATTCTGTGATGACAATTTATAAGGACATTCATGTATAATTAGATACCTCTAGGTGTTTTTAAGTGGAGGATTCGCAGGCTATTTATTTTATACTGTTGCTGGAAATCAACTAACAATTTTTTCATAAAAATATTTGATAGGGGCCGAGTGGTGGTGAGCTTTTATCTCAGCACTCAAGAGGCAGAGGCAGAGACAGAGGCAGGCGGATCTCTGTGAGTTGGAGACCAGCCTGTATTACAGCATGAGTTCCAGGATGTTTATTGAAGTCAATGACTGAAGGAAGGTCAACTCCTCTCCAAAACCCCTTAGGTGTCTGAGTACTGTGCCCTAATGCTATTTCAAAACACCACTGTACCTTCTAAGTATCTTCGTTTTCTTTGGATAAGAGTATCATAACTTTAATATCTGGACTTCAGGTCAAACTTCCTTAATAAATATGTGTGTGTGTGTGTGTGTGTTGTTTTGTCATTACCGATCAATCTTAGAAACTGAACCCATGAGGAAACAGAGTATTAAGAACAAGGTAAGGCCCAGGAAGTGGTTCCTTCAAACCAAATGCACCGTGCCAGCAATTGGCTGCAGGAACCTGATGCCCACAATGAAGAATGCTTTTGCCTTCCAAAAGGCCTAACCAGAGCAGTGTTTAAAAAATACCCACAAGGTTATAATTCCTTAAGCAAATGTTTCTGTGTATACATGGGGGTGACGAAGAAAAGGGCAGCCCTTTAAGAAGGAAGAGAAGAGAGCATTCAAATATGGTACAGGACCCTACCTGGTTCCAGTAACCACCTTCTAAATTGACTGGACTCTCGGCGACTAAACATCACCTTAAAAATAGAGAGAGGGTGTGGATTTGGATGGATAGAGAGGATATGGGAGGAGTAGCAAAAACTGTAATATGCCACATGAAGAAAAATCTATTTTCATTAAACAACGAAAGAACCAGTTTTTCTTTCTAGTGTGTACTGCAAAAAAACAAAAACAAAAACAAAAAAACCCTTGTATGTGCTTCAGTGTACCGATCAAAATAAGTCAACTCAGAAATAAAGTACTCAAGATTACTGAGACTGTAAATGTGCATATGTAATTTTTATTTTTAATTATGTGTGTGTGCGCACACAAGTGCAAGTGTCCTCGAAGGCCAGAATTATCAGATCCCCCTGGATCTGGAGTCACAGGCAGTTGTGAGCTACTTGATATGAATGCTAGGAATTGAACTTGGGTCTTCTGTAGGAGCACTATGCTCTTTTAATCTATGGACCCGCTCTCCAGCCTTTCAAGACCATATTTTGTGACTGGTTGCTCTCTTGGATGCAAATGAATTTCCTGGATTAGTTAAGTTGGCTGTACGTGGTATACTAGTTACTTTTTCTATTGCTGTGGCAAGCTACCCCAACAGAAGTAACTTAATGAGGAAGGGGTTTATTCTGGCTCACTGTTTATGTTCCAGTCTGTAACAGCAGGGATGTCATGGCAGCTGGCTACACTACCTCCGCAACCAGGAAGCAGAGAGTCATGGGTGCTGCTAGTCAGCACGCTTGCTCCTTTTTATTAACTCCAAGAACTCAGCTCGATGGAATGATACCACCAATAATTATAGTTTATCTTCCAACTTCAAATAACCTAATACAGAACATCCTTTTCTGGCACACCCAGAGGCTTGTCTTCCAAGGTAATTGAAATCCTGTCAACTTGATGTTCATTGCTTATCATCAGCCTTGGGTAGCCTCAATTCCGAGGCAGAAACTTCAAGATTGTTATGAAGAAACACACTTAAACCTTTAGTTCCTTTATGAGACTTAAAGGGTTTCTTTATATGCCTGTGTCCAGCAATTCTACAATCAAACTATCTTCATTCCCAGCTTTCATTTGGACATCAGATGGAATTCTCCTCCCTTGGAAAACTTAATTCCTAGTCTATTATTTTACTTTTTTCTTTTTTTTTTTGGTTTTTCGAGACAGGGTTTCTCTGTGTAGCCCTGGCTGTCCTGGAACTAATTCTGTAGACAAGGCTGGCCTTGAACTCAGAAATCTGCCTGCCTCTGCCTCTCAAGTGCTGGGATTAAAGGCATGCGCCACCACTGCCCGGCTAACTCCTAGTCTATTATTGCTCACTTCAAGGCTCCCTCTGCAGAGCTACCATGTGATAGCTTGTCATTTAGTGTCGCTTAAAACCATATTCTCAATATGTATTTCTCTCTCCAGGCTATTGGTACCCAGAGGGCAGTGTGCTCTTCTTTTCCCGGGGACCCAGAATGCACTGAATTGTTTGGGTTTATTATGCATTTTATTAAGCATTATATAGAAAGATGCATGACTTGTGCTTGAATAGTTCTGTTAATTTTTAATAGTGAATGTTCTATGGTAACTAAAACCTATATGAAAGAATGGAAAGTCTGGAGAGGCCAAGAGGCCCTGTGTTCTTTCTCATTCTATGACAGCCACTGCCACCAAACTAGCACATACCCCACCTTCTGCCACCAAACAGTAGCTTAGTCTGGTTTGGGACCTTTATAATAAATTTACATGATTTTCCATTTGTTTCTTGTACAAAAGTAATGTTTGTAAGATGTGCCCAAGTTTTGATGTAATCAAACATCTAACTCTAGACGTCTAGAACTTTCTTCTCTATAAATACTCCACAATTTAACTAGTTTAACAACTACTGTTGTTGTGCGTTGAGGTTTCTGATTGGAAGCCTTTGTAAGCAGTGCTTGCTGTGAGCTTCCTTATACACACTGATAGAAACATCAAAAATTTAAAAAGTTTATTTGAGCAGACATGGATTTATGATCTGCATAGAAGAGGCTTAGAGGAAGTTTTTCTGGTGTACTTACTCTTCAAATGAAAACACAAAGCAAAAAAACCAAAAACCAAACAACAACAAAAACAAAACAAAACAAAATAATTGAGTGTGGTTAAAGTGGAGAGTCCCTGCTAAGAGGTCTCCCTGGTGGTTTCCGATTGGATACAGTGGCAGATTCACTTTATTGTGTACATCAGACCAGGCTTCAGATTGCTTCTGTGCCCACCCAAGGTGTAGAGGCCATCTCAACCATGACTTTTTCATTTTGTTTTAGACAATTTGGGTGTTTTTTTGTGTGGTGAGAAGGGGTGTATCTATATTTTCGTTGCTAGGACAATTATTAATGGGTTATAGACATGCTGGTGATATTCATTATCAATTTGACAGAATCTGGGATCACCTGGGAAATGCACATGTGAGCATGTCATTGGGAGTTATTTTGATTGTGTCAATTGAGGTGGGAAGCCCCACCCACTGTGGGTGGCTCCATTCTCTAGTTGAGACTTGGTCTGTGTGAATGGAGAAAGGGAGCTGAGCAGAAAACATGCATTCACTGTCCCCTGCTTCTGATGCTAAATGCTGTGATAGGCCTCTTCATAGGCCTATTGTCCTGACTCCCCTGCCATGACGGCTGCATTTGTACTTGAGCTAAAACAAATTCTTTTGCCCTGAAGATACTTTCTTTGGTGAGAGTATTTTATCAGAGCAACAGAAAAATAAACTAAGACAACAAATTTTATATATTTTCAGCTTCAACAGAAGTCACCAATTTTTCAGAAAGCATGCACTGATTTTAGCTTCTAGGTTCCATGTTTGAGAGGTCAACAAATGTGTTTTGAGTAAATTAATAAGTAAAGGAATTCTTCTCCTCACTTGAATGTGGAGAGAAAGTTTCCCTCGCTACCATGAGAAGAAAGAGTTGCTATTCCTTTCTTCTTTTTAATTTTATTTTTGTATCTGTTAATGATGACTTAAACTAGGGCTAAATGGAAATTTTCATAAATGTTACCTATGAGAAATTCCCAAGTCATTCAACTAAAGCTATATTGTAGATGTTTCTTTTCCTGTCTCTATATTATAACTGATGATTACCATTCTGGGAACAACTAGTTTTGCTGTAATATCATTTGTGCATAATTCTGAAAACATATTTAATTTTTCAAACATGTGTGTGAATAATAGATATCTTCTTTTGTGGGACTACTTAGACTCTCTTCATGATGTAAACATGTGGCAATCAAAAGTAATTGTGGATTTAAGCAACAGAAACCAATTAAAGTACAGTTACTGTTGCCTGTGTGGTTAACTAGTGTGGATGTCCCTCTGTGCTAGGCCCACGCATTCCATGTGACCTAAATATCTTCAAGTGTCAGCAGGTGAAAAGAATGGAATGACATGAAAAACAAGCAAACAAAAGAAAATATAAAAAACTGAATGAACAAGCAAACAATCCCTCTCTCAAAACAACTATCTATCATTAGGAGAGAGAGGTCATTTTTCCCCCTCCAGAGTCCTGTGCTGTTGTGAGAATGGCACTTAACTGGCTTTCCTGGTTTGAATAATTGTGTCATTTTCTAGTGAGGGACAGTTTATATTTTAGCAAAGGATTCAAGAAAAGATGTCCCTAAGCCAGGTTGGTGTGGTTTTTTTCATATTCACCAGGTCTCTTCAGGAAACTCACCAAGGCAGCCTGTGGTGCTGGACAAGCACCAGGGTTTCCCTAGTAGCTGTTCCTACTACTAATAGTTGGGTAGCCTTTCCTCAAATCACATCTTTTAGATCCACAGCCTTGCCTGAAAACCTGGCAAAATGGAGCCTATGAAGCTTAATGGCTTAGTCTCAAAGACTAGAGAAAATTTAGGAGCACATGCAAAGGTATAAGTGCTTCAGCCTCTTGCCATTCTTCACTGTCGTGAAAGGTAGGTCTGTGAAGGGATGATGAATGTGAGCTTCTGTCTGTTGACATCAGTGTAATAAAATGTTCCATCTCTGAGCTGCAGTTTCATTCTCTAATACATAGTTCCTGTAAATAGTGGGATGCAGGCAGAATTAAACAGGCCGGAGAGTTTCATTGTCTCTAAATTGGATCTTTGTGGACTAAATGAATTCAATTCAGCTGGAGTTGTAAAGGACACTGTGGAAGAGACAAATACATGATTTCTCTGTCTATATTAATCTTTTAATCTCATACTATATCAACATAAAATAAAGTTCCCTTGATGGCCGCTGGGTCTTCACTTGTCTTCTTTGGAAAGTAGATATTCTCTACTACTATATTCCAAGAGAGGGCAAGTCAAAAGGACTATAGAACCCATAGTTGTGGCTCTTTGCATTAAGACTTTCAGATGTAAAGGCCATCATCAAAGACTATCTTTTAGTCCCTAAGGAAAACATTGGGATATGGGTGAATTTAAAGGCTATTTACTTAGGATACGAAGGTAGCATTGGTGAAGGGTCAGTGAGGAAAAATGTTTCCTCTACCATCTTAGATATAGAAACCAAAGACCTGAAAATGAAGCTAATAAGAGAGATTAATGAGAGAAAATGCAGATGCTAACAAATTTTAATTATTTATGCACTTATTTTACTTGTACATATTGATTGGTTAATTGATTGGTTGGTTGATTGATGCATATGCATACACATGCATGCCTGTGCTCACAAGACATGTGAGCCTAGGAAAGGAGTTTAAGGAAGCAAGTGCTTTTACTGGATTAGCCATCTCTCAGGTCCACAGCATGCAGTTGTTTGTTGTTGTTTATTTTTTGTTATTGAACAAGTATATGTATTTGTATATACTTATATGTTCATAATACCACCTGCTGAGTCCATATAATGTTACTTGTATGCACATTTTCAGGAAGGGTAATTTAGCACTGGACAACCAATCAGTGTGCTCATCCTTGGAAGGGCCACCTCCCTACCTTTCTCTCAACTTTGTGTTTCTATAGTTCCTTGTGTAGGGTTAAAGCTTCATGGCCTTTTACCTGTTCATTTTGGTATGTTTGTTGCTGTCATGCTTGTTCAACTAATGTTTGAGCAGCCACATTGGTGAAACCTTGCAGGTATAACTTCTGATATTAATAAGAGACATCATCTCATAGTGAAGTCCCTGATATGGCTCTTACATTCTCAATGTCACCTCTTTTGCAATGTTCTTTGAGCCTTAGGTGCAGGAGAGTTTTATAGATGCATCCACTGGAACTGGAATCCACAACTCTACGTATTAATTGGTAGTGTATCTGTGTAGTGGTCTCTGTCCTTTGCAAAGAGACGCTTTCTTGGCGAGGGATGATGGGTATACTTATTTGTAGGTATAAAGAGAAATGTTTATACATGGTTAGGGATTATGCTAGTTTAGTAAATTACTGGTTGTAGACTCTACTCCAACGACCATAATTTCACTAGCTCTGGACTGTTGTCTATGTTTCCAGTACCAGGCATATTGTTCTTCTTCCAATTAGGGAGCCATTAGTTACTGCCAAGATGTGTGGGCCATTACGACCCCTGTAATTTTGATTAACATTTTATATGCATAACAGTTCACAAGAAATAAGTGAAAGAAATTCAAAGAGGCATTTAGACCCTAGGGATTTGTACTCCCTTCCTGACTAAAGAAATAAGGTTTGACTTCAAGAGATAATAAACCATGGGGACATGGCTGGGAAACATGAGGGTGAGCCAGCAGGTTAAAGAGCTGTTTTAATGAAGTCCACATTTGTAAAGTCACCTGGGCATGAACTCCCTCTTTTCCATTGTAAGAGTGACATTTGATCTTTCTCAAGAGAGAGTTTATGCCCTCCTTTTGGGTGAATGAGAGGAAAATGAGGATATTGTTGTGTTGATGCAACAACACAACTCTCCCCTCGAAGAGGCTAAGAGATGTTTACTCTGAAGCCAGATTAGTACCCAGGAGCACAGATTTAAGTTATCACCAGTTCCATGCTTTGATGTGGTGACAGTCTCATGAAGTTTTTATAGTAACAGAGCAAAGAACAAATAAAGACAATTTCCAAACACAACGGAGGGAGACATCAGGCAGGCAGGCTACAGTAAAGTGGGGGAAATCTCAGCTATAGGCTTCAGGTGCTGTCCAAGGGCATTCTTAACCATTTGATGGTAGGGATGAGGGTATGTTCATACATTTCAAAGAAGTTTTGTAATTGTCACAAAGATGTTAAGTCATGTACAGAGGAGAACAACAAATGGCTATTAAAGGAGGCTAATGATTGCCCAAGCCAATTAGCCTTCGGATTTGTAACATTTGAAACTCTCTACAAACACTGAAGTTCCAGTCTGTTAATTGTCCTGACAGAAGGTTCCATGGAAGGTGTGGTTCTTGCCAAGAACTTATGCTCACAGTTGATATTTATTATCATCAGCTCAAAAGAACCCTTTTGTCACAGTGACCTATTTTGAGTAGCATATTCTGACCCCTTTTAGAAGGTACCACATTTAGAACTATGGGGCAGCTTCCTGATAAATGTGCCTAGTACTTACTGGGCCTTAAATCTTCCTTGAAGGCAGTTACATGGAAAACCGAACACATAGAAGGATACACATTCAGACAACCCGATAAGAAAGTGGAGAAAGTCCTTTGAAGCCCTTTGGAGGCAGAAGGAGAAGCAACGTTCGAAATAAAAGGTATGGTTAGAATGGTGGAGACTGGGGAGGTCCTGAGACTCTGAGACCCTAAGACCCAGTCACCAGGAACATCTGAGTACAGACATGGTCTAAACAGAAACGAAATAACACCAGCATGGACTTGCCCTTCAGGATCCACAAACACAAAGAAGCAAAGAGGCAGGAAGCTTTATTTTCTTGGAAACATTTTCTTAGAATAAGATTCTAATAACCCTGATGACCCAGAAATGCTGGGTGGTGATCTAAGACTGTTACTGTAGGAGGCTAAGGCCATCTTGGAATTAGAGCAACAGCTGTGTGATGGACTGAAAAAGAATGGCACCCATCTTGGAATGTTTGGGCCCAGTTGGTGGAAATACCTGGGAAAGATTAGGAGGTGTGGCCTTGTTGGAGGAGAACTGTCACTTCGAGTGGGCTTGAAGATTTCAAAGTCCATGCCACTCTAGTCCCCCTCCCCCCTCCCCATCTTGTGCTTGTGGATCAAACTGTTGCCCTTAGCTACAGTTCTAACACCGTATTTGCCCACTTACTGCCATGCTCCCCATCATGCTCTGGAACCATGAACCCCCCAAATGGGCGTTCTTCCATTTGGTCATAGTGTTTCATCACTGAAATAGAAAATTAACAAAGACAAGCTACATTCTTTAAAAAGTAGGTCATATTATTGGCAAGAAAATGAGGTATATACTGGGCAAGCAGTCTAGACACAGATACTTCAGTTCTATTGAGAAACTGGCAATGAGAGATTTTATCCTAGTGGGAAGCTAAACATGCCAGAAAAGGGGCTCTACTTCCTGGAGTCTTGTTTTTGTTTTTCTCTTTGTGTACAACATAAGCCAATCCCATTGGCTGGAAGTTCTCCAAGAGGATATATGTACTCGAAACTGAGAGACTCCTGGAAACCTTGTGAGTAGGCCAACAGGGATAAACAAACCATCTCCCCAAGCTGCATTTCAGTTTCTATCATAAACCCTATTAAAAGCCCCTGGCCTAGCAGCTCAGTGGTACCCTACTTTTGGGACCCACTTCTACTATATAAAGGTTCTGCTTTCTTTCTTTAAGTTTAACCTATAATCCTGTAATAAATTTCCTTTCTATATGGACCCTCTCATTTTCTGAAATACATTTTTTAGGGTTGAAAGACAAAGGGTCCCCAAATGACGGTATGAGATGCCTCTAGTGGCTTTTGATTTGTCTGACACGTAAGCTCTCGGAACTATGCAAACCTGAGCAAAGAAAGCCTCAGTGGGTTTTAAGGACCCTTGCTTTTCTCCCATTTCATATTGATTCTCAGATTAGGAAAAAAGATTGCCCATCTTTCTGTGCACAGGCAGACAGGGGGAATGAACTATTTCCCATTGCTCCTTTGCTTCTTTGCATGCCTCTTTCACATAGGAACTAGGCCCTTTGTGGGAGCTTCCTGCCGGTCATGTGGGCCAGGAGCCAAAAGTTGAAAGAGAGTAGGTAGATTCCCATCCTTAAATTTATGATGGCATAAGAGCCCAGTAGTGGACTACCAACAAGCTGAAGTTTAGGGGGGCTTTAATAAGATTTATGGCAGAAATTGGACTGAGGTATTATGACAACATTCCATGATGCAACACGATGCTTTTCCTCCGTGGGTACTGGAACAGAATGCAATGCTCACTGGAACCACAGCAGTGAAGGATTATCATCAAGCTATATACATGGCCACATGACAAGCAACTTAAGTTTCTACTGGTGTTAGACTGAAAGATGGTCAAATGTGTAACTGATTCTCCAGTGGCAAACTATAAAGAACGAGAATACATGTTGTTGTTGTTGTTATTATTATTATTATTATTATTATTATTATTATTAGCTGTCATTATGTGCTTCCCTCATTCCTAGTTAACTTTTAAAATACAGAGGGATGATCAAAGTGATTGGAACATTTGCATAGAAAAAGCATGTGCACAGGGGCTCAACTTAGAAAGCTAGGCTGAAGAATTCTCTGGCTGTGTCATTTATTGGCCACAAGACCTTAGACAATTTGTTTAATCCTTTTGACTTTTACAGAAAATATTTTGTGTCTTATATACCCACTGGGAAAAAGAATAGTTGATGTGAGGTGTTTTGTGCACATTGAGACTGCATACAAATAAAAGTAAGATATTATCTGAGCATTTTGAAGTAAAAATGATTGCTACTTCACACCCTTAAGATGGCTATAATCAAAAAGACAACTAGGTGCTGATGAGGACGAAGGGAAACGGAACACTTAGACACTGCTTGTGGGAGTGTAATAGGCACCTTGAAAAACAGTCTGGCAGTTTCTGAAAAGTTTAAATATAGATTTACCACATGACCTAGCAATTCTGCTAGGCAGATGCCTAAGAGAAATAAACACATGTATTCACACAGAATCTTGTACACGGGTGCTTATAACAGCATTATGATAAGAGATAAATGGCAAAAACAACCCAAATGTTCATCATCATCTGGGAAATGGATAAACAAAGTGTGAGGTGTCCACGCAACAGAATTCTGCTTGGAAATGGAAAGGAATTAAGTACAAGTACACGCGATGTCACGAATAAACTGAAAGCATTATATTAAGTAAAAGAAACCATTCACAAAAGATTGCATATTGCACCTGGTCTTAGCCAAAAGGCCAGAAAGCATTCATGGCATATATTGCAGGATTCCATTTGTATGAAATGTCTGTCATAGGAGAATATATAGAGATAGAAAGTAGGTTAGTGCTTGCCCAGGGCTGGGAATGGGCTGAGGAGAAATGAAGAGTGACTGCTAATGGGTATTGGTTTATTTTGGGTGCAATAAAATGCAAGAAAATTTATTGTGATCATGGCTGCAAAATTCTGTGACTATACTATAAACTCTTGAATTGTACACTTAAAGAAACAGTGTCTGCTACTTCCATGAGTCCAACCAATGCAACAAGAAAAGAGAGTTAGAAAATGGTGTGTTTAAGTAAAGACATTTAAGCATATTTTTAAAGTTTATTTTTGCAGTACCGAGTCAGTGGTAACTGAGCTGAATCTTCAGTCCTTATGTTGCGTTTTCACATTAATAACTTCTGAGTTTCTGTGTTATACACATTTGAGCTCTTGTGAGCTAAGACATTAGTAACAATCGTCTTCATTTCTCTGTCTTAATTTCTCTACATCTCACTTCTTTCCTGTGCAGCTGATCAGTCCAGGAGATAGAAATGTGGCAGGCAGTTCAGGGGAGGGACCAAGTGCAACAGTTCTAGAATGTCCTGTTTCTCTGGCCATGAGGGAGCTCTGGTGGCTCCTAGAGCTTTACCTTTCCACCCTCATGGTAGAAACAGCATTGTAACTGGATCTTTATATTTTCATTAAAGCCCAGGTTATATCTTTGTCTCAATTTCAGCTCAATTCTAAATGTTTATTTTAGGTTTAGAAATGGGAAGGCTATAGGACAGAATGTTGGAATCTACCCATCCAGGTGGAGACAGGATATTGCCACCTCTCTTAAAAGAGAATCCAACTGGGCATTCCTGACTAAGGAAGAACTCCTTTAAAAGGCAGGTAAGCTCATCTGAAGCCAAGCTAAAGAGGTAGGTGGAACAATGATCCCTTTAATGAGATAAAATACTTGTCCCCCAGCCCAGTCTACCTTTCCTCCCCCTGAATTATTCAGGACATTGTAACTTTTCTTTCTTTCCGTCTCTTTCTAGCTTTAGCTAACACTTTGGGTTTACTCTATCTCTAAAACTTTACTCTGAGCCATGTGGCTGCTTTTATGTCAGGTGTCCAATCTCTAGGTCACCTTAATAAGTGCAGTGGGCTCCTTCCTTCCCTCCTACACCCCTCTCCTAGAGGCTGCTGAGATTACAGCTCAGCTTCCCTGGGGCTTTTTCAATCAAACACAATGAAAATTGTTCTTAAAGTTCCATTTCACTCCATTTTTAGACTATTTATTAAATGAGACTAAGAGCCCTAAGAGGGGATCCCAAATTTTCATTCTGAAAACCACAAAGCATCATCCCATGTTATCCCAGCAACAAGATGATATAGGGAGCAACTTGCATATAGGAATCTATAGCATACTGATGCATAGGAAGGTGGAAAGGGGGCGTCAGTTCCACAGAGTTTTCTCTGACCTCCCTATGTACAATGCCCCCATTGTGCCCCTCCCATAACAATAATAAAAATTAAAAATAATAGCTAACTTCCTAACAAACAGGGTTGTTAGCATTGCACCCCTTTCTTTTAATCACCAACGTTTTGGAAAACCTTGGTTTGCTCTGGCTAGAGTTAGAAGTCCCAGAAATACAGACATGTTTTAAGGAAGTTTATCTAACTTGATATCATATTAATGTCATCATTTGTTCACTCACGATCTTTATACTTTCAGTCCCCTTCCCCACAATGCTATGGAAGGGAGCTGCTGCTTAGGCTGTGTATTTGGTATTCACATCTCCCCAAAGAGGCATTCTCCTTACAGTGATGAAAAGAGCAGGAAGAAAGAAGGGAGGTCGCTAGGGGCAGGGTGCTCACCACAGTTCTGCTGCTCTGAAATCAGGCATGTCTTTAGTGTCTCTTGGCTGGAGGACAGAAATGCTCAGGCACACAAGTTCATGTTCCAGATTCTTGATTTTGTTTTTCTCTTCATTTATATAGCAACCTAATGAGCACAGCCATCCTGAAGAAGTGTGATGAGACACTTCTTTGACCTTGAAGGTGTGTGCTGAAACTCTAGTCCAGCTAGAGGGATGGAAAGGAACAAGGTCATCTCCTGGGGATCTGGGATTGGGCCAGCTGGGCTAGACAGCTCCTAACCTCTTTATCTCCACCTTGTAAGGCCTTATAAAGCTCTATACAAGGGTCTGCACTCATGACGAACTTAGAACCCCTCCTGTGAGAGCTTTGATAAAATTCTCCTTTAAGCTAATAAAACTCCTTTCTAGACCTCATCTTCTCAATGCCCATGAAATTCACTGAGCAAAGGACACAGAAACCACTGGCTTTGGGGTGGCCTCAGTGGCCATTGATTGTCCAGAACTCTAATCTTCCAAGTTATACTCACCGGAAAAGAGAACTTGTCTCTTCTCCCCCCTCTCCCTCTGTGAGTGTTAACATGAAGGACTAGGAGGATTGTGTCTTCCCAAGCTGTGTGCGTTCCCATTCCTGGCCCAGAAATTCCTTCTGTTCTTTGTCACACTCTTATCAGGAGGCAGACCGGTGTTGCCCTTTCTCTTGAACTTGGGAAGACTTCATGTCTGTCTTGGCGAGTAGAGTATGGTAGAAATGATCCTACAGGGTAGTGGATCCTGCATTAGAAACGTGGGTAGATTTTTCACCTTGCTTTCTCTCACTCTGTACCCCTGAATTGTCTTTAAGATGTCCTCCTACCAGGCAGAGGGAGGGGAGAAACGAGGATAGGGAAAGGAATGGGAGGGTTCAGTGTCAGGTGTGGGGGGAGACAGGAGAGAGGGCCAGAGGGCCAGAAGAATGAATGAAAATCTGTAGCTGGTGGGGGTGTCAGGTATCTTGAGGATGTGTCAGAGACCTGGGATAGGGGAGGCTCCCAGCAATCAATGGGGGTGGCCTTAGCTGAGACTCACTGCAGTTGAATGGAGCTTGAAGGGGCCACCTCCTGTAGTCAAGCAGGAACCCCAGTGGAGTGATAAGGACACCAACCCAGTCATAAAACTTTCGACCCCAAATTTATCCTACCTACAAATACATGCAGAGACAGGCATGAGGCAGAGACTGAGGGACTGGCCAAGTAATAATCCAACTTGGGACCCATCCCAGCAATTCCTGACACTATTATATTCTGTTATTCTTGCAGGCAAGAGTCTGGCATGGCGGTCCTCTGAGAAGTTCCACCCAACAGCTGACTGAAGCAGATGCAGCAACCCACAGACAAACAAGCCAAACATTGGACAGAGCTCTCTGGAACAGTAGGGGGAAGGACTAAGGACCCCGAGGGGGATGGCAACGCCATGGGAAGCCCAACAGGGTCAACTGGCCTGGACCCTTGGGTGCTCTCAGAGACTGAACCAGGGAGCATGCATAGGCTGGAGTTACATACCACTCCCACCCAATATTTAACAGATATATAGCTCAGTCTTCATGTGGGTCCGCCAAAAGCTGGAGCAGGGGCTGTCCCTGGAGTTGTTGCCTGACTGTGGAAGGCTGTGCCAGCCTTTCCTGGGCTGCCTAGTCTGTCTTTAGTGGGAGGAGATCCACCTGACCCTGCAAGGACATGATGTACCAAGGTGGGGAGGTTGGGGGGGAGAGTCTCAGCCATTTTGGAGGGGGATGGGAAATGGAGGGAGGGACTGTGGGAGGAGGCATGGGGGACAGCTATCAGGATATAAAGTGAATTAGAAAAAAAAAATCCTCCTACCTTGTTGTTTCTTTACTGGAGAGACCAAATAAAAGTACCACAGAAGGACAATGAAATAACCTCATGACATCTAGAATTTTGAGATCCCAGATATCTTCTTGGACTTCTTCCAACTCATGCTCTAGACATGCGAAGCACAATGTTCAGAATGTGCAGGTACCACCAATCTGTACTCTCACTGCAACTATGGAAACACCTTAAAAGGCAACTGTTTACTGAGCCCAGGCAACTTGCTAAGTCCTGAGAGTTAATGATAACATGATTGTCTCAAATCATTAAATCTTGGTGTGATGTGTCATGGAACAGAAAATCAAAATGTTCTTGGTTAGTAATCTAGAGAAAGGAGTGCATTCAAGGAGGTTAACCATATGCTGATGTCCCAGAGGACTGTAAGGCTTTGATGTTGACTTGGGAGCCAAGCTCAACAAAAGGCAAAAGCTCAGAGAAGAAGGAGCAGACAGGAGTATAGTCAAGAAAACTATTTGTCCTAATGGTAGGTTCCCATGAAGACCAGAATCATGGAGAAAGTTTCCAACAAGATTTGTCAGTGCACATTTATTGATGTTCGTTTTATATTGGTACGTCAGGTGAATTGTAGAAACAGGAATACTTTAGGGAACTTTCCCTATGAGTTGAATGGATCTTGTAGGATCAACTTTTCCCTTCTCGGAGCCACTGAAGAAAATTTCCCTTCAGGTATGTTCACAGAGAGAACACAAGAACTGGACTAGTGCTCAGAACTGCACCTATCCAAGTGGTCTGTATAATTCTGCTAAGTGATACACATAATCAGAGTTTAAGCAGTGATGCTTCTGATATGAACAATGTAAACCAGTGACCTCTAACCCATGTACTCCAGAGAGCATCTCTGAAGATCAAGCTCCTGGGTGTGCTCTCTGACAAGTGGACACAGATCCTGATAGCTTCTAGAAGGCTTTGCCACAGTGGTCTCCTCAAGCCTTGTCTTCACACAGCCCAGTAAATATCTCACTTTCATCTGACCAACAGGATTATTTGCATGTGTCTGTGTGTGTGTGTGTGTGTGAGAGAGAGAGAGAGAGAGAGAGAGAGAGAGAGAGAGATATTCAATGTTATTTAATAGCTTTTGTGTGTGCACTTGCGTTTGTGTGCGTGTGTGTGTGTGTATGTGTGTGTGTGTGTGTGTGTGTGTGTGTGTGTGTGTGTGTGTGATAATCAATGCTATTTAATAGATTTTCCCTTGAAGCCTGTACTTTATTAAATGCTGGTCTACCAGACAAACTCTCAACATGGGTTTAATAATAAGTGAATCTGTCCCTAACCTGGGGAACAAGGATGGAAATGGGACTGTCATTAGATGGCTTGTGGTGGCTGGTTCTGTCATTCTACCATGTGGGTCTCAAGGTTTGAACTTGGGTCATCGGGCTTGGTGACAGATCCTTTCTTAACCTTCCCAGTCATCTGACTGTTTCTAGTGAGGATTTTCAAAATCAATATTTAGTAGCATAGGCATTGTTCTCAGTCAAAGGTTGAACTGCTACAGATGCTTAATGGGCACCCCCAAATCACCTTCATACATCTTGATTCTCTGACTTTTGATGTGTATACAATTATGTAAGCACCAGACAGTAAAAATACAGGACAGTCTCATTACTCTCAAAAGTTCCCTGTGCCCTTTGTGGCCAGATTCCAGCCACTCCCCTAGACTCTGGCAGCTACAGACCTCGTGTTGCTTCTCATACTTCCGCCCTTGCCAGAGTTCCATGTACGTGGAACCCCATGATGTTTCATACTGCTAACCTGGAGTCTCTGAGTGTAAGGCTTTCCATTATGTTTACTTACATTATTACACTGGTTGTTTAATCCTATTTAATGCTGACAAGTTTTCATAGTGCAGCACATGTTATTTGGTTATTCAACAGTTGATCGAGTTTTGAGCTATTTACAGTTTGGGAGCAATGATGAAGAAAGGTGTTGAAAATTGTATGGGTTTTGGTGGTAAAAAGTTTTTCTTTTGGGGGGCGGTGGTTGGGAGGAAATATCTGGAACTGCCATTGTCAACTTATCAGACAAAGGGTTTTAAATGTGCACTCAACAGCCTGGCTTGGTGGCATGGTACCTGTAATCCCAGAAGACAGGAGGCTGAGGCAGAAGGACCACCAGAATGAGATACACAGTGAAGTTCTGTCTGGATACACACACACACACACACACACACACACACACAGAGAGAGAGAGAGAGAGAGAGAGAGAGAGAGAGAGAGAGAGAGACTGAATATATATATATATATATACACACACATATATATATACATATATATATTTACACACATACACACAGATTGAACACACACACACACATACATGCATAACCTATGTATACATACACTTCCTCACAAGCATTCATTTGTGGAAATTATTACTGCTAGCTTACTTTAGAGATGAAAGTTAAGACATACAGACATTATGTAATTGTCTGAAATTACACAGCCAATGGGAATAAATCCAGGTGATTTGCCTGCAGAGCCTGCAGTCTTAACTATTTCTTCCTCTTTACCCACATTCACAGCTAATGTCTGTATGGAAACATAAGTAAAGTTCTCACCCCGGAGAACAAGTGTGATAAAGACTTAGTCTCAGATGGAGGAATTGACACATTAAAGCATAACATGAAAAGCTTTATGGAATCAATTGAGGAGAACATGAGCCCACAAAGAAGCTGATGTGAGTTCATTCAAAATTCAGTTCAAGGTGAGTCCTGACCTTTATGTTTTTATCCAGTTCAAATACTATAGGATTGGGCCAAGCTCTGCATGTTAGCGGCTCTGATGGATGTTTCTTCACAAAGCCTCTCTGCTGTTAATGCATACTAAATACCATGTTCACACCAGAGCAGGCATAACCAGTCTATCCATTCAAGTACACCCATACATTTGTGATTTTTCTAACATTCCTCTGTGACAATAACAATAGTAATAACTTTAGTATATGAATAATTAACATCTTTAACAGTTGCATTTCCTATTCACATATATACTGCCGTGAATTCCAAAATGATATTCATAATATGAACAAAAGAGAAATTGTAGCAAAGATTAACCTCTAAAAAATGATCTGTGGAGGTCTGGGAGTTCTTCCATAGAATTGGAAATAATGGAAAATTGACAGTGAAATATAAAAGTAGATCATGAATAGTTAATACCTAATTTTTCTTTGATGAAGGAATTAAAATACAAACTAAGTAATCATCCCAATGACAATCTGAGGCAAATTTGTCATCGCCAGTGCCTAGCACCAGGCCTTGCATTTATTATACACAGAATAAACATTTGCTGGGTTGAATTTAATCTTTCCAAGATAAATGTTTGTAGGAATAGTGAGATAATAGTGGCAGCTACTCTGTATAAAGTCTATGAGTTTAGCATTAATAAAGGCAATACATTTTTGTCTTACAGAACCACAAAAGAATGCAAATGGTATTATTAACATGGTAACCAGCTTCCTCAAAGTCATCCAAGATGACAGGGATATCGACATTTGTGACTGATGCTTGGCCCTTGAGCACTAGTGCATTCTGTACTCACAAATTTTAGGTGTTAAGGGCTGAAGATGTAGCACAGTATGTGCTTAGTCTATGCAAGGTCCTGGGTTCAGTCTCTAGCACAGTGGTTTTCAACATTCCTAATGCTGTTACCCTTTAATATAGTTCTTCATGTTGGGGTGACCTCCAGCCATACAATTATTTTTGTTGTTACCTCATAACTGTAATTTTCTGCTGTTATGAATCATAATGTAAATATCTGATATGCAACTTCTGTGAAAGGTCATTTGACCCCTAAAAGAGTAGCAATCTATAGGTTGAAAAACACTGCTCTAGCACTATAAAAAATGAAGGAAGTTCTCATGAAGTCTTTCTGTGAGTCACACAACAGAAGACGCTAGCAGAAGAAAACCAAATGCAAGGGAATCTAACAGATGGAGTCACCCACCTTTGAGCACAGCTCAAATCCCCACTCAGAAGTTGAATCCACAGACAGAAAGTCTCCTGTGCCCTTGAGGTCAGAACATTAGTTTGGTGCCTAGATTCTGCCCATAGCATACACTCACCTCATGTTTCACTTGGAAATTGTAGTCTTGAAGGAAAAAGAACTCAGTAGAATCTATTCTCATAATTCAGGGGCAGAGGCAACATAGCTTTCAGGTTCTAGACATTTCAGTGGCAAAAATCCCAGTGACAACTTCTGGCCTCTGCTGCTCACATTGTTAGCATGTTCTGTATCACTCTTCGTGCACACTCAGAGAGCAGAGATGCCTCCTGGGAATTAATTTAGGGTGTGATTTTGAATGCTGTTTCTGAAATCTCACCATTTTGATCTGGAACTAAGAGTCTCAACTGATGTGAGCATTTAATAAGGGAGCTATAAAGAGTCCAGCTACATAAAATATTCTTGAAGAATAAAGTAAATTAAAGCATAATGGCTACTCCAAAAGGCAACAGAAGAACAATGTAGAAGGTGTAGATAATGACTAGAGACTAGATTCAATGGAAAGATGAGACATGTGTTAATGGTTCAGAAGCTGAATTATAGAATAAGGATCCTGCATCAGTGGACTACCTGAAAGCCAGAGCTATGTTTTACAGAACCAGCCTCTACTATATTCTCCCAATAGAGAACTGCATAGACTCCAAGCTTCTTTGTCCCCATTTGCTTTGAAGATTGGCTGGAGTTGATCTCACAGCCACTCAAGTTATAGTCTTTGGGCACGGTGCTTTGGCAGCATTCTGATCTATCTACAGAGATCATCTGGGCATCTTGTAAAGGAAATTTTCCACTCTGTTATAAGAGGAAGTTGCTCCCTCTTTCACTAGTAGCAATTGAGGGAGTGCCAGTACTGGTTGGTCTTGTGACCATGTTATAATCTTGAAGAGTGACAGCTTTAGGGGTTTCCCAGTGCTAGGAAGGCTGAGTGGAGACACAGAAGAAGAGTGGGCTCTGGGTCATCAGGAAGTCATCACCAAGTTTTGCCTTCTTATTCAGGAGGCACATTGAGTGCACAGATAGACAGATGGGGTTGTCAGAGTCCATGGCTCACTGGGGTAGCACCCATGAAAGAAAAAGTCAAAGGAAGCATATGAGAGTGGAAACATGAGACCTCAGTGAAGTCTTAATGCTTGTGATGATACAGAGTTTGGGGAAATGCATCGGACAGGAAGGGACACAGACAGTGATGTAGATTCTACATCCAAGAGTGTGCCATGGGGATCACTGGTTGGGAGACTATCACTTTGGGCAGCAAAGACAAGTCCTGCTGTGCTCAGTTCTTAGGAAGGTCAGCATTGCATCTCAGCTCTGCACACTGGACCTTGAATCAATCACCCGTAGCTGAGGGCTATCTTTTATTTGCATACCTGACAACCCATAGTCCATCCTCTTTGGAAGGGAGGTCTAAATGATTTGCCATTTCTATCGTTGAAGTTCTTGAATTACTGGAACCACTAAACCCATATTATTTTGTTGATATTAATAGTTACTGTGATTGCTTAGGGTAGCTGGACTTCAGGTTTCTATTACCATTGCTAAAAGGACCCAGCTAGTGTGTGAAAGAACAGTTTCAGATCTTGAAAGGTTATCAGTTCAGTTCAATGCACATTCACTGAGCAAGCTGTTTCTTATCTTAAAATGCAAACGAATAACCAGACATGTCACAGGGATGGCATGTAGCTGGCACACAATCAGTGGCAGCTATGACCTAGCACCTTCACAGCTGTGTTCATCTGTAATGCTTAGTAACGGCAACTGAGCTGTTAGTTTCCTCATGGTGGCTTTTACTCTTTTTTGTATAGAAGATTATAATTACAGTTCCTTTTATTTGTGTTTATATTCAACTGATGAAAGATATACATTTTATAACCTAATTACGTACGTATTTACTTTTAACTTGTAATTCTTATTAATATATTTGCAAATCTAAATGTTTTAATTTGAACAACTTAAAACACTTTATTTGTTATTTAATGAACATTAAATTAGCTTTAAAATCTGATGGATTAGATCCTTTAACATTAACACTATTCAGAGACTGCCTTGATATTTCAAACTATAATTACCAGTTTAATAAACGTATTCTCTAAATATCTGAAGCACCTAATATTTCAACCTTGTAAATCTAACATGCAAGATATTTGCAATCTTTATGAAACTCTCTTATAAATTTAATAATTCGGGTTTATAAATTTAATAAAGTTGATTCTCTTATCTCTTTCCAACATCTTAAAATAGATAAGGTGTTCATGAAGTAACATAGCAACTAATAAACAACTTCCAAATAAAGATCAGATCTTTTCAAATTTATATCTCTGTGGCTTGTATACTTAGTTGCCCAACAAAAGGAGCAGGTACCATAAGATCCTACTGTATTCACTTGGTTAAATCTTGGGATAACCAGAAGGTTGTTAATTTGAGTTAGAATGGCAGGAAACATGGACTGGGAATAGAGTACTAAGGACATCTAATGAAAGGAGATGTGCACTTGGTTATCCGGGGCTCTACAGGGTGGCACTGGTATCTGAGCCCTAGGCTAACTACAGGACGCTCCAATTGATTTTCACTGTTCTGCTCTTGGCATTCTCCTAGCTGTAGTTTTCTCCTGAGATCAAACTCAATTTCTCAACTCAACACAAAATATGTCTTTTGTATACATTTTTAAGCTTTGTTCCTAACCCAATTTTCCATTCAGTAATATTCTGACGTCATAACTGCCTACCTAAATTTCAACACACATCTTTGCTGTCTGATTTGTCATAGTCAATTTAGCACTTCAGGGTCTACTGTTTCATTTCTTCCAACTTTGTTGCAAAAATAATGTATTGAGAAGAAAACATTTCTGTTCTTAAAGAGTTGTTTTTCTATTAGAGATAACAGAAACATGTTTATAAATCACCTATCATAAAAGGCAAAAATGGAGACTACTATGAAAGTGTATGAGAATATATCTGCAAGATCTGTTTATGGGAAAACTATAAGACTACCCTCACACTCCAAGCCCTGAGTGTTGCTCATAAAATTATGTCGCTGTTACAAGCCAGAAGATGGTTTTACAGGTGAGACTAGGAATTCATGTATTGACGAGCTATTCAGATGGACCTAATTTAATCACCATGTCCTTTTTATGAGGACTTACCCCTAGCTGCTATCAAAAGTAAACATTGTATGGTTTATTTAAAAGAAATCCTCACAGATGTGCCTAACAATTTAAGTCTTAGTTAATTCCAGACGTAGGCAAGTTAACAAATAAGACTGTCTATCTCAGATATAAAGGAGGCTTTCTGTTGTTAAGATGAAGGAGGACTCCTGACAAGGACCCAGAGAGTGACCTCTATGATCTTACTGTGGTTCCTAAGTGACAGCAACATAGGATATGGAGAGCTCAGTTTCACTGACAAAGAACTGGATTTTGCAGCAATCTGAATGAGTTCTGATCAGTTCCTTCCAAGGAGGGTCCAAATAAGAGCTTAATTCCACTGACACTTGATTTTGGCTTTAAAGATACTGAGTGGAGAACTTGGTTGGGCTACACTGACTTTGCATCTCATAAACTGTGTGCTAATAAGAAGACATGGTTTCAAATGGCTTTTATAGCTTTTCTGATGCTGCAGTAGAAGATCAGTGCAGTCACAAGTCAGTTTTCCATTCCAGTCTGTAGACTCAACTTCACAATTTTAAACTGTGTATCTGATGCATCTTTAAAGAGGGCAATACGTCAGACTCCGCAGTCTAGTGTTTGTCTTAGTTAGGGTTTCTATTGCTGTAAAGAGACACAATGACCACAGTAATTCTTATAAAGGCAAACATTTAATTGGGGCTAGTTTTCTGTTTCAGAGGTTTAGTCTATTATCATCATGGCAGGAAACATGGCAACAGGCAGGCAGACGTGATGCTGGAGAAGGAGCTACATCTTGATCCACAGGCAGAAGGGCAGGGCCTGACTTGAGCTTCAACGAGCTCAAAGCCTGCCCCATAGTGACATACTTCCTCTATGAATGACACATCTCCTAATAGTGCCACTTCCTACAGGTTAATCATCCACACACTTGAGTGTATGGGGGCCACTCCTATTCAAATCACCAAAGTGTTTTTAGAAAAACAAGCTGATGAGACTGTAAGATCAAGATTTAGTTGATTGAACAGAGGTAGCAGCACCTAGTCAAGGATGCTTAACTGAAGAAATATCCTACAGTTTCCCTCTATTGACCTTGATAGAAATGTTCTCTGACATCCCCTCCTTGAAATAAGGCATTAGTATAGTAAAACATCTTGCAGGGTGTATGGTACATTTTGATATTATCAGTGAGCATCAGTGAGCCACACTCAACATATGCTAAGAGAATAGAATTCAGGTAGGTGAATCTGGGGGTGGGAGAAGACAAGAGAAAAGAGGTAAAGACAGATCAAAAGAGGTGCAGGTGAGGTCTACTATGGAAAGCTTGTCACCGGCAGGGGATGGGAAAAATACTACAGGGGAGTGCACGGACAGAAAGTGTAAAGAAGAACAGACATGTGTAACCCACGCTGTCCCAGTGTGCAGCTCCCTATGCTGAGCGGTATATGAGAACAGATGCTTTTGGCTTGTAATTGTCCTTCATGAAAGCAACCATCTTTGTGCTGTGGGAACGTCTGTCTCCCTCATGCTCTTTCTGGGAAACAGCAATGACCTACTGTGTCTTTAAGTGACAGAGCTCATTCACTTCCTCAAAGCACAGCCTCTACAGAGACCTTTCATTTCCTGACTGGTCATGAAGATGAAGTTGATAGTCATTTTATTGCTACCAGTGTGACATTTTTATATACTTTCTCCCCATACAGCATAGAACATGTTACCTCCGATAATTGCTTTTCTATACTACTTGACTTAAGGATTGTTTCAAACCATTTTGCTCCTGAATCACTTTTATTTTCAGGGCTAGACGTTTTTAAGAAGAACCAGTTTCTAAGTTAAGGATATTGTCTCCTTTTCTTTTCGTAGGCCCTCTGAACTAAAATGCTATCACTTTTTTTTGTTTATGTTTTTAAGAAATGGGAATAAAGAGATTTTAGCCATCACATTATATGAGCTCAGTTGTAACCATGTTTATAAGTGTGTGTATGTGTATTAGTCCCTTTTTTCTTTAACTAAGATTGAAATTGGACAGTATGCCTCATGTTCTCACTAGTGATATTTTTATGAGTGATAATAACAAATTGCATCTGTGAGATTTCTTTAGTGTGCCAAGAGTTTATAGAATCTGCACCATAGCAAATTTCTACTTACATTCTTACCAAAAACATGTTATCCCATACTTCATATATACATATATATATATATATATATATATATATATATATATATATATACATGAAACAAGATATCTCTACAAAACCCAGAATGGGTTTGAATTTACTAGCCAGGCTGTCCTTGAACTTGGGTTTTTTTTTTCGTCCTTTTTAGTGTTGAGATTAAAGGTTTGGAAATAATGTAAGAAGTATTATTACTAATTTTTATCTTTGTCATTCACTAAAGTTTTATTTTGTATTTAAAATCTTAAGGGCCATAATAATCTTTATTTTGATTTATTTCTTTGTTGTAAAGACACTGTGAGTAATGGCTATAAAAATATACCTTTCCTAACAGAAATTTAAATCGCTCTCATCATGTGCCAGGGAAATATGATGTGGGTAGCTTGGTACATGGAAACAATTCCTCAGGTTCACAATTCCTGTTCTTTAGGACTCTCTCTGAGTAGATGATCTGTAAATGAATATAATCTTCTGACAGCATATTCATTGTATTGCCAATGAGTGGGAACCTACCCGTATGAAATATAAAATGATATCTGTGCTGATAGTATGGAGTCTTTTAACTAGGGCAATAAGAATGTGGCGTAGGGACCATTTCAGTGAAGAGGCAAAAAGAGAGTCGTTGCCCTAAGACAAAGGTCAGGCCTTCTAGTTCCCACCTCTGTAAAGCAACTTTGGATGTAGTGTTGCAGGAACATTCCTGGGCCTTGGGCTTTCAGTTATAGTCATACTTACTATTATTACTATAAAAGCAATAATTAAACAATTATTACTATTTATAGGAAAATCGGATTAAGCTTTCTGATAGATACAAATTGGTCGACAAAAGTACTTTCCCCTCTCATTTGTCTGCAATGTCTTTCCAATGAAAATCAGTGCTAAACTTTCTTCTCTTTAGGACTGGTATTTTCTAAAAATTTTAAAAACAAAGCCAAAGTACAACTTCTGATTTATGACTTCTATTTAAATTTTGAATAAACTGGGTTGTAAGTTGTAGATACTCATCACAGTGCACTGAGAAATCTGATTATTTCATACACTGATGAGTTCAAGGCAGGCGAATCTACTATTAGTCAATGACACACGGAAGTTCCCCTTTTGCTTCCTTCATTCTTCCCAACACCACCACTCTTTGCTCTCAAGTTGTTGGGTGTAGGTCACAGAGATGCTTCACAGTGGAATATCACATCCGAATACCAGCATTGTAAGCTTAAAAGAAAAGGCGGGGGCAAACAAGAAAAGAAGGAAACCTTTGTATGCTTTATGTTTGTCTTAGCTACTGTTCTATTGCTGTGAGGAGACATGGCAGGGGCAACTTCTAAAAGAACGCATTTAATTGAGGCTTGCTTACAGTGTCAGATGGTCCACAACCTGCAGTCAGACAGAGAGAGAGAGAGAGAGAGACAGAGAGAGAGAGAGAGAGAGACTCCTGTGGTCTTTTGAAACCACAACACACACCCTCAGTGACACACCTCTTCCAACAAGGCCACACTTCCTAAATCTTTCTAAATAGTCCACTGTCTGGGACCCAGACATTTAAATACATCAACTTCTAGGGCTGTTATCATTCAAACCACGGCGTTGATGGGAATGCTTTTCTAAAAGAGAGTGTTTGGCTTCTTAGGTAGATCGACATCACATGACCATGCCTATCTGAAAATCACATGAGCATGCCTATCTGAAAAAATGTTGGGAAAGCAAATCATGTCTCTCAGCTCTTTTTGTAAAAGACCCATAGGAGACAGGGTAGGAGGTTCTGAATAAGAACAAGACATGAAGCAAGTCCTTTCCAAAACTACTGAAATGTGTTCCACCAGTACAAACATGGAAGCTAAAGTAGAAGGTTTGCCTAAGGTTTGGGCATTATGGAGCCAGCACTTAGATGGACCAGTGTTGCTGAGGGAGACAAACCAAGAGTTGGTATTTTGTCTTTCAGGTTGCTTTCAAAAACAGTAAGGTGATGAAATTTTGAAATGGATGAGAATTCCTTGTAGAATCAGGCCTCAGCATCTTCTTAGCTACCTCTTCACCAGTCTGGCTGCATGTCTCCCCTCCATAAATTTACTTAACAAATGACTTTATTTATTTATAATAATTATCCCCACAATAAATGTTGGAACCCTCTCTTGGGGAAAACAATACAATGAAAATCCAATGATAATTATCTCATACATTTTACGGCATCTCAAAAGATCTCAGAACCGTTTTTTCTACATATGTGTATCATTTATTTTTAATCATATATTAACTACTAATAAAATATGATTGTAAAAAAAACATGTCCACAAAACATCAAGGAAAAGATAGTCACCTTCAGAGCTATAATTGAGTAGTTATAATTAAAGAAATTATAGACTAGCTTCCCAGAGTTAATAACACCTGTGGAACAGAACGAGCATGCCTAGACAATGGAATATTTGATATGTGGAGATTTCATGCCCTGGCAGTTTTACTTCCTAGTGTCTAAGAGTTACATATGAGGTTACTCAGGTCTTTGCACTGGTAAATCAGAAGCCCAGGTCTGCCATTGCCTTTCCAGCTGAGTAAGTCTTGAATGCAGGGCTACTAAACTAGAAGTCATGAGTCCTCTTTCTCTTGAATTGTGAATGAAGCTGGTTTTCTAAACAAAATATTGGAGTTTGATTGGAGCAAGAGATGATGTCATGCCACCATTACCCTCTGTTACCTTTTTTCAGAATCTACTGTTACTCTGTGTACTTGGATGAGGCTGTGTGCTGCTGTACAACCACCTTCTACCATATAGCCACAGGGTATTTGTACAGCTTAGACAGTTCTTCTTGTCAACACACAATCAAAACTGCCAGCTTACCCCTCTCCTCTAAGAAAGGACAAATCCAATCTGAAATGTGATATGCTATGCTCAGTTTTAATGCTGTTATATAGTATAAGATTCTAAGTGAGCATGGCGGCATACACTTTTAACACAAGCACTTGGGAGGATGAGGCAGGAGAATTGCTACAAGTTGAGGAACAGCAGGGGGACTACATTACAGGACCACACATAAAAACAAACAAATACTACCCTCTTACCTCCTCCCAAAAAGGCAAAAGCAAAAAAGAAAGTTTAAGATTACTGGATGTATACTACATAAACACCATGGTTGTAATTACTCTGTTATCCTAATATTTAAGAATAAGCCTTTTCTTCAATTTTAATCTCAGTTTCTAAAAAAGGCTAGGTGAAAATGCAAGCTATATAGTTTCATCTGAAAGTGTAAAATCATAATTACTGTATAATGATTAAAATAATCACAATGTCCTTTGTTATTATTCATATAACCTTCAAGATGGCCAGTGATGGTGTTATGCATGGCTCATAGCTCTAAGACCAGGAGTCTCAAACTTTTAACACATGCCAGGATCACTCAGAACTTTTTAACATGCTGATGGCCTGGACCAACCCCAGAGTTTATGGTTCAGATCTGAAACATCTATTGGGTTTTTGTTTGTATGTGTTTGTCTTTTTAAGCTGACCAACCAAATGTAGGTAGTTATTATTTACAAGATACTGTTTTGAAATATATACAACAAAGATTAAAAAAAGAATGATTCTTGCAAGTTCCCAGTCAGTGCTGGTACTAGTGTCTGGGGAACACACCTTGAGAGCTATTCTATTAGGGAAGTGATATGAAATTCTGGTTCTAGACAGAAACACACAACTGGTCAAGGTGCAGAATGTTCAGCTCCAAGCTGAACATCTATATCAAATCCTCAGGGCTCAGGGATCATTGTAGGAAGAGCATAAAAGCCAGAGACAGTGGATGGCTTCAAGGAAGTAGTGTTTTCTGGATACAGCAGGTCAAATGAACTCACAGTAGCTGTGTCAGCATGCGCAAGTTCTGGGTAAGCACAAGTCAGACCAAACTCATAGCATGGAAAAGGAAGGTGAGCATGCAGTTCCCACCCTTAACTGAGGAGCTACAGGCAATTGATGGGTCCTGGGAGAGTCAGTTCTTTTTAAGAGTGTAGCTCTTGGTAGACCAGCTAGACACAGTAGACAACAAATCCAGGAATATATAAGGAACACAAATTAGACTTTATGATTCATTCTTTAAAAGGCAGACACAAAGTTGGGGTCCTCATGGAGGAAGTTGGGGAGGTGGTGAATTTGATCAAAGTACAATTCACAAAATTTCCAAAGAACTATTAAAAATGATAAAAATAAGTAAAGGAATAAGTGAAACAAAACAAAACCCTTGATCAAATTCTGGATCTACCCATACACTTTTCTTTTGGCTACATACAGTTTGCTAATGGTGTGGACTAGATAACAGAGTGTCTGAATTATTAAGGCCCTTAATGTGAGTTGGTCCTGGGAATATAGGGCCACCAATGGCATTGACCAGGCTAAGGCTTCAGAGTTCTACCTGAGTCCTTTAGGAAACCCAGATAACGCAATGGTTGACGTGGACGATATGATTCCAGGTGTGTATGCCATGCTTCTATCCTTGGTTAAGCAATGACAGGAAAGACATGAAAATCCTCTTATTGGTTCCATAGAAGAAAACACATTTCCTTTGCTCAGTCACAGGGATTTTCTGCACATCTTTGTGTATAGAAAATATAGAGAAATGGCAGGCTCCTGGGGAATGTGTTGCTGTCTGCAAGCTCCCAGAGGCGTGGCAAATTATATCTTTCCACAGGTTATATTGACTTGACTTGAGGGTGGAAATGCACTTACACAAGCCATGCTGTGACTTCCTGGGGCACAGAAACCATTGTGAATACCTACTACTCCTTTTGCTTAATGAGGAGATTGATTTCACCATGAGGGTATGTGTACGTGTGTGTGTGTGTGTGTGTGTGTGTGTGTGTGTGTGTGTGTGTGAGTGAGAGAGAGAGACAGAGAGAGAGAGAGAGAGAGAGACCTCAACATCTTAATTATGGGTTCCTTAATAGAGCTGCATGAAAACACTTGCAGCTCATGAGTGTTTGACTAACCTGGGTCCTTAGCATAGCTCCCACACAGCTTTTATGATCTTTGAGGTTTCCAGTCCCCTTCTCATTTTTTTCCACTTAACTGGGATGGAAGTTATTTTCCATCTGTGCTACATGTTTCCTGTTAAAGTGTCTAAAATTTTCTGGGTGGGAAAAGCATGGCTGGGTGTTCAGCTATGCTGGTGTATGATTTGCATCCCATGTTTATGTCTGGAGAGGGCATAGCTTCCCTTGAGGCTGGAAAGCTAAAGAGATAGGTTTCTCACTAAGTAGTCAGCAATAAACTCAGAAATCTTAAATTAATCGCCACCTCATCTTTACTTCATAACCTCTGTTCTTCTCCTGAGGAGCACTCTGGTGTGGTTAGGAGGATGTTACATCTCAGAGGCACCAGATGCTTCCTCCAAGCATGAGCCATTTTCTTTAATGGTCAAGTACCATGTCATCATCGGGATCAATGGCTTACACCAAATAGGTGTTTTAGAGAGATTCATGAATGAGCAAATAAATGATTATCATTAATAAATGTAGCTGAGCCTGTCTAAAATCTAGAAATATGGTCAATCCATCATACTTTGTGGCTTAATGAGGTCCATAAATTTACTCTCTGCTTTAATAAATATTGCTTCCTTTTTTTGGCCTTAAGGTTATCTTTTCTATAGAATTGCTGGGGAGAGGAGAGTAAATGTCTAATTATTCTGGAATTGTCTCAAATCATGGTCAAGGCATGTATTAGTTATTTTCTTTGTTTGATTGTGTGTGTGTGTGTGTGTGTGTGTGCTCATATGTGTGTGATCATGTGTGCACACACATACACACATTATGGAGGACATAGGACAACCCCAAGTGTCATTTTTGGGTGCCATCCATTTTTATTTTGAAACATGGATTATTCCTGGCCTTGGGACTTAGGCTAGAATGGCTGAAGAGTGGGCCCCAGAGATCTACCTGTTTCCCCACCCCGAGTGCCAGCATTACAAGCATATACTACCATGCCTGGCTTTTTTTAAGAAAATGAGTTTTGGGGATGAAACTTTGGTCCTTGGGCTTGCAAGGCAATAACGTTCTTGGCTGAATTATCCCTGAGACCATGTGTTAGTTATTTATGGCTGAAAAAACAAACAAACAAAAAAACCAAAACAAAACAAAACAAAAAAAACCCCAAAAAACGACCTTAAAGTTCAACAGCTTAAAGGAGCATTTGCTGTCTGCCAAGAGTTCCCTGGTCAACAAGCCAAGCATGCTTTAGTTGGGCTCTAAGTCTTTTGTCCACTTATAGAGAAAATGCCCCAAGTGCCACAATCATTCGGCCTTTGAGGTTACCTGAACAGGAAAGCAAGATGTGTTTCTAAGGTGGTTCATTCACCTGCCATTGGCATGCCACCTCGGCTCCTTACCACACACACCTCTATGGAGGGAATGGAAATGTCTTGTCAAACAGAAATTAGCAATTAATACACAAGAGAGCAGGAGAGTAAGGAGAAAGCCACCAGCTTGCTGTTTTCTAAACTTCTAGATAGGGAATTCTTGTGCCAACACTTCTACTTTAGCCCCTAAGAGATAGCTAGTTATCCGTTCCAACCCACATTCAAGGTGGGAGGAGTCAGGCTCTACCACTACTACTACTACTACTACTTCTTCTTCTTCTTCTTCTTCTTCTTCTTCTTCTTCTTCTTCTTCTTCTTCTTCTTCTTCTT
>JADRCH010000180.1:6079142-6113870 GCA_019843965.1 Rhynchomys soricoides | reverse complement strand
TTCTTCTTCTTCTTCTTCTTCTTCTTCTTCTTCTTCTTCTTCTTCTTTTTCATTATTTAAAATGTTTTATTTACATTTCAAATGTTTTCCCCTTTCCAGGTTTCCCCTTTGGAAACCCACTATCCCATCCCCCCTCCCCTGCCTCTATGGGGGTATTCCCCCACCCACCCACTCCCATCTTCCCTCCCTGGCATTCGCCTACACTGGGGCATCTATCACTCTCAGGCCCAAGGGCCTCTGCTCCCCCTGATGGCTAACAATACCCTCCTCTGCCACATATGTGGCCAGCACCATGGGTCCCTCCATGTGTATTCTTTGGTTGGTGATCCAGTCTCCGGGAGCTCTGGGGGGTCTGGCCAGTTGAGACTGTTGCTCCCTCCGTGGGGATGCAAACTTGCTTAGATCCTTCAGTCCCTTCTCCAACTCCTCCATCCAGGACCCCATGCTCAGTGCAATGGCTGCTGTGAAATGAATCTTGGGTATTCCATACTTTTGGACTAATATCCACTTATCAATGGGTACATACCGTGTTTGTTCTTTTGTGAAAATATCAGGATGACATTTTCAAGTTCCATCCATTTGCCTGCAAATTTCATGAAGTCATTGCTTTTAATAGCTGAGTAGTATTCCATTGTGTAAATGTACCACATTTTCTGTATCCATTCCTCTGTGGAGGGACATCTGTGTTGTTTCCAGCTTCTGGCTATTATAAATATGGCTGCTATGAACATAGTGGAACATGCTCCACTTCTTAAGGGGAAGGCTACCAACAATATTCACATTGTATGTGAGTTGGAATCATGTAAAAATATCTGCCAACTACTGTGAGAGTGAGAGAGGTCCTTCTATGAAAGGAACTGTGGGGGTTCCTATAGAAGATGGGGATAGAGTAACTCGTCTCCATGGAAGTTACAGAGAGAAAAAGAGTGAACCAACAGTTAGAAGAAACGTGTTGCATAATCTTGGAAAGATAAGGAAGAGTATACTCAGGAGAATAGGGAGAAGAGGAGAGAAGGTCCTGAGGATTTTGACATGCAGAACTGTAACAGCAACAGGTGCATCTACTGAAGAGACATCAGGGGCTGAACTCTTGGTGATCAAGTATGACCATGCAGAACACAGGGTTGGGGAGGAATTTTCCTGTCAGGGACAAAAGGTATTGTGCGTTGTGTTTGTAGCATTTGTGCTTCCTTACTCTGCAGTCTCTGAGCCATGTATCAGGCCAAAGTAGAAAATATGTGAACTACTGACTCTTTTATTTCTCAACATATAAGAGTGCAGTAAAGCTTTGCTGATATGCACTACAGTAACTACGGGTCGGTTTGGTAGGCAGAGGCATTCTTCTGCATATTTCCACTAGAAAGTATAGTGTGCTTCTAGGAGTAGAATAGATGGAACATGGTGCTTGAGTAGGTATAGAAATGATGATTCTGAGTCTTCAGTCTTGGTTGAGTGATAAGATGATGAACACCTGCTAGGAGCAGTTGATAGTCTGCATTCGTCACATACACCCAGCAGAGGAGGTGTAGGGCACCATCTTCTCTGAGCACCACACTGGTGTGGGCTAGGAGCAGGCTAGAGAAGCAATGCCCTTCTGTCATGTACTCTAGTCTCAGCATGAGCCTTTTTGACAGAAACTGAGGAGGAGTGAGTTGGGGTGCAAGGAGAATCTTGGGCTTGATTTTAGAGATGTTTTACATTGATCAGAGCCAGTCATCTAGAAGACCTGGATCTATAGGTCTGGGGACGGACCATGAGAAGAGAGGATGACTTTTGGAATGATGATAGATGAGGTGGCCATTCAAGTCACTGGCACAGTGAAGGTCATTGGTGGGCACATGATATAAAAGGCTAAGACATCTTACTTCAAGTTACAAATCAAGAGAGGAACCAAGAGTGATAAGATGTATTCCATGCAAAGCAGGAAACAAACAAACTGCACTGAAAGAGAGGACTTCAAGAAGGGAACAGCTTGCTATGAAAGATCAAGTAAATGAGAAAAAAACATTCTCCATGACTCCATGAACTTTGGCTTAGGAACTTATTTCTTTCCATCAAGAGTTAACATTTCAGGTAACACTGAGTATGGGTATTTGATTAAAAGAATTAAATGAAGAAAAGAAAGTAAGACGAATATTTACACTATACGTGTATAACGTGTGTGTGTGTGTGTGTGTGTGTGTGTGTGTGTGTGTATAATTAGATTATTTACAAGAATAAACACGGTGAGGTTTAGGCCACATAGACTTAGTAGATCTTGGAATTTCATTGAGTAATTGTTGTTTTCCTCTTGCCCACCTGTGAGGTCTGTCTGTCCTGGAACGTCAATTGTGCTGTCTATCCTCCCAAGTCATTTCTGAGACAGTGAGCTGTCTCACAGCAGTTCTTCATACCCAGCTCTGAAGCATTTTCCAGTTGTGCACACAACATGATTTTGAGCAAAGGCTGAAGAATATTTTCCATTTTGTCTCCAGTTACCGTTCTACTGATAAGAGGAGCTTCTCCTCCCCCTTTTGGCCTCAGCAGCACACTCATTGTACATTTAAAGGATTTTTTATGAGGCAAAGTTATCCCTTTTAGAATTTGCATATATGTACTTTGCACAAAAAAGACTCTGAATATTTATTATTTGGATAAATCCTGTCAAAAGCAAGAGCTTTGGAGGCAATTTTGTTCTTATTTTTCTTTCTTAAACACATTTTCTCTGTGTTCTCATTCTGAAACTCAAAAATCTGACTCCATTGTTTCTCTCGCATTCCATTATGTCACCAAAGTCTCTGTAGTCCTGAAGACATTCCGTTGCTTGTGTTCCCTCTTCCTAGCCTTCATGACATATATTAAATAGCACATTTCCTGGTGACGGTGATACTTTTGATTCTTTATGCCAGAAAACACTTGCTTGGTCCCAAGTTTGATTATCTGACAATCTTGGTCTATTTTCCTATTATGTGTATGAGCTTGTGTATCTATGTTTGCATGTGTGGGTGTACGGAGGTGTGTGTGGTGGGGTATTCACATGCAAGTGTGTATACATTCATGTGGAGCCCTCAAGTCGATGTAAGGTGTCTTAATTGTTCTTTCCCTTATGTATGGAGATAGGAACTTCCAGTTGAACCAAGAGCTCCACTATTTGGCATGACTAGCTAGTCATTTGGTGTAGGGATTCCTGAATTATGGGCTTACAGGTGAATTCTCATATCTGCCTGGCATTCATGTGGGTGCTAGGTCTCTTAACAAATTGTGTTGAAATTATAATACAACATTTCCCTTCGCTTCCTCCACTCCTAATCCTCTCATATAACACTCTCCACTTTCCATCAAAATCTCGGTCTCTTATTTTATTATTTCATGCATAGTGCATACACATATGGATATAGATCCCTAACATATTGCATGCATATATGTACACCCTAATACATTCCCAAATTGCATGCATGCATATATACATCTATATCTATATACATGTATATATGCAGGAGTAAAGACTACATTTCCCTGTGGGTTTAAGGACACATGTTTACAGATTGTTGCCTAGAATTCTTGTGGATGCTAAGGATCTTAACTCAATTCCCATGATGTTTAGCAAGTACTTTATCCACTGAGCTATATTCTGAATCTCTTAATATGAACATTTACCTCAGTGGGTTCCTATTATAACTCAGGTTGACAATCAATGGTGAAATTACACTGAAAAAAATATATATATATACATATATACACATATATATGTGTTTATTTTCTTCAGTGATACACACACACACACACACACACACACACACACACACACACACATCCCTAAATATAAACTGCTTGGTATATGTAACATTACTTGTATGCATATTTTCAGGGTTGACCATTTGGCACTCAATGGTACACTCTTCCCCAGGGAAAACTCCTCTTCCACTCCAGGCTATCCTCAGTTATCTATAGTTTTTAGGGTTGAGGTGTCACAGGCTTTTCCCTGTCCACTTTGACCTATCTGCTGGAGTCCTCCTTGTTCAGCCCATGTTTGGGCAGCCATATTGGTAAGACTTTATAGGTGTAGCTTCTATTATTAGTAGGAGATATAGTCTCACAATTATCTGCTTGGTCTTCCGGCTCTTACAAGTTTTCCACCCTTTCTTCTACAATGTTCCCTGAGCCCTAGTGTGGGAGTGTTTTATAGATTTTATCCATTGGGACCAGGCTTCACAACTGTGCATTTTGACTGGTTGTGGGTATTTGTTGTTGTTGTTATTATTGTTGTTGTATGTAGCAGTCTCTATCTGTTACAAAAGGAAGGTTCCTTGATGAGGGAGGGGTAAAGACTACACTCATCTGTGGGTTTAAGGACAGATGTTTACAGATTGTTGCCTGGAATTCATGTGGGTGCTAATGATCTTAACTGCATTCCTATGCTATTTAGCAAGTCCTTTATCTACTGAGCTATATCCTGAGCCCCTTAATAGTTAAAATGTTAATGATCATTTACCTTAATGAATTCCCATCACAACTCAGGTTGACAATGATGAAATTACCCTGAAAACAGAATCTTATTAAAACCCTCACTGAAGGGGTTTTTAAAAATGAAGATGAACTGAGTTCCTGAAATCTCATATTTTGGCACCTATTACCTCTAAGCAGTCTGGTAGCTCTATCAGGAGTAATTTCTTCTTATAGGAATTGTGATGCTTTATTTGTGATATGTACTGAAATTTTTAGTGATTCTACAGTTGATGGTATTATAATTTTGCTCAGCCTTCTGAGGTCTGCCTGCCAGGGACCTCATCAACCATGGCAGAATGCCTGTTTTGATCAATATATACACAATTTCAACTATAAATTCCCTGAAAATGCTTGGGCGAGTGCCCATGATTTATTTATTTCTGCTTGCCAATTAGGTCTAGAGAGCCATAATAATAGACTCACTAGAAAAAGAAAGAGATCGTCAAGAGAAAAAGCTAAAGCAAACAAGAAAAAAACCTCCTCCCTTCTCCACATTTACAGTAAAGCCATCACCAGTTTTTGTTTGTTTGTTTGTTTTGTGTCAACTAACTTTATCCCTCATAATTATTCTAGCCTCTAAAGAAATCTGACAGCTTGGAGAATTCCTTCGCCAGCCTGGACTTTGAAAATTTTTGTGAAATGTATAGTCCATGTGATCAGGAATCTGGGTGTATTGGTAGCTCATTATTCCAATGGTGCTCGTGGGCGTTGGGAACGATAATGTCTGTATTTAATGGTATTTGTGGCTCGCCCCTGGCTTGCAATTACCTGCCAAGTGTAGTGGCTGGATTGAAAGCGTGATTGCAGCAGCCCCGTTTTAAGAGATCTCCTACTGGCTCCTTGATGATAATTTGACCTAAAGCATAATGTGTGTGTGTGTGTGTGTGTATGTGTGTGTGTGTGTGTGTACACTGAGCAGGCTTACACCATTTCCTCATTCCTCTTGAGCAGTAACAGGAAACTTCCCAGGGAACTGAACAATTCAAATAATATATTTTTTTAATATCAGCCTGACTCAACCAGCTGAATATTCATGATAAAACAGCAAATGGAACCCCCTGACCTCCTACCCTAGGCGAGAGACACCTGGTCTGTGGAGAACAGGATGAGTGTGCATGTGGTGGAAACAGCACGTGGCTGTGATCCAGGCGTCTGGTCTCAGGAGAGGTTGATTGTCCAAGGAACTGAGAGGCTGACAGGAGTTTCTGTTGATTCAGCCATTTTATATCCATTTTTTCTGTGGTGAGTGGGGCAGCCATGGCTCCCTTCTTACGCAGCACAGCTCTGCAAGATCACCCTCTACCCCTGACAGTTGGATATTGATGTCACATTTACAGAGCTGGCTACTAACAAAGAAACATTAAAAGCACAGGTTCCCACTGCTGGGCAGATAGAGGGATAAGAATAATAGTAAGAAAATGTATATAGATGTAGATACCTCGGCCCTACAAACCTTCTTCCTGTTTCCGAATGGCGCAGCTGAAAGCTTACGGGCATTGTTCTCTGATGTGTTGCTTTAACTGTCTTAATTTTTTTATTTTCACATAGAATATAAATTAATAAAATCATCTGCCAATTATTAATAATTCATGTTTCAAAGAATTTTTTGGTTTTTACACATTTGTAAAACCAATGTTTAATTGCCGTAGAAAAAAATCACAAAGCAAGAATAAGCAAAAGGAAGGAACAGAAAAATCTAACATTTATATTACTGTGTTGCCAGTACCGGGCACTATAATAATGATTTAATAAACTCACTTTTTTTTTTTCTTTTTCAGACAGGGTATCACTATGTTTTCCTGGTGGACCTGCTATGTAGGCCAGGCTGGCATTGAACTCAAGAGACCCACCTGCCCCTGCCTTCTGAGTGCTTGCATTTGCTTATTTAAATTTCAAAGCAACCTTATAAGGTAGGGTTTTACACTTTACAGATGAGAAAACTGAGGAACAAAGAGTCCCAAAAATTCAGCGTGAGTTTGAAGTCTTGTCTTTGCCTCATTGTGCTCATCCCCAGAACTATGCATTATGTCTCTACAAAGAGATAATTCAATTTATCTAATATAGCGTTCAAGGTCTATTTCTATTAGCATTACACTGAGTTACAGTTCAATTGCATATCATTTATGTATATTGGGCTTTTCCTATGTGTCTTAGTTAAGGTTTCTATTGCTGTGATGAGACACCGTGACCACAGCAACTCTTATAAAGGAAAACATTTAATTGGGGATGGCTTACAGTTTAGAGGTTTAGTCCATTATCATCATGGCAGAAAGCATAGTGTCCTGCAAGCAGACTTGGTGCTAGAGGGGTAGCTGAGAGTTCTACAACTCAATCAGCTACCAGCAGGAAGAACAAATGAGTCAATGGGCCTTGCTTGAGTTTCTGACACCACAAAACCTACCCCTGGTGATGTGCTTCCTCCAACAAGACCACATCTAGTCCAACAAGGCCATGCCTTCTAGTAGTGCCACTCTCTATGAGCCTATGGGGGCCATTTTCATTCAAACCAACACATCATGACTCTACACATACCCCCCCCTTTTTTGGATGAGGAAATAAACTTAGAGAAACTGAGTGAGTTGTCCCACATCTCATGGCTTTGGTGGAACAGAAGAAACCTCTTTGCAAGTACCATAGCTCTGTGACCTACACTTCTAATTGTCCCTTGTCTGATTCCTCCTGTGGCCCTTCAGTTGTTTTAGTTTGATGTAAGCATGTACAACCATACTGTACGACAGGTGTGGTGACTAGTGAGAAGATGCTGTTCTCCACCCAGTTGGGTCTTACCAGCCCACACTGCACCTTACCCTCCCATGCTGGCTGTACCCTCACCTACCTGTCATGGCTCACATCACCGCTTAGGGGCTATACCTAGCAAACCAGACTTAGAACAAGTAGGAAACTCTAGTGTTGACAACATGGCAGGCCCCTGAGGATGAGAATCAGTACCCACACCTGGATGACAGATGCATTTTAGCCTCTCACTGCAGTTTGCACATCATTTACTTTGAACTGGTAGAGATATTTCCTTTCAAAACGTCTGGTAACTATTATTTTTAATTTTAAAATATTTTGTTGAAGTGACTTATACGAATTCAAAGAAAGCCCTAAAAATCCTTCCAAATATTTAATTCAGGGCCATTTCTCATGTTTCCACATTTCTGAGCTTAAGGATTTTCTATTTCAAATCAATTACTTCCTAGTCATTCTTTATGCACACATATTTTGGACTGATAGCAGAAGAATAGCTACGAACGACTCCCCTTTAATTTCAAAGCGCTCCTGTCTGTCTTCCACATCCTGGGCTGGAGTTTCTTTGTTTCATCGCTGTAATTTCATGGCTACCTTTCCCCTACCAACTTCTGGTACATCTTGTTATTAAAGTGTTCTTAGGTACAGCCACCTCACTTGTCTCTCTCCTAAAAGAACACTTCATGACTACCCTAACTTTGATTCTTTGCAGTCACATAGAGTTCAAGATTCAAACATTTTTTTCATACTTTATTTACAGTTCAAATGTTTCCCCCTTTCCAGATCTCCCCTTTGGAACCTCCCTATTCCCTCCCCCTCCCCTGCCTCTATGGGGGTATTCCCTCACCCACCCACCCACCCACCCACCCACTCTCATCTTCCCTCCTTGGCATTCTCCTATACTGGGGGATCTAGCATCCTCATGCCGCAGGGCCTCTGCTTCCCCTGATATCTAACAAGACCCTCCTCTGCCGCATATGTGTCCAGCACCATGGGTCACTCCACTTGTATTCTTTGGTTGGTGATCCAGTCTCCGGGAGTATGGAGGGGTCAGGCCAGTTGCCACTGTTGCTGCCTCCCTGGGGATGCAAACTCCCTCAGCTCCTTCAGTCCCTTCTCCATGTCCTCCCTCTGGGACCTCACACTCAGCCTTACGGTTGCTGTGAAGTAACTCTTGGATATTTAGAACTTTTGGGCTAATAACCACTTAAGATCCAAACATTTTAACTACCTTTTAAATGTAAACCACCGTCGCCCTTTATAACTGGCTTCCTTCGATTTGCTGCTAGAAATACTAGCAAGAAGAAGTCCTGGAACTATTGGATGATGCTCTGATCTTTCAAAAGTGGAGACTGGCAAAGTGTCATCTCGTGGTGACTGTTCTTGCATTTCTGTTTCCATCCCTTGCCTGTTGACTTGTTCATTACCTCTTTTGCATGTTTCCATAAGAACCTAACCTTAGCCTGCTGGCCTGCCTCTCTTGTGGATCAATCTGTCCTCTATAGGGCTGCTAAAACAAGCCTTTCTCACCCCCTTCTCATCTGACACATTAAGGGCCAACCTGAACATTTATAAGCCTAGAACAAAGCACAAATACGGTCCTTTTCTCTCTTTCAACTTTATCTCACAATAAGGGCTCAATGAGGCATATATGCAAACATCCAGGTAGCATCCAACGCTGTCTTTAACGCTCTAAACTCAGCTTCCAGTCCCCTCTTGACCACACTTGGGCTTAGGGATATATGCTAATGGTTGGACCAAATGAAAACTCCTGGCCCTAGAAGTAATGTAAAGCCATGAAAACATCAAATTATATGGTTCTGTGTATAAGTTTGATCTAGATGATGGGGGCAGGAGGTTGTTAGGGCAGAGCATGTGGCTTCTTAATGGGTATGGCTGAAGCAGGGACAGAGCAGGACCTTATCGATCTTCAGGGCTGGTGTAAGCTCACTTCCCATGGTTTAGGGACAGTTTTGAGACAGACAGGAAGAATCGCCATGATCTAAGTTCAATCTTACTTTTTTTTTCCCCATCACTATCTTACACTACTTCCAAGTGTGACTGTTCCACTCCCTGATTGGTTCACTGTTTTGGGGGCAGGATCTTCCTCATTTACTCCAGTTACTTTTCTCATGTTTGACACCAGGTCCCCACATCACAGGGACCAGGAAAAAATATCGAGGGGCCACAGCACACTAGAGATAGTAAGCCTCTTCTAAATGCTGGAAATATTTTCAACTCTACTGTATTGCCTCTTATTAGGATAAATTAGACATACAGATTTTCATAAGAAATCTCTGATTTTTGAAATATTGACAACCAGGCAAGGTAAAGAGCCCAAGCTCTGTTATTCAAACCAAATTCTGCTGTGCTTCTATTTGTGGCTGCGAATTTTCCCCCACACTGAGCTATGTCTCTTCCCCAGCTCTGAATCTTCTCTATCTCTAAGCAAGGACTCAGACTCCTGCAAGACTCTCTGGGCCACCCAAACCTTCTCTGAGATGTTATACTACTTACGATCTATCCTTTTTTTCTATCTCTAGTTGAATTATTTAAGTAGACCAGAGGAGCCAGAGTGACACGGTAGCAACTCACTGATAGATATTTGTTGAATAAAGTACAAATAAAACTAACATTTACCGAACTTTAAAAAAATGTTTATGTGTACTTTACACAAAGGAATTTAATTTTTAGCAATTTCTTCCAGGGAAAGAAAGTATGTGTATACAAAGATGTGTGTGTGCAATAAAATATTTATCATAACGTTACTGGCTGAAATGAAAAGTTAGGATTAATTTAAGTATTTATCAGAGCATTCTGAATAAGTTAAAGCCATAATGCTCAGTTTGATTGGTTGAGTGTCCCCCCCATCCTTTCATCGATAATCCCCCCACCATGTCTCTTATTTGTTATTTCTCTGTAAAGATTATTTCTCTGTAAAGAAACACGGATGTTTGCCTGGTTTTGCTGATGTAATTTGAGTGATTCCGCTGTCATTTGTTTTTCCCGTATTATAGCTGTGTGGACCTGCTTGGAAAAAAAAACAAAAGTGGATGTTTTGGGGAAGAGTGCTTGACACTGAATACTTCATGTCTGAAGGATGTAGCACAACCAACATTATTCCTTTGCTCGGGAGACTTGCAGTTTAGCCCTGGCTCTGCTCCAGGCTCCAGGGTGTGTCTGAGTATTTCTTCCCTGTGTCTTTCCATTGTTGTTTACACAGAGGAGAAGCAGCCACTATCTGGTACAAGTATTTTCAAGATCATAGACAGAAGCTTTATGGTAGGGAGAGTCAAATCACTCCGACATACTTAAAGATCTTCACTGGAAGTAGCCTATGTCAGGCTTGCTCATATTCAGAGCTATCTGGTAGCCAAATTTCAGGAAAGCGCATCAAACCTAGAGAGGAAATAAGCAAAATGATAGCTAGTGGTTTGTTTTCTTTGTTCTTATTTATTTATTCTTTGATGAGGTTACAGTCATTTTCTTTAAAAGCTGGAATGGGGTGGTAGGCAACCTTAACATGTTTCCACTTTCTCAAAGTAGGATATTAAATAAAAATAATTTTTACTAGCCATTTGTTTACTTTAAGATATAATTTTAAAAGGAAAACGAAGATGAATGACTAATACTTTCACTTTAATTGTGTCATTAAAATAATAGTTTGTTTCTTTGAAGTGACCTGCAATTGCTTTGAAGTCTATGTGTGGGCTGCCTGGAGCTCATGAGTTTGCTTTTTTTGGATAGACTTTGGTCCAATGTTGTCATACTTTTTGGTGTTAAAATGGCCAAACCTTTGGCCACAGAGTGATTGCTCAAGGTCCTGAATCCTTTGGAGGTGTCCCTTGCTTTTTTTGCCTTTAGTTTAAGATGTTCCATGTCTATTTTGTTCATTTCTTGTCCATGATTTAGAATTTGGCACCCCCTAGAAAAGTCTTATTTCCCTATGTTAGAAATGATCATGGCGTAAGAGCTACTCTTTGTTAGTTAGGCTAGACCTTGTTGAGTTAGGCTAGGCTTGTTGAGTAGATATACCTTAAAATAGCTTTCATTTGTGTCTTGAATAAAACACAACATGAGTTCGTTCAAAATCTCCCGTGTAAGCCTAGGGTTTCAGTTTGTTTGCTTTGTTTCTCTCACATACCAGAAGTCTGATGGTAGGTTCACACAGTTAAAAAATACTGGCAACGAGGAAAAAGTAAACAATGAATGCATGTTTGATAACATCAAAGTGCTAATATTTTCAGAAATGACAAAATCACTTCAGCAATATTCCTGAGACTACCATGCTCTGCAGATATTCACATGTATATATTTGTACATTGTTTCTTTGGTATCTGGGTTTTGCTTCAAGTTAACACAAGGAGTGTTGAGAGAGAAGTAGACAGTACAGATGGAAGTTGGGCTTGGCATGAGCTCTGGTGAATCTAGGTTATGGGTCCCCCAGACTCTTTATTCTAGATTCTTTATTATTTTTATGCTTGAAAAATTTTAATAACACATCTTTTAAAAGAAGAAGCACCTGAAGGGTCAGTGTGACAGTGGACAATGCTTCCACTGTGAAATTATGTGAACTAGTAGGCATGCTGTGCTTGTAAAATAAACCCAAATGCTACAAGGAAGACAAATATATACCCTAGACCACAAGGGTTAACCCCAATGGTGAAGAATAATCCTCTGCATTCCAGGTAATTTTCATCTGAGATTTCTGTTTTTCTGTGTAATTTAAATTTCTGATGTGACTGAGTACTACTTCTATAATCAGACAAACATGTAAATATTACTAGCTGAAAAACCCTGAAGCCACAAGTGCTCCCCCACTTCCTGCTTCCTATGCTTTTGTGGTAGTAGCATCTCCTGTTAGCCATTCCTAAACACTGCTGTGCTGCAGTTGTTTGACAGTCCCCTCCCTGACCTCTGCAAGTTTCCATTTCTCCTGTTGTATGCCCTGACCTCTGCAAGTTTCCATTTCTCCTGTTGTATGCCCTGTGACCCTGGTCGTCTTTTCAGTGTTGGTGCCCAGTCATGAAAGTCAGGGCCTTAATTAAAAGTGAGAAAGAATCCAACTTTGCGTTTATTGTGTGCTCTCTTTTTCCTGATCACCATTGCTCCCTTTATGTCTCTGCTTTTCTTTCTTACAGCTTATACCTTCAGTTACTCTTATCCACAGGAATACAAGGCATCTATAGGGCTTTCAGTGATTGTGATACTTTGCTCATGATTTGATGTGTGTGAACATGTTTTCTCCCAGAAGCCTTGGGATTTAAGAATTATGTCTATTCCTTACAGGACTGGTACAGATTTATAATTTCTATTCACAACAAATGAGAGTGCAGCTCAGGAGATGTCCAGTTTCCCTAGCCACACTTATAGCATAAGATAGAGTTGGTTCAACTTCATATCAGAGGACAAAATTTGTAGCTCTCCACTATGCCTTGTGACTTTTTTTTTTACAGCTGAAGCTAGGAAACTTCACACCTTGGCAGCCTGATACATAAACACATCACCTTTCCTTTATTTATCTCCAAGATCTCATATTAATATCATGATATAAAATACAGAACAGTCCCAGAGTCTTTAAAAAGTTTAAATACTTTAAATATTTGGTATATGTACTAAAAGTCATTAGAAGTTGATTTAATACTGTATCTATTTAGCAGTATAATAGTAGTAAGTTCTCCCCTAGGCTTATGACCTGTCTAGCTAAAGGTGCATCAGTAATGGCACCAGTTATAGGTTTCATCTTGTGGAGTGGGACTTACATCCAAAAAAAAAAGTGGTTGATTTCCCATGATGCCATGCCACTAGTGCACCAGTGGGCATGTCTTGTCAGACTCTTATTGTAGTTCACAGGATTCACAGATGGGTAAGACTGATGATTACTTTCCTCTTCCAGCTGCCTGTAGAAGACCTTCTAGCATCCAATAGGAATGAAGCTTGCAGGTGAATACCAGGTTGATTTCTCTATGTTCTGTAACTAAGTATGTGGCTCTACAGCAATGCGATTTTTACCATCAGGTTCTAGAGATTACCAGTAGCATTGGTAAAGACATTTTTTCTTTTTTATTAGTTTTTTTATTTATTTACATTTCAAATGTTATCCCCCTTCCTGGTTTCCCCTCCACAAACCTATCCAATCTCCCCCCCCCCCTTGTGACCTTTTAAAAAGAAAAGAAGAGATCGTTTAGTTACCTCTAAGCAGAGCTCTGAAAACTCTGTATGACTTAATTGCTGTATTTAATAATTTCATCTTACGTGTATTCCACACTGGCCCTAAAAACTACCCCTCTTTTTCTTAGCTCCATTATTATTGAATTGGACTCTGGAGGAATTCATACAGAGGACAGAAGATATAGCTCACCTGAGCTGTACATACTGTCCGTTACAGTAAATTCTTAAATCTTGGCCAGAAGTTTCTACCCCACCTTTGGTTATTGAGCTCTTGGATAAAAACATACTCACAGATTTTATATTCACAATAAGCCTCACACAACACAAGAGCTGGGCAGCTGCCTACCCTCCATGTTGTTAAGAATCTACTTTCCTACCCATAACCTCCAGTTATCACTTACTACTTACTATGTTTCATCTGGGCTGCTCTTAACTCCAATTGGCCAGCTGTGATAATTTGAATATGCTTGGCCCCGGGAGTGGCACTATTTGGAGGTGTGACCTTGTTGGAGTAGATGACGCCTTGTTGGAGGAAGTGTGTCACTGTGAGTGTGAGCTTTATGCCATTCATTCTAGCTCCCTGGAAGCCAGTCTTCTCCTGTTTGCCTTCAGAACAAGATGTAGAACTGTAAGCTCCTTCTGTACCATGCCTGCCTGGACACTGCTATGCTCTCCACCTTGAAGATAATAGATTGAACCTCTGAAACTGTAAGCCAGCCCCAATTAAATGTTGTCCTTATAAGAGCTGCCTTGGTCATGGTGTCTGTTCACATCAGTAAAACCTTAACTAAGACACAAGCCTTCAGGGCTATGATCTTACAGTTCACCTAACCCATGGAAGCTTTTCCTTTCTCCTCTCCTGCACCTTCTTCCCTAGTGGTCCTCTCAGACCCCAAGTCCAAGAAACCTAAACTCTCCCCATCTCTTTTTTGCCCAGCTATTGGCTATTGACATCTTTATTCACCAATGAGAAATAACTTGGGAGCAGGGTCACAGGGGCTATGTGCAGACTCCAGGTCTTGAGGACCCACACTCAGGATTACAATACCTAGGAAAAGACAACCCTTCAACAGCCTACCATGCACAAAGCTCTATATTTGAGCCCTAGAATCACATGTACCAGGAGTGAGTAGTACAAAAGCCCTAATCCTGGCATGCTAGAGCTGGAAGCAGGAGACAAGGTCAAGATTCACTACACGGTGAGTTTAAGGTCTGTCTAAACAAAAATAGCAACAAAGCATGGTGAGAGAATTGAGGGTGAAAAGGTCTTAATAGGAGGGATACAGACAGTAAACCATCTAGAGGAGCTCTGTCCAGAGGGAACAGAGCTGCAAGGCCTGTGAGTCTTAGGAGACAGAAAAGAAAAAGATGGTGAAAAGAATTAATTCCTGACAAGAAAGGACACCCCAAGACCTGAGGCCAGACCTGCTTCAGGAATTCTTAAGCAGGCAGAGGGACTTGCCTGAACCTTTTTCAGATCCCTAGTAATGTCATCTTTGGCACAAACTCATTGTGAAAACATGTTCTTCCACGTTGTAAATAAATAGAAAGTCCTTAAAACAAAAAGTCCACCTTTTAGAAGTTAAAACCCAAAGCAAACTGTGTTTCATAGACAGCTCTTTGCCAACAAATTGATTTTTCTCTTGGTTACGTCCTTCTTCATCCTTTGGGAAAGCGCAATACTGCCATGCCCCAGTGCTGTGGCAATGCCCAGAGTCAGCTCTACTGTAGATTGCTTCCAGGGACACACAGAGCTGCTGGATAGAAGAATTTTTCTTCTTAGTGTATCACATGCATATCCACAGACCAATCTGCAGCTCTCGGGCTTTGCTGTCAATCTATCAAGAGAGGATGCAATAAACTCTGAGGCTGTTGCCAAGGAGCTACCATTCCTAGGGAAAATGTTTGTAAATGTACAGGAATGTATTGGAAGAAAATAACTCAACCATATAAATCTAAAACTTCGGGAGAAGGTAGAATGGGTGATGCTTTGGTCTGCGTGCAATAACTCATTCTGTGCACGAAGCACAGAGAAGCTGTGCTGGTCCCTCCTATGGCCCTTTCCTAAGTGGAGTCTCAGTGTCCATATACTGGGAACTTCAGTGTTAACCTTCTTCAGGCAATGCAGGGTCTACTCTATCTATTGCTCTTCCTGGAACAGCACCATTTTGCTCAACTCAAGACTTTGTATTTCTCTTCTACTCAACAACCACCAGACTTGCAGAAGGAAGCTTAAATTCTTAAGCAGGGTTTAAACAAAGCAGAAGACAGATCTAAGGATCCTTCAAACATGTGGAAAGCCAAGGTCTTATTAGCAGGAACTTGGGAAACACACCAAGGAGTCCATTCTATGTCTTATAACTTGGTAAATTGTGAACAATTCATTTCAACATACTGGCTTTACCCTCTTCATTAACTTCCAAGTCACAGAGCACCCTTGGTTGTCATTAAAGGAGCAGTATCTGAGATGAGAAGATGGCTTTTTCCTCACTCCTGCCTTTCACCAATTATAGAGCTAAAAATTGTCGAGAGATTGACTGGGAATGAGAATCAGTGGTTGAGTGATAGAGTGCTTGCTTAGCATGCACAAGACCTGGTTTTGGTCTGCAGCACTGCTAAAATAACAGACAATCAGAATGTGCAGACACACCAGCAGCATCTGATGCCCAACACTAAGCAGAACACACCAATGTTTCTTCCTAGTGAGATACCCCATGTATCTTTTTTCACTCTACATAGGAAGACAGAAAGTTCTGGGTCACTTTAACCCACTTTCAAACTTCCATATCAAGAAACTTGGCCTTACTGGGGAATGAAGTTGACTGAGGGATCTAGTTTATGTCTTGGAGCTGTCTAAAGCATTGAAGAAGAAAGGGTGACTAGGAGTGGAGTAAGTGAGAGGTGGGTGAGTAGGTGCGTAGGGGAGTGAGGTGGGGGAATAAGGAAGGGAGGGAGAGGAGGTTAGGGAAGTGAGGGAGTGGGGTGGGGGAAGAGGGGATAGGTAAGTGGGGGAGTGAGGGAGGAGGTGACTGGGGGAGTGGGAGATAGCGGGTAGGGAATTAGGCGAGCTGATGAAGGGAATGAAACACAACCTCTCACCATCTACCATCTTCCCTTTTCTGGTTACTTGTCATAGTTTCAATCACCACCTCCAAGAATATATATTAAAATCCAACTCCTAGAACCCATGAATGTGATTTTATTTGGAAAGAGAGTCTGTGCAGACAAAATAAGTCAAAGAGAGGTCATACTGGAGTGAATGAGCCCTTGTCCAGTATGATAGGTGTCCCACTAGGGGGGAGAGACACAAGGCAATGTTAAGACACTTGGGCGACTACCATGTGTTCTCCATTAGAGGAAGAGCATGAGTGGGGTATGAATGCAGCCAAACCAGAACAGGCCAGGGGAGCCCTCCCTGCAGACTTAGGAGGATTGTCATGCTGCAGTGGTCCTTTGGCCTCCAGACCTGAGAGAAGATATGCCCGTTATCTTAAGCTGCCTAGTTTGTGAGCCTATGTTAGGGCTCTGCTAGCAAACTAAGGGACTCTCCCATCCTGTCCTCACTTCTCTCCTATGTCACAGAGGACAGAGCCACCTTTCACATGCCTGCCAGACATCAGCTTTGCTGTGAGTCAGCACATAATGTTCTTCTTCTCTCTGCTTATGCTAATTGGATTTCCTGGGTAGCATGGTACCCATGGCCTTGGGTTCCTTTCTGATCTTTCAGAGAAAGTTGAACAGCATGTGCCCCATTTTAAGGCCCTGCCCTCAAACATTGAAACAAAGGCTGCTCAGTTTACAAGAAATCAGAGGAGAGAAAAAACAAAACAAAACAAAACAAAACAAAAAAGCCTGACTTTATTTCTAATTCCTTTGTTTTGGTGAAGCCATGGAAAGTGGACTTTTTAATTCAAGACAAGGTCCATCCAGGGTGCTCCAAGCCTGTCGATGCCCAGTGGCCTAGGTCTTCACTGGTTTTTGGTTAAAATTCCTCCAGTGGTATCTAGAGTCAGTTTTTAGGCCCCATCCCCTCTATGCAGATGAAGAAACCTGTGAGGTGTAGATGATAATGTGACTCCTCCACAGAGGTGGTTAAGGAGTGGTACCCATATTGACTGCTCCAAAGTGCTCATGTCTGGCATCTCTCGCCACTCTCTGATCCTGTTACTCAGAGAATATATTTCTATATGGTGCCCTGGAAATGGTAACAGTTACGACAATTATCATTTATCAACTGTAGGCCCTCATCATAGATCCTCACAGTAACTCTGCAAAGTCACCAAATCTTCATTCTATAGACTAGTTTTAGAGAACAGAATATGCTCAAGCTTACGAAGATGTGGGTGACAAAACCAGCAAGCAATGTCAGACCTGACCACCTTCCCATTAGACCTTACCATTTGCCCATAAAGACAAATATTTTTTAGCTAGCCTTCAGCAACCAAATTCTCCAGTAGTACACATTACCTGTGAGTTGAGATAGCCATCTTTGGTTAGTGGGGTTCTCATAGACATTTCCTATTGCCTCTGCATTTCTGTTGAGAAATTTGGCCATTGAAGATAAGGAAATGAAAGCTCTCCTATGTCAAGCAGAAAGAACAAACTATTCTGATTGTTTCATGGATTTCTGAAGGTTACACTTCATTAAAGTCCAATTTGCGTTTTATTGAAAGCTTTTGCTATATCTACAGTGTCCTTGCCACACAGTGTGCCCAGGCATTTCTGAAGATCAACAGTGTTCAGAATTTATAAGGTTAGGACAGTAAAAATGATCAAAACCTCCTGAGGAATCCAGAAGCACTTTTGCTGTAGTGTCTAAGGACCTCTGGTTAGGGAGAAAAGTTGGAATGTCCCAGAATTTCCTAATAGCATGTGAACAACGGTTTAGATTTTTGCATATGCATTACTGAGCTGTGAGCCTGTTTAGCAACTAAGCATATGTGGGAATTGTAAATTTTAATCCCAGATAAGGGAGAGATTAAGCCAAGGGGATTAGAGAAAAAGTTGTTTCATTTTTTTCCAGTGCTACAAATTGAATTCATGACCTCACTCTTTGCCTTGTGTTCTACCACTGAACTATTACCTCCCTATAGGATTATTAAATATCCATTTTACTTTATCTATTCATTTGTTTCTTCATTCATTCACTCACTTGATCAGAGACAGGTTCTCTCTGTGGCTGAGGATGACCTTGAATTTCTGATTCTCCTGCCTCCATATCCTGAGTGCTGGGATTACAGGTGTGCACCATCACACACCTGTTTTATATGGTGCTAGGAATTGAATCCAGGGCTTTGAGTGTATTATACAAGCACACTAGCAACTGAGCTACCTCCTCAGCTGTGTTATTTCATTTTAAGAGTGGACATGAAAAGGCTTTCATATGAATTTGCTTGAAGAGACAACGCTGGCCAGCAGGTTTCTAACTCCCCTGAGGCTATAAACGAAGGTTAAGTGTGTACAATTTCAGATAGACATGATACAGAGCAACTTTTTTTCTTTCTTTCTTTCTTTCTTTCTTTCTTTCTTTCTTTCTTTTTTTTACAAAGGATAAGAGAATATATATTTCTATCTTCACAGGTCCTCAGGTCTGCTATAGTAGCATGGAGCAGGCATAGATAACACATAAATCGAACAGTGTCTGTACTCCAGTAGAACTGACAACAGGTTTGGTGAGAAGGTTTGGCCTGTGAAGCCACCTGCTTTCAAGTCTGACAACATGAGTTTGATCCCTAGGATTATGTGATGGACAAGCAGAACTGACTATTGCAAGTTGTCCTCTGACCTTCACACACAGCACGCGCACACGCACAGGCACATACTCACACATGCATGCATGTTTGCATGCACACATGCTCTTGCCTCAAGGTTCCTGCTCTGCTTGAGTTCCTGTTCTGATTTGTTCAGTGGTGGAAGTGTAGGCACAATAAACCCTTTCCTCTCCCCTTGCTTCTTGGTCATGGTGTTTGCTGCAGCAATAGAAACCCCAACCAAAACATTGATATTCTCCATCATTAAGGTTTCTGAAAATCTAAGTTGGCAGTTACTTCCTTGGGTTGTCTTATATACACCAATTTCTCCATTTTGACTATTGGTTCATTTTTGCATTAGAAATCTCTGAACCCCATTAATACTTCATAGTCCTTACAGGTACACTGGTGTCTTTGGCACACTGGCTCGTACCCTTAACTGAGCACCAACCTTTCTTTTCTTCAGAACAGTTCCAAGCCCCAAGGACATATTTATCTGCAGGTCTTGTCCTACATCAAGAGTACATCAGAAAGCGATGAGGAGCCATGGGTACAGAGAGTGGGAGGATTTGAGTCTTACAGTATTGATAGGAGAAAATGAAAATTAATTGACCATTCAATTTCTTTCCCAGATAGAAAAATGCAATAGATTTTTGCAACAAAGAATCCTTCCCAGTAGGAATGAATTTCTATTCTCCTGTTTTCTTCTGTGCTCCATCTAATTTACCATCCAGAAGGGCTCATGAATAACATGGCAGCCACGGTATTTGCACATGGTAGCTGAGAAGCACTTTGCAATGTTGAATAGTTCTTGTGGTGCTTAAATCTGTACATATGTAAAACTGTACATATGTAGAGCTAGACACAACGTGCACAAATTATGATACTGGTTCTTCACATTGGTAGCTAGATATTTATTTGGATATTAAATTGTGGATCTTTGGGCTAGAGAGATAGCAAAGTTGGTGAAGCACTTACCTTGCAAGGAAAATGACCTGAGTTCAATTGCCAGTTCTCATGTAACAGTGCTGGGCATGGTGTCCTGGGCTTGTGATCTCAGCTCTGGGGATGTGCAGAAAGGAAGCTCCCTGGGGTTCAGTCTAGCTTAATTGGTCAGTTTCAGGTCAACGACAAACTCTGTCTCAAATGAGAATACAGTGTATCTGAGTATGATACCAGGGGCTGTTCTCTGGCTTTCACATCTGTGCATGCACCATGCAAGTGGACATGTAACCAGTGGCCCAAGTACCCACCAACAAACATGCATACACATGCATAAAAGCAAGAAAGGAAAAGATGTTAACAACTTATTATAAATGTATTTAATAAAGGAAGTTATGTTTTGGAGGAGTTTGATTTTCATTTCATAGACAGGTTTACTTATAATGTGTTGTTTATTATATAATTTATAGCCTCTTCATTTTAATAGATATTTCCCAACATATTTAAGAAAGAAAAATATATACTTTTGGAAATGTGAAAAATTCATTATTATTTTGAATTAACACTTTTATAAATATATATTAAGATGTTTAGCCCATTAGCCAATTACCATTAATGCATAAACATGATTATAACAAAATAATTTATGTTTTTGTATATTACAGTTCATTTAGTTTTATGGAAACAGTAATTTGCGAATTACATGTTTTCAATTTATTATTCATTCATTTTGGATAACCAGTCCTCTATAAGATAATCAAATGCATGCATTTTTGAAAATATTTACTACAAAGATGTATGTGTAACGGTACACATGGAACTATCTGACTCTGAATGGCAGCAGATGTCCATTTTGTCCAATCACGCAAGGACCTGCCTCAAACCATTATCTTTCATATAAACAGGATGTTTTCATTTATGTCTAGATGATTTAAAACTTCTTTTAGTTAAATCCTCTTGTTAAAAATTAGTTTTAAGCATAACCCCACTTGAAAAGCCCTTTTCCTGCAATTTCTAACTCCCCAAATCCCTGGGAAAAAAAAGTTCCATTAAAAAATCATTTTGTGCCAAGCTCTTTTGGTGGCAAAAATGAACTGGTTTGACATAGGTTATTTATAGCTCCTCTGCATATCATTTGTATTCACACGTTCACTTATGGGTATTAATGAGTTTGACTGAGGATCTGCTCCAGACCCTGCTTCATGGGTATGTGAGGGACTGCTCACACATGATGTTGCCTTTCTAAAATCTAAAACAGCATGGATCTAAAACATGTCTGGTCTAAAGTTTGCTTGCCTTAGTAAAAGAGAAAAGTCGACATGTGTGGGGACATGTTCAGCAAGTTACTCTGGAATAGAGGCACAGCATAGATAAAAATCCATGTTGCTTGTGCTGCACAGGACTCTTTAGCAAAAGCATACTGACAATCATGATGTTTTTTTAAGAAATAAATTCTAAATCTACTCATTTTTAAAAATCCTATCTGACATTTTTTTTCCATAAAGCTGAGTTTGCAAAATAATTATAGTGAAGTGATACTGTTAATTAGCTGATTCTAGTTCACACTGATTTTCATTCAATTTACTCTCAAGAATTAGGTCACAGCCTGCTTCATGTTGTAGCCTTAGCTCGTAGTGGGAGTTGCATGAACTGAAAGAGAGACAAGGCTGTCTTCTCTTGTTGTTGCATTGGGAATATTGGGTAACCAAACCTTTTCAGAGTTCTTTATGGAGTAACAGATGCCATTTGCATTCAGGGAAGGACAGGACTTTATCTTGTAATTAGCTGGAGGTTTTGAGAAGCCATTTCTACAAGCATTGGGGGGCTAATTGAAATTTGTCATATTTTTCTACATTTGTCTACAAATATAGAATGATCACCACAACTCTGATCACACAATGCTGTTTCCTGGGAAGCTTTTAATAAACACAGGTGCTCAAAGCCCACTCCAGATCAACTGGTTCACTATTCCAGGGAATTTGACTTAATCCCTTGGGAGTATTGTAACAAAATACCCTGTGTGATTTATAAGTTTATGCTCACAGTTCTAGAGGCGTTGAAGTCCAAAACCAAGTAGATTTGGTAACTGGGAAAGGCTAGCTCTCTGCTTCAAAGTTGCTGCTTTCTAGCCATGTCCTTTATATAATAGGAAGGTAGTCAAGTCCCCTTGACCTATCTATAAGTGCAATTATCACATTCATGAGGACAGAGCCTTATGATCTTACCACATGCCCCACAAAGACCTGACTCTTGACACCATTGCATTGGGGTTAGGATTGAGTGTGTAGATTTTGGGATGACTCAAATTTCAGACCATAACAAAGTTCTGATATACAAAGCAGAATGGTAACCCCTGTCCATTGGTCATTGGTTCTCAAACTGTGGTCTGAAACAGTATGGTAAGCACCTGGCAACTTGGAGGTACTTTAATCTTCCGGGAATAAGATGGTTGGGAAGATGGTGGCAATGACCTTGGAAGAATTAAGGTCGCAAAATTGACCTGAATTTCAGTCCTAAATACGTTGTTTTTATTTAAAACTAAAATGACACCCCCCAAAATAAAACTGGAGAGGAGGGTCTCATTTCGATCCCTTCCAGTCTCCATTTAAAAACATCTTTTGCATATACTTTCTTTTACTGCCAGTTCAGCATAAGAATGCCAATATCCTAAGCTGAAACCAGGATGATCCACTGGATTACAGAAAGAAAGATATTAGAACTGCTATTTATATGCTTCCTTACAATTTCTGCTCTCACTGAGGGTGCCTGTGAAATTTAAAGTATGGTTGAAAACATATCAACATTAAATATATGCATACTGCATATATTGACATGAGAAGATTCACTAATATAGATGCATAATTAAAAATCACAGGCTTATTGTACAAAACCACAAGCTCACAGAGCAAGGAGATTACATTTTCATCCTTCCTTCCTTCCCATACTTCTTTGCCTACACGTAGTAGACATCAGTTGGTGTGGAAATGAGTATTTTGGCTTACTGCTATATTTCAAGAAAATGCAACTAAAATTTCAGCCATCAGAGGAACTTAAAAGCGCCAGGGCTTTAATATCAACATTCATCCTGCTCCAGGCTGTGGGTGGCTACACACCTATCTCAAATATGAGCTCTTTTTTGCTTTTAGCCTAAAAGCAGCAGCCATACTTGACATTGAATTTTTTTCAATGTCATGGAAAATAATCACACTCTCTTCATTTTGTGTTTTATTGCCGTCACTATGCGCTGACATCTTCTGTGGTTTCACTTTCCAAGCCAGCATTTCCTCCAGCACCTCTCCGAGCCATTCTACCCACGCTGTTGCTCGTCTGTGGAGAAACAGCAAGTGGCTGGGAGCTACTTTTCTCCTTCAAGAGCAGTGGGAATAGAGGCAAAGCTTCATCCGGAAGCAAAGGGATGCAATGGCCAGTACAAGTCTTCTGTATTGAATATTCTGATTAGTTCTACCCAAGCAGGAGCAAATCTCCACTCTTGCATATTTTTTTAGAGAACATGTGTCTAGAAGTTGAAATAAAGTAAAACATTTCTTATAAACCAACTATGGGAAGACAAATGACTGATTTTAAAAATAGGTAACACAGTGCTTGGGTACACCATGGACACCCAGAGCCTACATTTTGGGTTTTTCTAACATGATCCCATGAAAGGAACTGGGACTGGGACTCCCCATAGAAACAGCTTGTTTCAGAGGTGGAGTGAGGAATATTTTACTTGAGCCTGACTCATCTTGTAGTTCTAGAAGTAAAAAGTACACACACACACACACACACACACACACTATACACACAGAGTTGAGCATATGTTAAATGAACACAGACACTAACCAGAAAGAACTATAGTGAAACAATAGTGAAAGATAGATGAAATTAAGAAACAAAATATATAATGGAGTATTATTTTATAATTCAAACTACAACATAATCAGTATTTACTGTTCAAAATGATCTCAAGAAATTATTAAATAAATAAATGGGATAAATAGACAAGTCTAGCATACAAGAGTATTTGAAGTAATTTATTTGGCTAGTCTGTCTCGAGGATCTTTATCCTTTAGATGGACCTATGGTAGTAGTTTTCTTCCAAAGAGTATAGGATGAGAAATGATAAAACCAGAGTGATTTTGAGTAAAGAGACTTGGCCAACGTATCCATGAAATCAAGGTCAACAGCCACAGTAACAAGTCCTGATGGCAGCATGCACCCTAGATGTGAGTGATAGGGACAGCCTTTTGCTATTAAGTTCTTCCTCCCCAAAGCCACCAACCCCAGACTAGCCACGTGAAAGACATCGGCTGACCTCCAGTGAGCTAGTCTTTAAAATGAATGTTCCCCAAGTCTGAAGGTATGAGGAGCAGGGAGATTGTGAGAAGCTCAACGCAGTCTAAGGGACTTGACAGAAATGTAGGAACTATATTTATTGTGATAGTGCAGATGGGGCCCTGGGAAATTGGAGTACAGAATGACATTATGTAAAACAAATGAAAATTAGAATGTAGCACAAACTTTACTTAATAATACATCAATATCAGCTTATTAGCTGTGATAAATTGGAAACATAGTATATAGTATATAAGAACTCTTTGCGGTTTCTACTGGTTTATTAATCAAAATTATGTCTAGAGAACCTAATAAACATATGAAAAGATGTTGACATCATTAATCCTCAGGAAAATGCAAGTTAAAGCTATCACAGGATACTCCAAACTCCCTAGAAACACTAACATTATAGACTGATAGCGAGGATGTATAATTGGGATTTTTACACTCTTCCTGTGAACATGAAAACCAGTAGAATTTCACTGTGAGAAATAATTCAGTGATTTCATGAAATCCTATGTATAATATCATAGGATCCAGCTATTCTATTCCTACATATTTGTTCAAGAGACAGCAGAACATACTTTCACATAAGAGAGTGTACATGAATGTTTATGGAAGATTTCTTTTTAATAACTAACCCTTCTAAAGATAAAAACACAAGTGTCCATCAATATACACACAGACAAGATACTGTGGGAGTGGGGCATGCTCATACACCACAGTGCTACTTACTAATGAGAGGAAATAAACAGCAACACCGTGAATGAATCTCAGGACATGCTTAGCCAGACAGAGGACAGCACACACTTCATCACAGCACTTAAATGAAATGTTAGCAAATATCCACTGCATTTTATGGTACAGAAAGCAGAGCAGCAGCGCCCACTCAGGGGAGCCACTATTAACACTCAAGGGGCCAGAGGGGCCATTTTGGACCAATGAAATGTTCTCTATCTAGAGTGTGATGATTATGTCACTAAGTGAACATATTACTACCATCAAATGACACATTTGTAATGGTGTATTTTATATTATGTAAATGCATGTTAGTGAAATTGATTCTTCTTAAAGGAAGGAGTCCTTAAGGTTTCTAAAGATGGCTCTCTGAGATGCCTCAAGAATGACCAACTTGTTTTCCTCTGCTCCACAGACTTTCCACCACGCCATCTGTCTCATGCCGTTCCACTCCATCCTATCCCATTTCCTTCCTTGCTTTCTGGCTCTTTGACAAGTGTCTCTGCCCTGTTTCATAGATGCCGCTGCCTCGGGTTAGTTCAGAAGGCAAAAGGTTTAGTGTAATCATTCATGCCAGCAGAGTTCAAATGGACCCTACAGTATGCCTGAGGAGAAGACCAGGGGACAGGCATACTTGCCTTGGTTTTCTATGACTAACAGGGACAGGAGAGGATCTCTGGGAATACAGCATCCAAGGAGTGGGCCATCAGGACACACAGCAGCTCCTCTTCAGGAAAGAAGTACTCCATGGGGGCTGTCTTGTGGAGCTAAATACGTACTCATGCACTCACGCACGTGCGCGCACACACATACACTCACACACCCACGCACACACGCATGCACTCGTGCACAGCTGTACAGAGACCAGCAACAGAAACCGTAAAAGTGGCATGGAAGACAAGACTGCTCCCCATCAGTCATTTTCTCTGAGAGGGAGGCTTCACACTCCTCTTTGTTACAGCAAGTATGAGCAAAGATGCATAGACAGTGTTGGCTTGGGAAAGCTTGGAACTACGAACTGTGACGAAGTAATAACTTTGTATTTTAACAGAACGTTCAGCAGAGAGATGGAAACTTTAATAACCAACACTGAATTACCAAAAGAATCACTGGACCAGACTATGACTTAGAAATGTGGTTGATTTAAGATGCATGCTCTGAGTAGATTAGGTTCAAAGAAGTTTTGAGAATATAGTAAGTTTCATTTAATATTTTTGTATAGATGGGGGCTAGAGAGATAGTTCAGCAGTTAAAAGCACTGACTGCTCTTCGTAGAGGACCTGGGTTCTATTCCCTATACCCACCTTCTCACAACTGCCAGTGTGTCCAGCTCTAGGGGACCTGATGCTCACTTCTGGCCACTGTGGGCACCTGCCATCATGTGGCATATGCTACACACACACAAACACACACACACACACACACACACACACAAATTTTGCAGTGATGTATCACAACCCAACTGCTTTATTTATGCACTTACTGTATTTTGTACTGGATTTTTACCGGGCTATGTACTTTGCACATTTGTCCGTTAAGATATATTTTTCTATAACACAATATTTAATGTCTATGCAATATTCCATCACAGGAGTGTGTATATTTTACATAACTACTAGCTCATTGCTGAACATTAAGTCTCTTTCCCCCATAGTATAAATAAATTTGATGAAAATCTTCCACATATGTCTCTTCACACCATCCTGAGTATTCTCATAAAATAAATTCACAGGTAGGAAATCACTGGGGCAGAGGGTACTTGTGTTTTAGGTTTTTAACACCATTTGCAAGGTGTGTACCAATTTACACATCAGCTAGAAATCAACAATCTTTAAAGGATCATTTTCTGCTTATTTATACCTCTATCCTAGCTCAGCCATGAGCTGGAAGAATGATTGCTACAATTAAGATGAATTTGGAGATAATAAAATTATCATTACTAACAATATTGAAGCTTAATCTCAGTTTAACCATGGAAATGACCATGCCCACATAGTTACGGTATTAATAGTGGACTCAGCCTTTATGAAGAGACAGTGTACCCATCAGCATTCACACTGCTTTCCAGATATATTAATAATCCTTTGAAGTATTGCTCCTCCTCCATTTTAAAGCAGAGCAAACATATATCAGGATATATGTATGTATATCCTGATAAATTATAATCTAATGTTCTTATTAATGATGTCATCATAACCTAGGTTATTTTAGCATTTTTTTTCTTTGTTTTCTTTTACATATGTATGTGTGTTGCATAGGTATATGTATTTTCACAGGTATGCAAGGCACTGGTATAGGTGCCCGTGGGTGCCCATGAACATGAGTTTGATGTTGGGAATCATCCTTGACTCCTCTTTTACTCTAATTCATTGAGGTAGGGGGACTCAATCAAACCCAGAAGTCACCAGTTCGGCTGGTGAGAATGTGGCTAGTGCTGCCAGCTGGCTTCCTGCAGAGATACCTTATCTCTGCCTTCCAAAGCTGGGAGTACAGGTGGGATGCTGTGCCCATCGGCATTTCTGTGTGTCCTGGGGATTCCCACTCTACTCGTCTTGCTTGTATGGCAAGTGATTTAACTGCAAAAATCACCTCCCTAGCCTGTTTCTTACTATTTCTGCATATTGTATTACATTTAAATCACCTTAAGGCTTGAGTTAGTTTGCTCTTACACAGATTAGCTGCCAACTCACAGAGGAACCCGTGCTTTGAATATGAAGTAGTATACCTGACCAGTGGGAAGGCCCATGTGGCAGAGTTTGTTAACTACTCACTTGATCTTGAAAACAAGAACAAAGAACAGTTGTAAATCCTAAGTGCAATGTTAGGACATGCAGTCCTAATTAGTTATGGGGTTTGTCAAAAACACTTTGTTGCCAAGTGTGACAGAGCATGTCTTTAATCCCAGCACATGGGGCCAGAGGCAGGTGGATCTCTGTGAGTTCAAGACCAGCCTAATCTACATGAATTTCAGGCCAGCCAGGACTACATAGTAAGACCTTATCTCAAAAGCCATTTATAAATGATAAAGTTGTGAAGTTTACCAATGGCATTTTCCATGTCACTTTGAGTGGATATAGGTTTGTCCTTGTGATAAGTTGCAACCATTTGCTTGTTCCAATGTGCCTTCAGAGTAGAACCCAGGACTGGGTAAGGGCTGAGGATATCCAGTTTTTTGACAGCACAATAGAACATTGCCAGGAACAAAGCTTGTGCTGAAGAACCACACAATCAGATTACCAATAAAAAAATTACAATGAATCCCTCATATGTTTTAAGGAAGTGTGAGTTTGTGTTGTGCTGCATTAGACCAAAGCTTGCAATAACCCACAGCCCCCATTGCTCTGCAGCAGGAGAGCGGGAGGCTGGTACATGTGTTAGTGTCTGCAGGAAAAGCAAGAGGAAACACAACTCCAACCTGAGGGGAGAAACTGGAAGGAAACCACACTAATCCAAAGAGTAAGAAAAGGTCTGTTTGCTCCAACACAGATGTTTCATTTGTCTCCTTCCCCTAATTAGTACCAAGGAGCTAAATTCAGACTCAGCCCACAACAACAGCAATAAAAGATGAGCTGCTTGTACCTATCCTGGATGGAAAGCACCCAGTATGTCAAAGACTACAGAGATAGCCGGGAAAAGAATGGGCCGTCCTAAAATCTTCATCATTAAAGAAATGTTTTCCCATTGATGAACAGCTTGCTAAAGGCAGATAAGCAGGCTGAAAAGCATAAAAATGGAAGCATTCTTAATAATTCATCTGCTTCCAGCTTCCATGAAGCAACTGCCACTCTTTCCCTCAGTGAGTCGGAGATGGTCTGCTAACGTCCCTTTCCTTTGTTAATATTGACATTCTAGGAAGGGAATGTTCTCCCTTGTTGATGTCACTGCTAATTACTTGAATGAATCTCAGCAGATGCTTCCTTCATTGGCTGTCATAGTGACAAACCATACACTAGTCACAACCCCAAAAGACGATCTCCAAATTAATACCCCTGACCAGGGCCAGCACCCACCTAGGGAAGAATTCAGCAGAGCACCATTTTGTTGTGGATTTCTGTGTAAGGATGAAAAAAATCCCTATTATCCCCTAGATGTCCAAATGCCATAGTAGCCTGACAGCCTGTCCTTCTGAAAAAGGCTTCTGTGTCTAAGAGAGATTTAGTCCTTAATAGGAAGCAAGACACAGAGGCCTGGTTCTTCCCTCCCTTTATTTACAACTCACTGTGTGACTCTGGGCAAGTCATTCCATCCCTCCAGTGTTAGTTTGGTAATCGGTGCAGTGGCATTCTTTCCAATTCTAATACTGTGGTTCACTTTGAGTGTAGGATTGCCCGCTTCTGTGCTGCTGCACGGTTGCTGAATGTGAGTTCTGCACAAAGACAGAGAGTTGTAGCTAGAAGTGTTTCTGGTTCTTCCACTGTCTCAAAGATCCCTAACAAAAGCAAGTATGTGCATTACTTTCCAGTTGATATAATGGAACACAACAATCATGGCAACTATATTGCTTATCATTCCAGAGGGAGAAGACTCCATCACACCGGGAAAGCCACAAGTATGGTGGTCAGAGTAGGCAGCTGGGAACTCATGTTCTTTACATACAAGGTAGAGGCAAGCTTGGTGTATAAGTGGCTCAAGAGTTTAAACTCTCAAAGCGGCTTCCAGTGATGTACTTCCTTCAGTCTGACTACAGCTCCTCAACCTTCCCAAACAGCTCTGTCAACTGGGACTCAAATATTCAAGAGCCCAAGACTCAATGGAGTGTTGAGAGCAGTCCTCATTCGAACTAACATATTAAGAAAGCATACCACTGTTTTTTTCTTAGGCCACATTGTTCACAGCTGTATAAATATTTGCCTTTCGGGCTACGGAGATGCTATTAGTAAGTACAACCAAATGGGGATTGCTTCTCGTGTGTGTAGAGGTGAGAATGATTGAGACAAAGTGTTGTGCAGCCGAGTCTGTCCTCGGACTCACCGTGAAATGGAGGCTGACTTTGAACTCCTGTTTCCACCAACCAAGTGCTAGGGTCATAATTCTTTGCTATTGTGTCTGGCTCCACAAAAACCATTTCAATAAAGAAGTGTCAAACTATTCTATATTTACATTTGACATGTCTGGGTGGTTAGCAGTCTTCTGTCTTCAAATGAGAAGGTAGTTCAACTTTCTTATTATTCTCTCTGTATCTCTCTGTCTCTGTCTCTCTCTTTTTCTGTGCCATTTAGATTAAAATATGACATGTCACTCAATCCAATGCCTCAAGCCCAAACAGAGAGCATCTGAACCGTATTTGTCCATCAATCACACTGACACATCACTAGATACTGAAGACAGTCCACCCACTTTTCTCCATCTGCAGCATGCCACTTTGTCCAGCCCCCATCACCTCCTGTTGAACAGTGACTGTATTAACTTCTTGAATGTCTCTTTAGGCTGCACTTCCTAAATGCTCTTCCTAAATGCTTCAGAAAAAGCAACCTTCCTAAATCATGAGCCACTTACTTTGGTCTGTTGTCTACATCTTAAAAGATTTCTTACTGTGCTGAAGATGTTCGTTTCACCCTTGTCCAGCCTCCTCTCTCACTCAATCACATTCTCCCAACACTGTTTCTTTCCTAAGGCTACTTCACATTGTTCCATGAGGGGCTAGCTCCCACCCTGACCCAGCATCTCCTATACATGTTATGGCTCCCTGGTTGAATGGCATTGCCTCAGGCTAGCCTCTCTTGGCTCCTTCTGTCAAACCTTTTCTTTTCATCACAAATGATAATGATGAGTGGGGGTCCCCCCTCTTATTTATAACCTCTTTCCCTCATGAGGTTGTCTGAGGAGATGAGACATTCTAACTTAGTAAAGTATTCCTCTTCCCACCAAACTAGCCAGTTCACTGTAAGCATCTCTTTGTTGGCTGAACAGAGAACTGAGAAAGATCTTCTCTTTCGGTGACATTATTTCTACACTACCCATCTATTTTCACGGATGCTGCCGCAAGTGATAATGCCCGCTGGAATCTTTTTCCTTGAAGAGTTCTCCTTACAAAGAGTTGGGTCCGACTTGGGCAACTCTTATTACAAGGTCTCCATCTTTCCCTCTCACGCACATTCTTCTGCTGAGGCACGCAGAGTCACTCAGAGTTCCTACGGGTAGGCATGTTTCTTAATATATTTGACACCACCATCAGGATTTCATCATGGACTTCTCTTGTGATGTCTGTTTAGAGAATTCAAAGGAGACCCACGGTTTAGGGTAGGAGATGATACAGTTTATTCCAGAGAAATGAGGCACTTTCAAAAGCTAAGAGTACACAGTGACCAAAGAGACGAGTGCACAAACTTTAGATGGGCTTAGTTCCAAAGCTCCTGGAACAGACAGCTTTCTCAAGAGACATCTTTTTCTTTCCAGGTGATTGACAGGCTCATTTGTATCAACTCGTGTGTGTGTGTGTGTGTGTGTGGATAAAACTTTATTGGCACAACCAGATGACAGCTGCTTTTGTTCCTGAGTGTGTTCTTTGATGATCCTTGGATCAACTTTGACAGGAACGGGTATTAGTATACCCTTGCTCCTGTTAATGTAGACAAGGTCTCCTGCACTCTGTCTGGCTTCAAACTGGAACTCATTATGTACCTGAGGATGACCTTAAATTTCGGGTCTTCTTGCTGTCTCCTCTTGAGACCTGGACCATAGGTGTGTGCTTCCATGCCTGTTTATGTGGTGCCTTGCTCTTTATCAGAAGGTTTCCTGCTATACAGCAATCTTATAAGGTTTAGAGTTCCTAAACCAGGTTTCCACAGTTATCCATGAATGATTTCCTGGCATTTCAGGGCATAGCACCAGGGCCAGAGATGAGATGAGGTAGCTCCAGTTCTTTGCTTTTCCAAGTTGTTGATTCTGAGAAGGGAGCCAGCCTGAATGTCCTCTCATCCTGTTAATATCTAACTGGGTACCTAGCAACATGATGGGTGTCCTAGTTCCATTTCTGTGGCTGGGATAAAATATCCTGATATAAAAAACAACTTATGGGAGAAAGGGCCTATTTTAGCTCACAATTCCAGGTTATAGTTCATTATTTTTAGGGGGAAGTCACACTGGCAGGAGCTTGAAGCAGCTAGCCACAGCAGTCTAGAGCAGAGAGAGATAAATCCACCTATGCTTGCTTGCTTTACTCTAATACAGCCCAGGACCCAAACCCCAGAGAATAGTACTGCATACAGCAGACTGGGTCTTTCCATGCCAGTTAATCTAAGTAAGAAAGACGTCCCTCCCAGGCATACCCACAGACTAGCCTGATCTAGGTAATCCCCCACAGAATCAACAAGGACTCTATCCCTTTCTAGGTACTTGATTTCAGGCACTGATTGTAGCCTGTTTCTTAAGCTCTAAAATGAGTTAATAATAGAATCTGATAGGTTTTCTTGAGAATTTAATGAGGTAATGAATGTAATTATAATGGCTAGTACAATGCCTGACCTGAAACAGATGCTTGGCAGCTACTAGCTCTTACTAATAATGTTTTATTCAATCAGGAAAGGCGACTTTAAATGCTGAGGAAGTTCAGGGCGAGGGGGTGATGTCTGGAGGGGTATGTATTCTATTTCTGGTGGTTTTGTTTTGTTTTGTTTTGTTTTTTTGCTGGCTTTACTCTAATAAAGCCCTGAACCCAAACGTTAGAGAATAGTACTGCATACAGTGGGCTGGGTCTTTCCATGCCAATTAAACTACATTAAAAAAAAAAAAAGCCCCTGCTAGGCATGCCTATAGGCTAGTTGGATCTAGATCAGCGTAATCTGATCATAGTTGGCACCTCCATACACTATATCCAATACTCCGTGACTCAAAAGGTAATAAACAAAAAGTGTTGGGCTTTATTCCCAACTACAATATTTGAGCTATATAAACCAATAGTATGAAGTTGCTGGTAATCATTAAACCTTGAGAGTATGAATTATGCTTAGAAATAATGAATATATATATATATATATATATATATATATATATATATAATTTTGTTTGGTTTTTTTTTTTGTTGTTTTGAGACAGGATCTCAGTTTCTAGCCCAGGCTGGCCTGAAATAATATATTTTTAAATTAAGTCACTTGCTTGAAGGCCATCCTCGTATTGGTGTTTAGTGACATCTCAGTAAATACAGAGCATGGGCAATGTGAACTTTTTACACGGTGATTGCTTCACAGGATCAACAGGACAACAAGAACTTCACATTCTCCTCCCTCTGCCCTCACCTCAGCAGGTTTGGGAAGGAAACACATCCCTGGTGCTGTGTAGATGATGGAAGAGGAGGAGATGAACTGCAAGCTTTATCTTCCTTCCTCTGCCTGTCGTCCAATTCTCTGATTTTCTCTGACTTTCATGAGTGATGAGGTCATCCCAGCGCGAGAAAATCAAACTCCTATTTTTCAGATTCGATGAAGGCTAGCATTGTTTAGTCTGCATAAATAAGAGTCCAGACCCGCAGAGGCAGGGAGACAAGAGGCCCGCCCTCTAGCGGTCGCACTGGCTAGCCCATCACTCCCGGGAGCACTGACAGGAAGGCGGGAGCCGTGAGGGCTAAAATGTAAGTTAAAATTAGATCAATAGTCAGCTTGGCTGTCTCAATCAATGCTTCGCAGGGAGAGCATACAACCATCTATTTATAAGCTAAACCCGGTATTATCTTCCTCTTTTAGGACGCAGAGATCCATTACTGCGCGCGGCAGGGGAGAGGATGCTGCGCGGAGGTTCCTGCCACTTTCCGGCTCACTAGCTCGCACTACCTCACCAGCTTGGGATGGGACGCTGCTGAAGGACCAGCCTAGCCTGCAGCTCTCCTCTCTGTGCAAGACCGTGCCCCTGCCGTGTCCCCTAACCACTCACTCCCGCCAGACCCGTGCCGGATCGACCGCATCCTAATTTTTAAATTGACAGGATCAAATGGGGAACCCAGCGCACGGGTGGGTTTAGGGAGGAGTATCGAGCAAATACATTAAAAATAAAGGAATTCGAGGACCCTCCTACAGAGACAGGGAGCACATCAGCTGGAGTCTAACCACAGGCTTGACTGCCCCTTTAAAAGGTTTTCCAACTAGCTTCCCCGCTGACCTGAATTATTCATCCTTGCTTAGGCAAATGTTGCTGTCAATAGCTCTCCTCCTCCTCCTCCTCCTCCTCCTCCTCCTCCTCCTCCTCCTCCTCCTCCTCCTCCTCCTCCTCCTCTTCCTCCTCTTCCTTCTCCACCTTTCCATCAAAACAGGAATAGATATCGATTTATGTAGCAGGCCAGTGCAGTTCTTAAGGTCTGGGAGAGGTGGATCTGTGTTCCATTAGCTCCCGCTTGCCCCCAGGAAGGTACCTCTGACATATAAAATGATCTACAGGAAGTTATTGTGTTGATGTGGTTAAATTGCAGTTTTTCAAATATGAGGGAGGGAGGGACGAAGGGAGAGAGGGAGAGACGGAGAGAGGGAGAGACAGAGACACACACGTAGAAAGAAACAGAGGGAGAGGAGGGAGAGGGACGGGAGAGAGAGAGAGAGAGAGAGAGAGAGAGAGAGAGAGAGAGAGAGAG